>CM064910.1:36551483-37048707 GCA_032727855.1 Quercus ilex subsp. ballota
ATTTTTAAAATTTTCCTAATGATATTTGTATGGTCACAATTTGTAACCCAAGTCCAAAAGATATGGGACGTAGGCCCAATGAGCCCGGTACAATAAATTTGTAGAAAGTGGGTGAAAGAACTGGGCATTTAGTGAATTTAACAATGACTATTAAGGATTTGAACGATGAACAAATAATAAAGACACGTAAAAACTGAATGAAATTGTTGTTCGAGGAGATGGATTATCAAATAAACCAAAAACAATGAGTGTGAATATAGACTTGAATATTACAATTGTTCTTCTCCAATTCCCCCCCCCCCCCCCCCCCCCCCAAAAAATCTCATGGGAGATCTTTTACATTATGTAGTTACTTTCAGACCATCCTCATCGTATACTTGTTAATCATCTGAATCTTCACTTGAGTGCATGTCCCATCAGACATTTTCTTTAGCTCTCTATGAATGGTGGTAGTTGAGACTACACTGTTCAGGGGTCCTTTCCACATAAATGCGGCCGGAAAAGTTGCTGCAGTGCATTTAATGCGATAATAGCAACTTTTCTTTTAAATATTTCTAAGCTCCTACCACCTTTGTACGTACCTGAGGTTCATCCTTATTGTTGGAACTCCTTGGAAGGTCGCCTTCACCACCCAAATACAGGTTTGATCAATATTTATCGTATCCGAGAAGGAGGTACTCCTCGGACTATATTCTTCCATTCTTTCCTTACGTGATTCTCAACTTTGGGGCCTCTCCCAATCATTTACTCCCCCTCGGACATATCTACGTCCTCGGATAAAGCCCAAGACCTAATATATAAATTTGGGTTCTTATCCCCACAATATTTTTTTTAACAAATCTCGTGAAACACTTGTGATAACGATATAGTGAGTTGTAGGTCATCTAATTTTAACTAGAAATTATTCTAAAAAAATATTAACTAAAAATGTTACATTCACAATATTTTACACAATACTTTCACAGTAAATCCTATGTGATAAGTTATTATTGGTTCTAATTTGAACTCACTAGTCACCACTTAAATTATTCTTTTTCTCACCAATAATAGCCAATAACAACCTATCACTTAAAATTTATTGTGAAAATATTGTGGTAGCGTTTCTTAATTTTAATTTCTTATTCTTAATTTTATTTTTCCCTTATTTCTTTATTTTTTTTCATCCATACAATTTCTTCTTTCCTTTTTTCCCCCCCCCCCCCTTTTTTCTCCCCCCCCCCCCCCCCCTCTTTTTTCTCCTCTACACACGTACCCTTTCTTTCCTCTTTTTTCCCTAGCCATTGTGATTGTTGAGTAAAAGTTGAATTTTTTATTCCTATTAATTCTTTTGCTAATGAACAGTAGGTCATCAGACCAAGAGAGCTACTGTTCATTAGCAAACAATTTTTTGCTAATAAACAATGAATTAGAGAGATTGCTGAAACAAGTTTTTGCGAGTTTACTCTCCAAATTTTGGGTTTAGAGAGCTTGTTGGAGATGCTCTTAGCTTACTTTCTCTACTGTCAAAAGTTGACTTTTCAAGAAAATTAAAGAGCACGACTCTATTATTTATTTATTTTTTATTTTTCCAAAAATTCTCTTGGTTAATATTACCATCATTACTTTGATGGTACACAAAATATTATTTATAAGCAGTGATATGATGGATAAAATATCAAGGTTTTGGAACTAACAAGGGTATATATTCTATGTTTACAAAAGAATATGGTGTCATTGTTTGTATTTACTTTGATGATATGCTCATGTTTGGGACGAATTTGAAAGATGTGTGTAAAACCAAAAAGGTGTCTTACTTATGGATTTAAAATGAAATGTTTAAATGAATCAAATCCTATTTTTGGAATCAAACTAAACTGGCATAGGGGGGAGTTTTGTACTATGTCAATCTTATTATTCCAATGAAAACTACCTAAGCCACTTCTTTAGGAATGTTATTCCTTAAAGTGGTGAGCGTTCTTGTCCTTTACTCTACATCTCTTAGGTAGGTTCATTTTTTTTTTTTGCTGAATCTTAGGTAGGTTCATTTGGGTGGTGAACTCTTCTATCCGTTCTATGTGTCTATCTATCTCTCTATACTTAAAAAAAATGGAGTATCACATGCTCAGAATTGACAAAAGATTAAAACCACATATTTACTCGTTACAACATTACTTCTTTTTTTTTTTTTTTTTGAGAAGTTCTTTACAACATTACTTGATAGACTTTCTTAGGGGGCTGATTAATATCTTTAAGAAAAATGCTAAAATTTTATAAGTTTTACTATATAAAACTTACAAACTAACGTGACAATAAATGTAATTGATAGGATTTAATCAAGCTTCAAAGAAGTCAATACTGTATTGGTACCAACCGTACTGACCATATATACTATACCGGCCATTAAACCAATACCAATACTCCTCTAAAACATACTGGATAAAATGCCGGGTTGTATTGAGGATTTTTCAATCGTTTCAATCAATGTTGATGTTTCAGCCGATACAATAAAATAATTAAAAGTGTGTTAAATTTAAATTATATCTTTATAGACATTTGAATAAATAAATACATACAAACATGAATTTATAGTATCACTATAATCACTCTATCTTTAAAGTGAAACTTTCAACCACCTAATAAATGAGTGTTTGATTTTGATTTTTTATTTTATGATTGGTGATACATCAATTTGTAAAAATTATATAGTAAAATTAGTAGTATCTTTACTATTATTCTATCTTTAAAGTGAGTAGATTTTCGCATTTAAAAAAAAAAAAAAAAAAAGTGAGTAGACTTGTCCATAAAAAGAGCATTTATTACTTTCTTTTCTTTTTTTCTTTTTTCTTTTTTTTGGGTAATTATTAAGTTATTAGAACATTAGTATTGGAGAATACTAATGCCAAATGTAAGGAGAATTTGGCATTTGCAGCCCCAAATGTCACTACATCAGAGAATTCTAAACTCAAGTATTGCAAATTTTTTTGCAATACTGCTACAATGCAATTCTACCTTTAGAATTGCATTGTAACACAATTGTAAAACCAAAAAAAATATTTTATTCTCTCAATTGTCCTCTCTCATTCTAACTCTCACTTCCTCTCTCTGTCTTTCACCGGTGCTGGGTTTTGGATTTCGGAGGTTAGATCAGCGTGGATCGGCGAGCTGGGTTTGGATCGGTGTGCTGGGATCGGTTGATGGTGGGTTTGGATCGGTGGGTTCGAAACGGTGGATCGGTTGGGTTGATCATAGGTAGCTCTGATGGAGGCTCCGGTGATGATTTTTTTTTTAATGGGTTTGCTCTGGTGGCGTTGCTTTAGTTTTGGTTTGGTTTTGGTTTTACTGGGTATTTTCGATAGCCTGGGTTTCAAATCGACAGCATGGGTTTCTGATCGGTGGCTTGGGTATTTTTGGGTATTTTCGACGTTTTTCTGGGTATTTTCGATGGCCTAGGTTTCAAATCGGCGACGTGGGTTTTTGATCGGTGGCTTGGGTTTCCTGATCTGTGGCTTGGGTATTTTTGGGTATTTTTGACGTTTTTTTGGGTTGATCATTGGCGTTTTTCTGGGTATTTTTGATGGCCTAGGTTTCATATCGGTGGCTTGGGTGGTGGGTGTGGGGGCCGTTGTTGGCTCCAACTGGTTTGATGGTTTGTGTTTGTGTGTGTGTGTGTGTGTGGCTCTATGTGTGTGGTGATGGGTTTGGATAGGTTGATCGGTGTATCATGGGTCTGTGTGTTTGTGTGTGGTTTTGTGTGTTGAACTGGTGCTAGAGGTTGAGGGAGAAAGAGAGGAAAAAAATGACTGTTGGAAAGCCCAGGAAAACCAAGTCTGAAAAAAAGTGACGGTTGGAAAGAAATAATAAAGAAAGATTAAAAAATAATATTTTAATAAAAATAGAGTTTTGAGATGCTGGACGTATTGTAAAATAGTATGGTATAATGATAAAATAGTTTTTTGGAATGGTAAAATAGAGTAGAATTGGAATTTCCCAATGCTAATGCTCTTACAAAACAACTCAAACTCTAATATAAAAGTTTTTTTTTTTTTAAGTACACCAAGAGGGGGAAATTCAAATTACATAAAATTTGAAGATAAGGACCATCCTTTCTTAGCTAGAACATTGGCACAAATTCATTTCACAATAGCTATGCTTCACTTCACTCATATAGAAAGCTTGGACTAAATTCCTGCAATCATTTCACAATGGAACCATTATTGCCAACACAATCTCCATAGCATCGAGTTCTACAACTAGATCAGGGATTTCTAGCTTCCTTGCTAAAATGAGACCATCTTGTAAGGCCCAAGCCCCCACTACCACAAAACCCCAAAACACAACCCACAATTACCCACTTTATTACGGCCAAACCTGCCCCACCAGCCTAGCCAATGCTCATCACAAAGGCACCATCAGTATTGAGCTTGAACCTTACACGCATGATAGTTAGTAATTGCCAATGTGTTAGATTGATCAAATATTACATCCATTACAATTAGGTCCGTTTGGGAACAACTTATTTAGCTAAAATTGAAAACTTTTTGTTAAAAGTATCGTAAATAAAGGTAAAAATTAATTGAAATAGTACAGTGAAACTTATAAATAGTACCAAAAAGTGCCGTGAGGCTCATAAATAGCAAAAAAAATAAACTAAATAGTAAAATAAACTGACAATAACACTAATTCAAATTAATCCATTTTAAAGCTAAATTGAACATGTTTGTTCAAGGCCAGCCCTTGGGCAAGGCCACTTAGGCCATTGCCTATGGGTCTCTGCTGAAAGTAGGCCCCAAATTTTAATATTTTAATATGATAATTAGTTTGTAAAAAAATAGGTGAACTCTCTCCCTTCAAGAAGAATTTTAATAATTTTTTTTTTATGGGAAGAATTTTAATAATTCAATAATTTTAATAATTTTGGGGTGATATAATTCCAACTCATTTGAAACCCTAAATTGTTTAGTAAAAATAAATTTTGTAAGCCTACCAAATAATTATTAGTGATTAATATTCTATAACAACGTGAGATTTCAAAAATAAAATTTTATCTCTCTTTTTTAAAAATTTTATATATGAACAACGATATGTAATTCTCTATATCCATTTAATCTTGATTTGTTTTAGTATTAATTCATCAAATTATGTATTGAATTCACCTTTATTTTGGCAAATTGAGATTGTTAGTCGATTGTGTTATAAAATGAATTTGAATTAGTGCCTTTGATAAATTATATTATATTATTTGCTTTATAATTTTTTTTAATATTATAATTTTATGTTGTAAGTAGTATTTCTTTTATAATTCTAGATATGAAAAACTTAAGAAAATGAGAGAAGAATAGAAATTTTATTTGAATCTCACATAGCTCTCTTAATCTATTAGTAGGAATATATATATATATATATATATATATATATTGTACGGCAGCCCATACCAGGGCCCACCTGGGCCCCAAATTCTGATGCGAAGATGCGGCCCATAATCCTATTCTCTCTCTCTCTCTCCGCAGGCCCAGCCTGAATCTGCACAAGTCGCTGGCCCAAGTTTCGCCACCTTGTTTGTGCTCGGCAAGTCCTTACCGACCAATTTTGTGGATGGCATCCAAACGTGCCGTCTGGTGGGTGACTGGCAGCGCCTTTGGATGCACCACTGCCAAGCGTATCTGCGGAAGTGGGAACCAAGTTCCAAAGCCATCCTCACCGCTAGCTTCCCACTCCCACCTAATCACCCACTTATGATCGATAATACTGGACCGTTCGTTGCACTAACTAGAAAGTGATCATAACCTCTCCACTAACTTAGAACTATAAATATGAGAAGTTTAGGGAAGATGAGGGGTTGGAAAATTTACTGAAAAAGAAGGAGAGATAGATAGAGAGTAAAGGGAGAGGAATGTGATTTAGGCAGTAGAGGAAAGAAAAGTGATCTCATTGAGTATCCGTGCCAAGAATGACCCAGTGTAGGAAATCCAAACCCATCATACAAGTAAGTTGTGAGTCCGAGTGAGGCCTAGCCCATCAACCTCATTTTTGGCGCGCACACACACACACACACACATATATATATATATATATATATGAAATTTCATAAATTAACAAAAGTTCATTAAAACATAGTTAGAATATAATGAAGTGAAACCCAACAAAAAGATAATAATGAAAATAATCATAATGATATTTACTTGTAATATAAAAATTCTTAATAATATAAAAAGACTAAATTCTTTTTCAAATGCATTTATTAATGAATTTTATTGACACTACTGTTACATTTTTATTTTTTATTTTGTAAAAAAGTTTTTGAAAATGAAAATTGATAAAATTCTAATTAAAATTGATATATATCACAAGAAAATAAGTGAATTAGTCATATCATCAATTGAAAAGTATATATTAGAAAAGCTTAAATTTGAAAACGTTATTAATAATATTTCATATCAAAAAGCAGGAAGATCGAATGAATTTTAAAAGAAATGTCTAATATTAAAAATATATATTTAAATAGAAAATGCCCATTTAACGTTGCTTCCTTAGGCTTTAAATTGTCTTAGGCCAGCCGGTGTTTGTTATTACTTTTTTGAGAAAAGATAAATTATAAATATCACTCTCTTACTTTGCCTAAAATTCAATTCACACCTCTAACTTTACCTATGGTGGAGACTTTACTACCTTTTGATAAAGCTAAGCTATTTTGTAACAAAATGATTTGTGTTTAATATAATTTATGGCGTCATTTCACCCAAAAAAAAAAAAATCAATTTAATCCTCCTTTTAATCTCTATCAGAATTTAGTCATTAAGAACCCCCAAACCACCTAAAACAACATAATTTTGCATTGAACAAAGTTGAAAATTAACGGCACAATTCTGACAGAGACTAAAAAAAGGGCTGAATTAAACAAAATTAAAAGTTATAAAACTAAATTGAATGAAAGTAAAGTTAGAAGATTAAATTAAATTTCAAGCAAATTTAGAAAGTGCAATTTGTAATTTAGCCAAAAAAAAAATCCTAACGAGAAACTTGAAGGGTTTTTTTTTTTTTTTTGGGGAAGCGTTAGGGTTAGGTCTTTGCTTTTACGGGCTTTAAAAGAGGGTTAAAGCAGAACTCCAACAAATCCAACCAACTCCTTTGCTACCTTGCCTACAAGGCTCATAGATGTTAAAAAACCATAATTGAGATAGGTGCCAAATGATCGATAAATAGACCTAGACAGAAGAAAAAGTAGTACAAATTATTGAGGGAAAATAATAATGAAGAGAAAAAGAAAGAGCTCATCAACTTTTACGCTTTCTGTAAAATCCATCATTGAACTTATCCGTTCACATATGTATTGCCACTTATTACTTTAACTAAAATGGATAGAGAGGTCATATACGAAAACCACAATGTATAGACTATAGACTATAGAGTATAGACCACAATAAGAGCATTCTTATCAGAATTGGTTGAGAGGGATTGAGGCATGGAGCCCCGTGATCCCGCAATGTCTGCCAAGACAAGCCACACTGGCACTGCTGACCAATTCACATACAATTGAATGCACATTGATGATGAGCATGAGATTAGTTTCTGCATTGACGCACCTGTTTGGAAAGCCACCGGTGCTTCTTTTTCTTTTTTCTTTTCTTTTCTTTTGTGTGTGTGTGTGTGTGTGTGTGTGTGTGTGTGGAGTTCAAGTATAAACCAATATTTAAAAAAAAAAAAAAAGGGAAAATAAACATTAGAGAATGCCATGATAGTAATATTATTTCAAACATCGTACGAATAATAACTCACCCCAAAAAAATTTTTGGTCTAATTAATTCTGCACATCGAATATAAAATTATTAAAAGAATTATTAAAAAGACATCATTTACAATAAAACTAGCTTGTAGTCCGTGCTTACGCACATAAATATTAACAATTATGATGATAAGATGTTTATCTTGGTAGATTCAGTTTCCACATTGAGCATTATGAATGGAGGTAACTTAACACCAACATTTAAAAATCAAATTGGACACATAGCACAAAATTAAACTATAATTAGAAATTAATTTGATTCAATTTGAATTCTAAAATTGAACTTCAACTTAATATAATATATATGATTATATTTTTGTCCACTTTTAACTAATTAACAAAATCTTAATCTAGACACACTAAAAACTATTAAAAAATAAGAACTGATCACTGAGCTTGAAATCTTCTTAGAGGCGCCAATGAAGCGCTAATGTATGAGAGTGTGAAGTAAAGAAGAGTGAGATTGAACATTGTGTTTGAATTCGTTCTTTCTCTGAGAAATCCGTAAGGAGGAGGAAAGGGCAGTGTGTGGATCTAGTTGGTAGAGGTTGAAAGAGGAGGAGACATAGGATGACAATATGGAATTAGGAGGAGATGATGTTTTACTTTTATAGTCTTTCTCATTGGACTCCTTAGTTTTGGTTGTGGGATTAGAAGAGTTTCAGACTCTATTGAGATTACCCATAAAAGTGTGCAGGTGAGATGCTCTTGCTTAGGCCAATGAGTATTATCATTGTGGTTTTCTTGCCTTCCGTGTTAAATGTTAATGCATCATTTATTTGGGTACAAAAATTAGAAAATTTAGATAAGATACATGACACAAAATTGGAGTCCAATTTATAATTTCATAAAAGTGTGTAGGTAAGATGTTCTTGCTTAGACCAATGAGCATTATCATTGTGGTTTTCTTGGCTTCCGTGTTGTAGGGGCCTTTTCGTTGTGCATTGGGCTGGGCTGCCTCCCGCCGTAGTAGGCCCAAGTATTCTGAGTAAGGGAGTTGAGACCGGTCCAACTACAACTCAATTTGGTCTGGCTTGCGCGCAAATGTTGAGTCCAAATTCAAGGGAAGACGCAGCAAAGTGGGCTTATCCTCTATTTCTGTCGCAAAAGACTTTTCTCCAGTTTCTGTCACAGGATTGATTTTTCTGCCACAGAAGGAACTTTTCTCTAGTTTCTGCCACAGGTTTGACTTTTCTGCTATGCAGCAAAACTTTCTGCCATGTAGTAAAACTGTCTACTGTGTAGTAAGACTGTCTGCTATGCAGTGAAGCTGTCTGCTATGCAATGAAGCTTTCTGCTGTGCAGTAAAGTTTCCTGCCGTAACGCCTTCTGTTGTGCAATAGAGTTGTCTGCTGTGCATTAAAGTTTTCTGCTGTGCTTTAAAAGTTCCTGCCGTAAAACCTTTTGCTGTGCAATAGAGCTGTCTGCTGTGTATTAAAGTTTTCTGTTGTGTTTTAAAGCTGTCTGCTGTGCTTTAAAGTTGTCTGCTGTGCTTTAAAGCTGTCTGCTGTATTTTAAAGCCTTCTGCTGTACTTTAAAGCCTTCTACTGTGTGAATGATTACTCTTCATTTTTACTGCAGAAATACTTTTTCACTTCCTGCACATAAACAAATCTAAAACCCAAAGAAAATACCCATCAAACAAATGTTAGCTTAAATGAGTTAGTATATTCTTAAATATGTACACATATTCGTAAATAAAGATATATGTATATATATATATATACTTATGGCAGGATAATGATTAGTTTGTGTCAAAAGAAAAACACGTAATAACAAATAAAGAAGAAAGTTTCGGCAGGAAATGTTTAGCTTGTATAATAGATAACACGGTAAATATAATGAAAATGTGCTACGGCAGGATAACTATTACAGTAAGTAAAGACACCACAGCAGGACAACTGATGCGGCAGACGTGATAAAAAACGTGTTACTGTAGGATGACTAAATACGGTAGATATAAGTTATAATGAGAGAAATCAAATATATTTGCAATCAAAATCAAATATTGAATCTGCCCATAGAATAAGTAAACTAAGAAGGAACCCAAACTCCAACTTGAATAACCTTATCATAGGCTTCTGCCATAAAAGCTGTGCATTTTGGAGAACATGCCTAAATGGCTACTAGCTATTACTTTTGGAGACTTCAAAGAGTGAGTTTGCTAAGAGGGAGGGAAAAGATGGTCTATTGCATGCCCCTATTCCTGCCACGTTTTCTCTCTTCTTTTTCTTTATTTCTTTCTTTCTCTCCGTTCTTTTTTTACTCTTAGTTTCTAACTACTATCTTGCCGTAAGTTGTTTTTCTCACTTGGGTCTTTTCCCTTTTTTTTGGGTTTCTCTCTCTGGGTATTTACTACTCTCTTATCATGGGTTTTTTTCCTTAGGTGTTTTTCCCCCTCCGGACTCTAAGGTCTCTCCCCCTGGGTGTTTTTCTTCTTCCACTATTTTTTACTCTTTCCCTTGTTTTTTCCTCTACCTCGGTGCCCTTTTTTTCTGCCGTGGTTACCTTCCTTTTATAGCAAACTGATTCAATGGGATATCTCCCTTTTACCCCTAAGGCTTCACCAACTGTTTTTGGTTTGTTGTGGGCATCCTTGCAAGACTACCCACCAACCCATTGGTTGCCCCGACCACTGCCATCTGCTCAGAACATGTTTGATGCATGACAAAATTATCTTTTGTTTCTTCCTACTGTATACCTCTACCTCTAGGTTCAAAGACCAAGAATGGGCTACCTCACTACCTAGCTCTATGGCATGCATCAGATGGTCCCAACCATTTATTACTTCTTTTGGGTAAGATACCATCCCAGCAGGATATATTCCCAAAAGAAGTCATGGCAAGAAACTAAATATAGACCCCCTTTTTCCTCCACACCAAACCACGCCCTCTAAATCCCTTTGACCGTGGGCCCACCTCCCTTGTATTGGCTGGGTACAGGTTGGTGGGGCTCCGGCCTTTATGTTTTTGTTTTCTTTCATTTCCACGCTGTTCCTGCCGTAGCAGATTAGTTCTGTTTCGTCCTGCTGCATGTCTGTCTTATTTCTTCACACGTTTTCTGTTGTGTTTGTCATTTCCTTTAATTTGGCTTTTCTTTCCTTCATGCGTTTCCTGTTGCTGGCACTTCCTGCCGTTCCTTGTTTCTTTTCATCGTTCTTTTTCATATCAGTTTTCATGCCTATCTTTTTTTATACAAAAGGATTTGGGTCTTTATGGGCCAAATAATGTTGACTGGATCAAAAGGGCATTGGGCCCAATTTATCTTCATTTGCCGAAACCATCCTGCCAGAGAACTGTATTCTGCGGCAGATCTGTATTTTGCTGAATAACTGTATTTTACGGCAAATCTGTATTCTGTGGCAGTAAAGCCTTCCACCGAAGAATAGGGACGTGTGTCTTCATTTGCCGAAGCCATTCTGCCAGAGAACTGTATTCTGCGGCAAAGATGTATTCTGCGGCAGATTTGTATTCTGCAGCAAATTTTCATTTTGCTGTAGATTGCTTTCACTTGCCCTTATTTCTTTGGACCTTTCTTTGGATCTTTCTTGCTCTTCGTTCTTCTTGGTGGGTCTTTAGGCCTTGTTTCTCATTGAGCTTTCTTCCTCATGGGCCTTTGGGTACAGATTTGCAAAAATGGGCATCAACACGTGTTAAATGTTAATGTATCATTTATTTGGGCACAAAAATTAGAAAATTTAGATAAGATACCTGACACAAAATTGGAGTTAAATTTATAATCTAATTAGATTTTTTTTTGAGTTTTGGTTAGGACAAGTGGCACATAATTGAGAATCCAATTAAAATCTAATTGGATTTTTTCTCAGTTTCACCTATTATTACATATATATATATATATATATATATATATATATATGAGAAATGTTTAGTGTCACAAAAAATTCATAACTTTTGTCACCATTCATTATGTGATAAGTTGAGGACAGTGAAAAAAAAATAGTAAATGGATAAGAATTCACATTTCTTTCATTTATAATTTACCATGTCACAAGTTGTATAGCAAAAATTGTATTTTTTTTTTTTAATTTCTTTTTTTTGGGCACCAGCGTTTCTCAATATCAGTTGGCCGTAAAATCCGCCTAGTATCATCATACAATAATGACAACAATGATTATTGCTTGCTGGTGAATAAAGAAGAGACATGCAGGCATGGTCGGGACTCGGAATTGGAAAAAAATAATTATATTTATTATATTATATTATAGAACGAGGAATGCAGCTGGCATGCATATTGAACCAGTACTGGATCCCTTGGAGACTATGCAGCAACATGGATTTATGATTTACCAGTCATCATGGGGTGAGGCTGAGTCAAAACATAACGTAAATCACGTTTTCATAACATGCTACCGAACACTAGTATGGATTTCCGCCCCCGTCCTGGTCTTGAGTTTTAAAAAAAACACTAGTATGGATTCATATACTCCTACGGCTACTATTAATTATTAAATTAATCCTATGGTTGACAAAGCAGTCCTCATCATTTTTTTTTTTTTTTTTTTTTGAGAATCAAGCAATCTTCATCATTAAGGACAGAGATACCATGGAAATGACCATTTGAAAATGACTGGCCTTCCTTTATCAAAAAAAGAAAAATAAAATGACTGGGCTTCTTTTTTTCCCTATTTTCAAATTATTTTTCCTTTAATGAAGTGCTTGTCTATTACAATTTATTGGTTAATTTATTTTTTGCAAGTTATTTATTGAGGTATAACCTCAAAAAAAAAAAAAAAAATTATGGTAGAAGGTCTATAACTTATTAGTATAAATCTAGGAAAACACCAATTTATATTTCTTGGGTTATGGAGGATAATAGGATATGTTCCTATATTCATCTTTTGGTTAAAAAATGAGACATTTGATGCCACTGTGCCAATGAATGACGAAGTAAAAACAGAACAGCATGCAAAGTTAAGCACACCTTCATAACATCAATCCCCTAATTCTAAATTCTGAATCAACAGTAGAATTATCAAATATTAAATTTCTTCAAATTTAAGAGATTTTTTTTTTTTTTTTTTAAATGATAGCGAGAATTAGAATTTTATGAGCATTAGTAAGAATTGAATTCCAAACATGAAATTTCATAACCAGGCAAATTTTGAGCCAAAGCATTGTCACAGAAACTTAATTGAACAATTGTTTTCATGAGATCAACTCAATGAGATAACATCAAAATAAATAGCATTGAAATTATGTGAATGAAGGAAAACTTTTGAGGATATGTATAAGTCCAAATAAAATTAATTAAAATTCACTGAAATCTACTAGCAATTTGTACACTGGATAAGTAAAATTGGACTCTCCAATCATTAACTTAGTCCTTTTCTTTATGCTTGATACACTAACAAACATCACAAGGATGAACTCTATCTAACTCAGGCACAAAGGGGAAAATTAAAGATACCTCCTTGAGTTTTTCTGTCTATCTGCATATCAAGGACTTCTAAAATACCGTAACATCAAAACCGTTCAAGCTGTAGAGAGAGGGGGAGAAGAAAAAAAGAATCTCCATCTAGGCATGGAAAAAGAGGACAAACCTCACCCAAAAGGAACAAATAAGGCACAAAGGGCAGAAGGAATAAACACGATAAATCACGTGGGGCCATTAAGAATAATCCAACTTCATTCCCAAGCTTCAACGTCCATCCGATGATGCAAATGATTCTGCAAAACCAGATGGCCGATTTGGAATGCTGGTTTGGGTATTGTCTCCACTAGCAAGATATGATGACGAAGTGGATTCATTTATATTGCTCATTCCCTCAAATTCCTGCCACTTCTTGAGTGCTTGCGGTAAGGGCATATCAAGGTCAATACCATAATTGTCCTCATTATCGGGTTCAGTTGGTTTCCAGAGCTCAACAAGAGAAGAAAGCACATTCACTACATAAGCCATGTCGGGCCTCTGGTAGGGTTCTCTCCCAGTGCAGTGGCCAGCCAACTCTGCAACAGTATTAATACTGGCAAGGCTTTCCTCGTCAAGATCAATTGTTGGGTCAATGGCCTTCTGAAATGCATCCTTGTTAAGGTACATTCTGCGGAACCATGTGACAAGGTGCAAGCTTTCTTCAGGCTGGGAATCATCGAGTGCCTTTCTACCTGTGATTAGCTCCATCAAAATCACTCCAAAGCTATACAAATCAACCTTGGTAGTCACCCGTCCAGTCACTGCTCAGTCATCCATGAAAGTTTAATGTCAGTACCACGAGGATTGATAATTAATCAGAAACCACAATCATAACAACAATTTATACATGACTATGGTGAGGTATGCAGAAAAAGAAGCAGAAAAGAAAAAGGCAATATAAACAAACAGGTATAATATATGAATAACAAATGTCTGCTTTAGGATTCATTTATCCCATGAGATGAATTTGCAGGGACAGAAGCCATTCCATTTTGTTTCCATAACATTTAATTAAAGAAATTTTCAAGTACTGTCTAAAATATATTGAAGAAAATAAATTTGTATGTCCTTAACAATGGAGACCTTGACAGCAACAAGATAAACAGAACACACAAAACAATGGAATTTACATGCACAAGCGCCACCATCGCACAATATTAACAGCAACATACACGGTGAACTGTCAAAACCCCTGGCCCCCAAAATAAAGGATGACATTATATTTTGCAAACTGACTATTTATCATGCACCAAATTCATATCTCAAAACTGCAGCATACAAAAATAACCAAATTCTTGCAAACGACAGAATGGACACACATTAAACACAGGTACAAATAAAATGTAGTATAAATGAATTTAATGTCCTCTCATGAAACCAACACTAAACTTACAAGCTGAAATCAATGTATCTAGTAAGGAATGAGAGCAATGTAGTACTAGTACAGGAGGCTCTGCAGAAATATCAGTTTAGCTCTCATGTTTTGAGGGCATAATGAAGTCCTAACTAATCAGATAGAATATGATTTTGAGTTCAAAGATGGTGTCTTCACAAGTCACATTGCATATTATTTTCCCCACGTCAATTTAATTATGTTATTTCATTCAGATTCTTAAAGATGCTTTCAGGCAGTAACATGAGAAGAATTGTCTTCTTAGAAAGTGGCTCTATATTGTGAATGGTGAAATAGACAAGGGGCTGCTATTTTGCAGCCATGTAAAATGCAGTAAGCCTATGTGCCCACTCAACTTTCCACTTAGTGGTTTCTTCTGAAGGTTCGATGTTTGACTGTTACTTAAATTCAAAAATCTAATCTAGGTTAGTCTTGATTATTTCAAGGACAATCAGCTATAGATTTTTCTGAGCATAGAAAAGTTTAGAAAAAATTTAATACCTCTAATATTTAAGTCAAAAGAAAATTTAAGAAGGTACCTGCGTATTCTGGTGCAAGATACCCAAAAGTTCCAGCTAGTTTAGTTTCAACAGAGAATTTTCCTTCTGGAGCAAGTCGAACCAGTCCAAAGTCTGACACTTTAGCCCGCATATCATCTCCAAGAAGAATGTTTGATGGTTTCAGATCCCTATGGATAAAGCTTTGATGGGCTAAACTATGCAGATATTCAACTCCCCTGGCAACATCCAAGGCAATGGTCAGCCTTCGCGTCCACTCAAGTGGTTTCAACCCCAAGTCTCTCCAGTGAAATAGATGCTGACTAAGACTCCCCTGGGGCATGTATTCATAAACAAGAAGCCTCTCATTTCCATCCAAGCAATACCCAAGAAGTGCAACTAAATGCCGGTGTCGAACCTTTGTAAGAACTGCAATCTCAGACATGAATTCAGTCTGACCCTTTTCACCCACTGGCCCTGATTCCATTCTCTTCACCGCAATCTTCGTCCCATCATGCAATTCCCCCTTGTAGACGGTTCCAAAACCCCCTCTTCCCAATATATTTTCCTCACTGAAATTGTTGGTGACGCTCTTCAAAACTTGAATGGAAATCACCATATTCCCAGCCTCCACAACATGAACGTCATTGTGTCCATTACTTCCGGGACTGAAACCATCATATGCACCGCCATTTGCGCCACTCGGCGCAACAGTAATCTTCACAGCATCCTGGTCCCCAGAGAATTGAGGATGTACTACCACTGCGTGAGGACTTTGCACTTTACCAGAACGCTTTTTCTTTTTACTTAACCAACAGTAAACCGCAGCCCCAGCGAATAGCAGTAGCACAACACCACCAACCGAAGCCCCCACAACAACTCCAACTTTAGATTTTGTCTTACCACTCTCAGAAACACCATCACCACCACTGGATGGTGAGCCAGGAGGCGCGGGCGAAGGGGAACTACTTCTAGCCTTTCCGATATCAGGATTCCCATCCGTGTTCACCTTCACGCCATTTCTAAAAGCCGGTACAGCCCCATACAACCGATTATTCGAAACATCAAGCTCCACAAGATTAGGCAATTTCGTAAGCTCACTCGGTATAGTACCCGTCAGAGAATTACCAGATAAGATTAGTTTTTGAATCGACGGAAGCAGAGTAAAATTGGGAGAAATAGTACCCGAAAGACCCATCTTCTGAAAATTAACAACCGAAATATTGCCATTTGCCGCACATACAACCCCCTGCCAAGTAACACAAGGGTCATTTCCTTTCCAATTACTCGCAAACACTTTCGGATACCCAAAAGCTTGCACAACCGATAACAAAGCATTAACGCGGGAATCACAAGCTTCACCGGGCACATCCGTGCAAAAACTATTAATCCCTCTCATATCTAAATTCACACTACTAGGAAACTTAGGGGCCGGCCCTTGAAGCAAATTATTAGTCAAATTCACAGTTTTAAGGCTAGGAAGATTCACAAAAGAGTCCGGAACAACTCCAGTCAATGAATTGTCCCTAAAACTAGCATCGCTCAAGCCAGTAACTTTCGAAAAGTCCGGTATCGGACCTGTAAACTGATTCCCGTGCAACCAAACGCTAGTCAAGGAAGTCATATTAGCTAAAACAGCAATAGAACCATTAAGCTTTGTGTCACCCTTTTGCCCGTTTAGCCAGAGTTCCTGAATACCCGAGCCAGAAAAACTCGCAGGCAATTCACCTTCTAGGTAATTGAAAGCCAAATGCAGAGTTGTCAGAGACACTAAAGAGCTTAAGTCTGGAATATTACCGGTGACGCTACAGTTGGTGGCCTCGAACGCTTGGAGTGAAGTGGCTTCCTTGATGCTGTCTGGGATGGCCCATTTTTCAAAAGGGTTGTCGTCGATGGTTATGGACTGCAGCGAGGTCATGCCGGTGAAGAAATCCGAGGGGAAGCTGCTGAATTGGTTGCTGTGAGCTATGATTTGAGTCAAAGAGCTTATCCCCGCGAGGCTTGGGAAATCGCCCGAGAACTGGTTTCCTTGCACCTCAAAATCGCTCAGAGCGGTAAGGTTCTGAAGCTCCTTCGGCAGTGTGCCTTGGAGATTCATGTCCTTGATTTGGATCTTGGTGACCCGGTTCGACCCGTCGCACCTTACGTTCTTCCAGTCACACGGGTCCGGCGCTGTCCATCCTAGAGACCCGGGGTTCTTTATGCTCTCTTTAAAACTTTTCATCACCGCCGCGTCGTCGGAGTAAACGACAACCACATTGCCACACAGCACGAAAACAACGAAGAAAGAGAAAACCCTCAAAACCACATAACCACCCTTCCGGGTATTTGCCATGGTTTTAAGTTATTTTTTTCAAAGATAAAAAAAACTCACAAATGTGGGTGTTTATTTCTTGAGTTTTCTCTCTCTCTCTGGTTCTGGTGCTGGTTTCCAGAACAAACCCAGAATAGTCACGCCCTTCCGGATTGTTATAGTTGCTGTTATTTCTCTCTTGACAAAATCAAAGCTGTAGAGGAGAAAGAGGTGGATTTTTTTTTTTTTTTTTTCCTTAGATTTTGTTAGGGTTTATGAAACGGTGGTTACATATAAAAAAAAAAAATGGGTTCTTCTTTCAAGAGGGAATAATGTTTGGGAGATGTAGCGGCGGCGGTGATAGAGCGGGGAAGAGAGAAAAAAAAAAGGTTTGCAGATAAAAGGCATTATAACAAGGGCGTGAAATTTTTAATATTTTGATTTCTCAATCAGAACCGTTGGTTAGTTGTGGGTCCAATATGAGATTGTTGAATAGACGGTGAAGATTTGGGGTGGAGTGTGTTAGTTTGTTTGGGTATAATAAAGCGTGGGGCCCAGGGAGGAGGTTTTAAACCGATGGTCCGGACAGCATATAACTCCCTGTATACGGACGGTACTGCACGTAACGTTTAGTGGGGGTTAAAAGAGGATTTGTATTTTTTCTTTTTTATTTATCATTTCTTTTAGATAAGGGTTAACCTCTCTTTGTTGTATTACCACCAAACACAAACATATAGAGTTGCTGATTTTTTTTTGTAATTTTTATTTTTATTTTTACGGTTATTTTTTTTTGCTATGAAAACTATTTATAAAAGTGTTTAACTAATTATATCCTCAGAGTGAATTTTTGAATCTCTTTCTTGTAATAATTTTTTTTTAGTAAATTTAGGAATATACCAAAATTCACAGCATCCATAAATGTTAAATTTTCAATTTGTGTAACAAAATTTTTATATTTACTAAATACTGATAGTGGTCCATTTATAAGTATTAAAATACAATCCTAAATTGATATCCAAGCATATTATGTAATTGCGGGTAAGTTTAGAATATAAGTGGGCGCAAATGCGGACTCAAAATTTTTGAAACCAATAGATTAACATATTTCAATAAAACTAATTTTAAATTTTTTTATCCTTTTTGTATTTTTGTCTAATTATGGTAATAGACTAATAGCAGTGTACAGAGATATTTTCTGATAGACTATCCCAAACTTAAATTGCCAAATCAAACAAAAAATGATAGGTTCCAGTACAAACTTGCCTTACCTACTTGGGGAAAAAAAAAAAATCTTACCTTTTTAATCATATAAAAAGCTGGCTCTTTACTTCTTCTTTATGATCCAGCTGTATAGATATTTTTTCAAGTCAGAAATTACGTGAGGAGTTGTTTTTCTTGAACTAGTGTGACTAGAAAAGATATTTAAGAGCTGTTTATCCCTTGATTGCTTCTAGTTTGTCTCATATTTCCTTTTAGGGACCACAATGATTATGTTTAATTTCAAACATTTTTTTTGTTGTTACTTGAAAATTATTTTTTCACAATAAAAACAAAAGCTTCCTGGAATTTTCACAAGAAGTTAACAAACACTTTCTGGAGTTTTAACAAAAAATTTGTCATATTATTACAATTTATGTTGCACAGACGCGGCTAAAATATTTAAGAGCGCATATTGATGGAGGTACCCACTAGTACCCAATACAATTTAGGTGTTTAATTTATTTAAACTTTTAGTTTTTTTTAATAAATTTTATAAGTACTTTAAACAACATTTTATGAATATTATTGTACTTCTTTACTATTTATTATTGTCTATATTATTGTTGCTTAATTTACAAAACCTAAAATAAACATATTAAATAAAAACATATTTAATATAATTATTAATATTAATTAATTGTCATATCACAAATATACCGTACTTTAATTTTTCAAAAAATGTTACTACTCATTTCAGGTCGGTCCCATGTAACTTAGGTTACAATTTACAAAGAATAAAAAAACAAACAAAAGAATTCTGTTCCAACCGCGTCAAAGATTGGATCAGACTGTCTTGTCTGACTGTGTTCACATTTTAAGCATGTTTGGCATATCGAGAAGCCCGAATCCAACGCTAACAATCAGGATTTTTAAGTAATTACTATTAATTAATTATGGGATTTGTATCAAATATCCATATTACAGTTTTTTTTTTTTGAGAATCATATTACAGTTTCTAGTTTCTACTACTTTTAATGCTAGTTTACGCGTTGCCATATTTTTTTGTCAACATCCGCAACAGTTTCTGACAAAGCTATTAAAGAATCCTTTATGTTTATTTATTTATTTTTTTTGAGGAACATGGGTGCTTTTAAGGTATATAGTGTTTATCTATAAAAAAAGAAAAAAGGTATATAGTTTTTTTGCGAGTTGTATAATTATTTTATAGCTCACTTTTTAAAGTCATTATAAAAAAAAAATCTTAAAAGCACCAGGGTCTATAAAATATTTTTTTTTTGGGGTTTATAAGATATTTAAAATATTTTTTTTTTTAGTAAAAGATATTTTAAATATGGTTACATTAATAAGTACAGGTTTTTCATCCAAAAAAATAATAATAATAAGTACAGGCTTGGTTGGTGTAGCTGATAATATATATTTTTTCTACTAACATCAAAATCAATATAAGAAAACCCAATATTCCGCACCAATTAAAGTATATCAGGTTCAGGTTATTCTAAAAAAAAAAAAAAAAAAAAAAAGTATATCAGGTGTACAAAATACTGATCCAATGGCAGAATCAAAATTTAGTTTTAGGGGTTGAAGTTGAACTAAATTTAGATAACTAAATTTTTGTTGTAAACTATAATATATTCTATTGTAAATAAAGTTGGATGAGAGTGCTCCACAGTTCAAGTTTTGGGTCAAGATGGGTAAGAATAAATGGGTTATCAAACACTCCAAAGATGAAGAAGAGGTGGGTCTTGGACAAAGTTCAGAAATGAAATGAGCAATTTTGGGTCTCTGGTTTGTGAAATTGGTTCTTTGATGCGTGTAAAATTATCAAACACATTGTGACTTTGTCAACACCACCTGTGGGTTTCAATACACATATATGGAAATGGAACAGATTTGGATGTGGCTTTTTTGGATTGTTCGTCGTGTTTACACGGAAGGTGTGTTGTGTTTGGTTATTAGGTTGATTGTGCTGAACCTGAACATGGTTGTTGAATCTAAAGACTTCCATTTCAAATTCTTAGATTGTTTGTTTGTATAATTAAGCTTCCTCATTCTAAGTCTTTAGATTGGAAACCTTAACATGGTTGTTGAATCTATTGCAGTGCTGGCTCTAGAAATTTTTTTAAGATAGTCAATAAGAAATTTAAATTATACAAAATTTAATAAAGCGATAACTTGAATATTTGTTACAACTGTGAGTCGAGTCACTAAGGAGAGCAAACTTGTTGCAACTGCAAAGCCAAAAAGAATATAATTATTGTCACCATCAAGAAGAATTGACAACTACAATATTTTTCTTGGTACCATTTTTTTAGGGAAAAATGAAATTAGAAATTATTTTTATTAAATGGGTTGTACGAGTTATAAATTTGAATATTTAGTGATTTTTATCTTTTTATTATTATTTTATAATAGGCTTTTTGTTGAATAATTTGATCACTTGATGTTGTTTAGTCTTGTCTTATTTTTGTTTGGTTTATGTTTGTTGTTACTTGGACTAATATTTATTGTTGTTATTTAAGCTTTTTCTTTTTAATTTTATAAAAGGGATAATGGATTATATTTGGGGAGCAAAATTAATTTTGGAGTAATACTACATCCACAACATTTTTATAATAAATCTTATGCAAAGAACTGTTATTAGTGAGTAAAAAAATAGTATCATTATTGAGGTTAAATTAAAATTAGTAACAGTTTACCATATTTGATTTGTTGTAAAAGTATTGTGAAAATATTGTGAATATAGTATTATTCTTAATTTTTTAAACTCAATTTTTGTAATTCTCAAGTCAGGGTGTTCAACATTTTTATTAGAGTTGTCACAATAAGTTAGTTGATAAGATCCAAGATCTTATATGGGAAATAGCTGAGTTCAAGGATAGCTAGCCTCCAAGAAAAGGGGATAAGGAAGAGAGAATTAGAGAGTGGGTGGATAAGAAAGTAAAAGAAACTTTTGTGTTATTGCCTATCCATTTCTGTGAATATACTTGGGTATATATACAAGCCTTATCACAATACTAAACTAATCAATGATTACAACCAATGGTTTAGTAAATACCAACTAACTAATCATACTCAACTAATCAATGATTACAACCAATGATTCAGTAACTAACAACTAATTAATCAATGATTAACAGTGCAGTAACTGACTAACCAACCATTGACTAACAGCAATACTAACTGACTCAACTTAGCAGTCTTGGTAGCACAACTCAGCAGCCTTGTATCAATACTCCCCTCCTCAAAGCACCTTGCCCACAAGGTGAGTGTACTGTTGTTGAAATTGATATAAATCCTCCTAAGTAGCATCCTCTGGAGTGCACCCTTGCCACTGCACCAAAACTTGTGTGACTAGTCTATTTTCGAGTTAGAGAGATCTATCCTTCAGGATTGCCATAGGCTCTAGAGAAAGAGAACCTTCTAATGTAACAAGAGGGAGTTGAGAGATAGGAATAACCAGGTGTCCCAACTTAGCCTTGAGACAGGAAACATGGAAAACAGGATGAATCTGAGAACTTGGGGGGTAATTCTAGTTTGTAGGCCACTTCTCCAACATTTTGTATGACTTGGAAAGGACCATAGAACCTTGGAGTCAATTTATCAAGTGTGTTATGCTTCAAGGACCTCTGTTTATAGGGCTGCAACCTCAGATACACCCAATCCCCCATTATAAAACTCCTCTCAAACCTGTGCTTGTCTGCTTGAGACTTCATTCTTTCCTGAGTAAGTAGCAAATTCTGCTTAAGCAATGACAAAACTTGCTACCAAGACTTCAAATGGTCATCAATAGCTCCCACAAGACTCGTATTAGGGATGTGATCCAACAGCCTTGGAGGTGGATAACCATATAAAGCTTCAAAGGGAGTTAACTCAGTAGAGATGTGAAAGTTAGTGTTAAACCAAAATTCAGCTAAAGGCAACCATTCTACCCAAGAAGAAGGCTTATCAGCTGCAAAAGCCCTCAAGTATTACTCTAAACTCATGTTTACCACTTCAGTTTGACCATCTGTTTGAGGATGGTAAGCTAAGGACATGGCTAACTCCACACCTTGAAGTTTCATTAATTCACTCCAAAAATGAGAAGTGATAATTGGATCCCTGTCACTCACCACATAAGCAAGCATACCATGTAACTTGAAGATGAATTGCATATATAATGATGCAACCTTAGATGCAGTATAAGGATGAGACAAGGTAATGAAATAGAAATACTTAGCGAACCTGTCCACTACCACCAAGATTACATTCTTTAATTGAGATCTAGGTAGTCCCTCAATAAAATCCATGCTCACAGCTAGCCAAGGTTTGGAAGGGATGGGTAAAGGCTGATGTAGTCCAGTTGGTTTACAGTTTTCATACTTGACCCATTAACAGATGTCAAATTCTTTGATGTACTGTCTCAAATCTCTCTTCAAGCCAGACCAATAAAAATCTTGTTGGACCCTATATAAGATTTTCAAATAACTTGAGTGCCCCCCCCCCCCCCCCAATGGACCATTATGGACATGTTGTAAGATTGAGGATTTGAGAACACTTGTTGTAGATATCGCATTTTGTACCCTTTTGACTCAGGCCTCCGTTCCCCAATGATGCTTAAACTCTAAGGCCCAAGGCTAGTTTAGAGCTCAATTAGATATTAAATTGACTTAAGGAGTGTTAAAATGGAAAATATAACTTTTTAAATGAGCAAAAATTTATTTTTGGAAAATTAAATGACCAAAGTGGCCCTTCGCCTACATACGTGAGTCGCAGCCTATGTATGCAAGCTAAAGCAAGCGTACGTAGGCACATTCTTGCATACACGGCTAGGGTTTTAGAAGTATAAGAAAGACAAGTTTTCTACAATAATGATTGAGGTTTGGAATAAATCCCACATCATCTGGGAGATGTTCCAAACCTCATTTTTTCAACTATAAAAGCCTTACATGGTACATTTTCAAAACATACAGAAATCTCAAGGGAAAAACTTAAGATTCACTAGAAAATAGTGAATCAAAAAGGAGTTTTTCATAAAAAACCCTCAAGTCTTTTTATTTGATTGAGACCTTTTCTGGTCCCAATCCTTTGAGTTTAAGATTACTAATCACTATTTTATTGAATTGTAATAGATTTGACTGAGGAGAACAATCAAAATCAAGCGTAGGAGCTTTTGTTTTAAGGTATTCTTTTGAACTTTTCTTTTTCCTTTTTTGCCTTTAATACTTTCTTTGTTTAGTTTGTGTTTATATATGTTTGTTTAGCTTAGTTTTAGGCTTTCTTTATGTTTTTTAGCATGTTAGATTGCTAGATTTACTTTTTTCTATTTTGTTTGGTTTCTGCTCTGTTTCTGTGTTAATTAGGTTTTTTGGGTAAGGATCTGCATACAAATGATCTAGCTTGCGCACGCAGGCTAAACTCATGCGTAGTGCGTAGGCTGAACTAATGCATACGCAGACCTGTTCTAGCGTGCGTGATGCCATTACCCAGAAACCCTAATTTTTGTTTGTTTTGTTTCTACTTTCACATTTTTTGTTCTGTGTAGCCTCTTTTTCATATATTTTAATCCCCATAACTATTTGTCTGTCTTTTAGCATGTTTGTTTGTTATCACATTTTTATATTAGGGTTTTATGCTTGTTTCTTGCTTCGTTACCATGAACATGCATTCACATGCCCGTTCATGATGTCATAGGTGCTCAGGTGCTGCGAGGTAAGTAAGGTAAGTCACACATGAACATGAACATGCATGTTGATTGTTTAATCCTCCATTGATATTTGTATATGAAGTTGATGCCTAGTTTTGATTCATGACATGATATGCTTGCTACCACTGCACCAAAACTTTTGTGACTAGTCTATTTCTGAGCTAGAGAGATCTATCATTCAGGATTGCCATAGGCTTTAGAGTGACAGAACCTTCTAATGTAACAACAGGGAGTTGAGAGATAGGAGTAACTTGGTGTCCCAACTTAGCCTTGAGACAGGAAACATGGAAAACAGGATGAATTTGAGAACCTGGAGGAAATTCTAGTTTGTAGGCCACTTCTCCAACTTTTTGTATGACTTGGAAAGGACCATAGAACCTTGGAGACAATTTACCAAGTGTGTTATGCTTTAAGGACCTCTGTTTATTGGGTTGCAACCTCAAATACACCCAATCCCTCATTGCAAAACTCCTTTCAGACCTGTGCTTGTCTACTTGAGACTTCATTCTTTCCTGAGTAAGCAACAAATTCTGCTTAAGCAATGACAAAACTTGCTGCCAAGACTTCAAATGGTCATCAATAGCTCCCATAAGACTTGTACCAAGGATGTGATCCAACAGCCTTGGAGGTGGATAACCATATAAAGCTTCAAAGGGAGTTAACTTGGGAGAGATGTGAAAGTTGGTGTTAAACCAAAATTCAGCTAAAGGCAACCATTCTACCCGAGAAGAAGGCTTATTAGCTACAAAAGCCCTCAAGTATGACTCTAAACTCCTGTTTACCACTTCAGTTTGACCATCTGTTTGAGGATGGTAAGCTAAAGACATTGCTAACTCCACACCTTGAAATTTCATTAATTCAATTCAAAAACAAGAAGTGAAAACTAGATCCCTATCACTCATCACATAAGCAGGCATACCATGTAGTTTGAAGATGAATTGCATATATAATGATGCAACCTTAGATGTAGTATAAGGATGAGACAAGGCAATGAAATGGAAATACTTGGTGAACCTGTCCACTACCACCAAGATTACATTCTTCAATTGAGATCTAGGCAGTCCCTTAATAAAATCCATGCTCACAGCTAGCCAAGGTTTGGAAGTGATGGGTAAAGGCTGATGTAGTCCAGTTGGTTTACAGTTTTCATACTTGGCCCAATGATAGATGTCAAATTCTTTGATGTACTGTCTTAAATCTCTCTTCAAGCCAGACTAATAAAAATCTTATTGGACCATATGTAAGATTTTCAAAAATCCTGAGTGCACCCCCCCCCCCCCCCCCCGAAAATGGACCATTATGGACATGTTGTAAGATTGAGGATTTGAGAACACTTGTTGTAGACACCACATTTTATACCCTTTACGACTTGGGTCCCCGTTCCCCAATGATGCTCGAACTTTAAGGTCCAAGGTCAGTTTAGAGCCCAATTAGATATTAAATTGACTTGAAGAGTGTTAAAATGGAAAATATAACTTTTTGAATGAGCAAAAATTTATTTTTGGAAAATTAAATGACCAAAGTGGCCATTGGTTTTTACGTACATGAGTCGCGGCCTGCATACACAAGCTAAAGCATGCGTACGTAGGCACATTCTTGTGTACGCAACTAGGGTTTTAGAAGTATAAGAAATGCAATTTTTCTACAATAATGGTTGGGGTTTGGAATGAATCCCACAACGTCTGGGAGCCGTTCTAAATCCCATTTTGTTAACTATAAAAAGCCTTACATGGTAGATTTTCAAAACACACATAAATCCTATGGGAAAAATCTAAGATTCACTAGAAAATAGTGAATCAAAAAGGAATTTTTTTCACAAAACACCTTCAAGTCTTTTTATTTGATTGGGACCTTTTATGGTCTCAAACCTTTGAGATTAAGATTACTAATCACTATTTTATTGAATTGTGATAGATTTGACTAAGGGGAACAATCAAAATCAAGTCTAGGAGCTTTTGTTTTAAGGTATTCTTTTGAACTTTTCTTTTTCCTTTTTTGCCTTTAATCTTTTCTTTATTCTGTTTCTTTGTTTAGTTTGTGTTTATATATATTTGTTTAGCTTAGTTTTAGGCTTTCTTTATGTTTTTAGCATGTTAGGTTGCTAGAATTACGTTTTTTTTTTTTTTTTTTTTTTTTTTTTTTTTTTTTTTTTAATTTTGTTTGGTTTCTACTCTATTTCTATGTTAATTAGGTTTTTTGGGTAAAGATTTGCATACAAATGAGCTAGCTTGCGCACGCTAGTGCGTAGGTTGAACTCATGCGTACGCGAACCTATTCTAGCGTGCGTGATGCCATTACCCAGAAACCCTAATTTTTGTTTGTTTTGTTTTTGCTTTCACATTTTTTAATTTGTGTAGCCTTTTTTTTCATGTATTTTAATCCTCATAACTATTTGTCCGTCTTTTATCATGTTTGTTTGCTATCACATTTTTATATTAGGGTTTAGATTAGGGTTTTAAGCTTGTTTCTTGCTTCGTTGCCATGAACATGCATTCAC
This sequence comes from Quercus ilex subsp. ballota, assembly GCA_032727855.1. Lineage (NCBI taxonomy): Eukaryota > Viridiplantae > Streptophyta > Magnoliopsida > Fagales > Fagaceae > Quercus > Quercus ilex. The sequence continues at coordinate 36,578,257 of CM064910.1, forward strand.
ATGCCCATTCATGATGTCATAGGTGTTGAAAGTAAGATAAGTTATGCATTCACATGAACATGTATGCTGATTATTTAATCCGTCGTTGATATTTGTATATGGTGTTGATGCCTGATTTTGATTCATGACATGATATGCTTGCTACCATTCTTGGTTTGCTGCCTTATCGTAGATGTATGATAGGATTTTTCATATCTTAGATGAATGCTAGGGTTTCCTTTGTGTTTGGCTCTCTTTTGCTTTAAGGATGGATATGTGTTTTGGGATGAATGATGCCATGATTGTATGCTTAGATGTATGCTAGTGTGTGTGTGAGTATAGATGCAAGTGTTGAACATGTTTTTAATAAGGTTAGGACGTAAGACACAATAATGGAAGGCCAACCTTAGGGTTGGGCGATCTTGAGTGCCTAACACCTTCCTAAGAGTGTACCTAAATTTCGAACCCATACTCTAGTAGTAAGGCCAAAGATCCTTCCTCGAAAGGACGCTATATTCATGGTTCCTAGACCATATAACTAGGTGGCAACTTCGACACTTCTTTCCCTTGTGCCCACACTTATAGATCCTAAATAAACTCTGCCCTTAAAAAATAGCAACCCATTAACTAAGGAAAATTCCTTAGGAGGTATACCACTAGCTTGAAAGGTTGATAGAATAGATTGAATAGCTGGATCAAATACATAACTAGCCTTCAGTTCAGCCACCCAAGTTGGAGTAGAAAATGAAATGATACATAGAGTACCCAAGGCAGTAGTTACTGAAGTGTTTAAATCAGCAACATCATCACCAACCACAGAAACTGTACAACTTTGAGCTAAAGCTTTAGCTAACTCTTCCTCTTTCCTTGACAAAGCATCTGCTATCACATTGTCAGTACCCTTCATGTACTCCACAACAAAAACATACCCTAACATCTTAGACAACCATTTTTGTTGAATTGGATTGTCTATTCTACGATGGCCTCCACTTCTTCACTGTAGTGATTAAAGCCAAGAATTCCTTTTTCATAAGTGGATAAAGCAAGGGCTCTGCCTTTCAATGCTTGACTATGAAAAGCAATTGGCCTTTGCTCCTACATCAAAACAGCACCTAGGTGATGTCTAGAAGCATCACATTCCACTATGAATGTCTTAGAGAAATCAGGCAAGGCTAACACAAGAGGACTGGACATAGCCAATTTGAGTTATTGGAAGGCTTCCTCAACTTTAGGATTCCAAGAAAAAGAATTTTTATTCAGAAGTGCTGTTAAGGGGGTTGCAATGTGATCATACCCTCTAACAAATTTCTTGTAATAGACAGTGAGGTTTAGGAATCCTCTCAGATATTTAACATCCTTGGGCACAAGCCATTCTTGCATAGCCAGGATCTTTTTAGGGTCAGTTTTTACATCTTCCCTAGAGATGATATGACCAAGGTATTCCACTTTCATACAAGCAAACATGCATTTGGACATCTCAGCATACAATTGATTCTTAGCTAACAGCTCCAAAACAGTTATAGGATGTTTCACATGATCAACCATAGTTCTATTATACACCAAAATGTCATCAAAGAAAACAAGAATAAATCTTCTAAGATATGGCTTAAACACCTGATTCATTAAAGATTGAAAAGTAGAGGGTTCATTTGTCAACCCAAAAGACATCACCAAAAATTCATAGTGCCCCTCATAAGTCTTAAAAGCTATTTTAGGAATATCTTGTTCTCTCATTATGATTTGATGGTATCCAAATCTCAAGTCTAATTTCGAAAAAATGCAAGCCCCATGTAATTCATCTAACATTTCATCTATAACAGGGATATGATACTTGTCTTTTATAGTGGCCTGATTTAAAGCCCTATAATCTATACACATATGCCATGAACCATATGATTTTCTTACTAAAAGAACAAGGGAAGCAAAAGGGCTTTGACTATTGAATAGAACCTACTTCTAACAACTCCTTCACTATCTTTTCAATCTCAATTTTTTGATAGTATGGATACCTGTATGGTCTTTGGTAGATTGGCTGAGTCCCCTCCTTGAGGATAATCTGGTGCTCTTGGCCTCTCACATGAGGTAAGCCCGCTGGTGTAGCATAAACTCCATGAAACTCTTGCAACAAGGTAGCAATCTTAGCTAGATGGGAAGATTGCTCTACTGTGAAACATTGAGCTGTTATCTGCAAAATCAATTTCTTCCTAGTAGGTTCTTTGAAGAATTGAACCCCATCTTGTATCTCAGGTCCTGTTGGTTGGGTTTTGATTCCCTGCAGTACCATCTTCTTGCCTCTATAAGTAAACTCCATAGAAAAGTGTTTGAAATCCCAATTGATAACTCCCCAGGTACTAAGCCCCAAATATTTTTTCTTTAAAGCAATTTTCTTTTGAAAGGGAATAATATATAAATTGGAGTTTTTTTTTTTAATTTTATTTTATTTGTGTGTTTAACTATTTTATGGAGGACTTATGACTACTTAAGTTATTTATGGGGCCAAATGAAAAATGGGAGGAACCTTAAGGGTGAAGTGGTAATTTACCACAAGATATTTTTGGGGCAAACTTGTAACTAAGTCCCTCCCATAAGTCAACCACCCCCCCCCTCCCAAGCCTACATGTTTTCTTCCTCCCCCTTGTCTTCTCTTTTGTATTTCTCTCTCTTCTTCTTTCTCACTGCCCTCCATGGCTGAACCATTGAAGATCCTATATCCTTACCACCACTTCAAATAACCTCCTCAGTAACTTGAATCCAACAAGTATGATCTTCCATGAGCTTTGGCTACCCTAAAATATGATTTTAAGGTGAGTTTTTCATTGATCCACTTCCTTGATTATTTCATTTATGGCTCAATGCTTGTGTGGGTTGATCCAACAATTGGGAATAACACTTTGGTAGTGTTAACTATGATTTTTGGGGGTGGTTTTGAGGTGTGGGTATGTGATAATTGGTATTATGGTATTCAACCATGGAGACTTTGGACACTTGGTTTATTGAAGGAAGGAGAAACTGACTTTTGTGTGTTTTATGATAATTTTTCTGTTTTGAGTTGAGTTGTTGGAATGATTTTTGTCATGTGTAAGAAGTTGATGATATGTTAATTATTACTTGCCGTAGTGGTTTGAGAATGTGCTTGTGCATGCCAAGTGTTTGGTATATTACCTCTATGAGTTTTGGGGTTGGATTGCTTGATTTGTTATCATGATAATTGTTATATGAGGTTATGGATTATAATCCTAGTTGTTAATTTAAGCTAACACATGGTTAATAAAGTCTCAAAGCCTTTGGCATAGTGTTAAAATTTTAGCATTTTTCTTTTGAGTCAAATGCACTGCAAGATTTTTAATAAATTATAGAAAAATTATTTTGAGCTAAATTTTTTATGGTACATACTAGACATATAAGACCTTATCCCAATTTAATTTCAAGTTAATTAGTTTACTTTTCATAGACCAAACGAGTTTTACAAAAGGGCTGACCTATTGTGTAGTGAACCTGAAAGTATGACGAGTATGTTGGGATTTTGTGGAATTTACTTGAAACCTTTGTTGAGTGGGTTGGCTTGTAAATTCTTGCATTTTCTTTGACATGTGTTTTACTTAGCTAATTTTAATAATAGTTTGGTTTAATCTCTTGCAATAGTGTATTAAAATGCTTTGGTTGTGTTATGGTCCTTTGGATCACTTGTATGCTTGTTTGATGTCCCTTGGGAATAGGTGCCTTTGGATAGTCAACTTAGGCTTTAGGTCCTCAATTTGATTTTAGGGGACCATTTCGATTTATGGAGACAAGTTTGAAGGTACTTTGTGATAGGCCTTATTATTGATAGGCTTGATCATTGTGTTTCTAGGTTTCGAGATTCTTAGTGATAGACCTAGTAATTGGATTGCTTGCTTAGGTAATGGTGCCTGGTTGAGGTAAAATTGGATGGCTTTCTGAGGTAAGTAGCTTTTTAATGGGATTTTTTGGAAAATAACAATGTTGCATAAATGTTGTTTTTAGGTCAAACACATTTTAGAAAATTATTTGTGGAACTATGTTTCCTTAAAAAGTGTTGTGTTGTGACCCTACTATATATAATTATATATGAAAGTGCATCATATTTCTTATTGCATATGGGGAAATGCGTGATTTGTTAGCATGGAAAAGATTAGCATCTTTGATTAAATTCTTGAGAGTAGATTTTATGGATTTAGTATATTATTTGAAAGATTTAAAGATGTTTTATCTTGACTTGTGATATTTGGGAAAATTGATACAAAATCTTCTTGAAAAGAAATGAGTTTGAAGAATTTAAGAAGCTTGTGAATATCTTTGGATATTAAAAGGTTTTGTGAAACTACTTGGAAATGAACTGTGTTTTGAATTCATGTAATCTGTGAGCTCTTTATGTTTTACCCTTGTGCCGTAACGTGTGATTACCCGATGATTACCTAGCTAGATACCATAATCTGTGTGACATTGTTATCTTAGCACCAGTCTTTGTGACGGCATATGAGTTTCGTCTTTGTGACAACGTTGAGTTCCGTCTTTGTGATAGCAAATTATTTCCAGTTGTGTGTCGGCAATGAGTTCCATCTTTGTGACGGTAGATGAGTTCCATCTTTGTGACGATGTTGTCACATGGCCTTGGGTTGGATTTTCAAGTTTTGGAATGGTGTTTTGATAGCTCACAGTATATAGTATGTAGTTTCATATTGAGATATTTTTAGAAAGCTTTGTGCCGCATAGTTTTAATCATTTTTGTCATTTTACCAATGAAAATGAATTTGCTGGATTTTCATTGAAATTCCCAAAGTATAACATGTTTTGTAAAATGCCCATTATCATGAGACTTGCATTTCCCTCAACCCCATTAATTATGCTACTTACTGGCTTTAGCTCATCCCAATCTCCAACAGTTTTATAGATAAATTAGCTATATGTCGGGCATGGAGCTTAATTTATTGGTGGTGATTGGAGTGCTATGTTAAATTAGGAGTCTTGGGCTATAAATGGTTGGTGACTCAATCTTGCAAAGTTTAACGAGGTCATAATTAATTCTATTGAAGGTTGGGTACTTGAGGTTTGTTAGCCTTAGGCGTGGTAGGCCTAGCTTCAATGTTGAGGTTGTGTATTCTAGAAGGAATTATGGTTTTGTGTTATCCATTTGGAGCTTTGAAATATATTCATGTATTATTTGGAGGCACATGATTTAAGTTATTGTTTGTAAATATGTTATAGAGTTCTGACTTGTAATATGAAGATTTTAGTATGGTTATTTATTCTTATCATGTGTCAAGGAGAAGAAAAGAAAAGAAAAATCTCCTATGTTCTCGCTCTTAACGGTTCTTCTCTCACGCTTTGATCCCTTTTGGGTTTGGGGCGTGACACATAGAGTCTCCAAAACCAAGTCACAACCCCCCAATGGCAACACATGTAGATGAACCAAGAATATCTAACCATGTATGAACACAGGAACATCTTTGCACAATCTTTGTGTCTTGATGATCTCCCCATTGGCCACCTTCACTTTAAGAATTTGCGATACATCAACTGTAATTTGAAGATCAGGGATTAAGGATACATCAATGAAGTTATGAATACTTCCAGAATGCACAAGAATTACCAAGGAAACAGTTATTATTAACATATAATAATTTTTTGGCAAGTGTATATATGCATTTTTTTGCAAATTAGAGTGGTCCTGTGACCACCTAGGCTTGCATGTGGAGCCGCTAGTGATCTATTGAAATAAGGGACTAAATGAATTTAGATATATTTGATTATGAGGAGAGTGTTGGAAAGATTTAAAGAAAATGTTTTTCTTTTTTTGATAGGGAAAATGAAAGTTTCTGGTTAAAGAAAAAGAAGAATATTTTAAAATGTTGACCTTGGTTTTTTTGCTAGCATCTTTAAATGTCAAATAAAATTTATTATTATTATTTTAATTGCCACGTAAGTTTCAAGTGTGCTAATTGTGCACTTTGTGTACTACATAGTCCCTTAGTGAGTTAATAGTATGAACTAAATTAATTATAAGTTAAAAATAACATAGGAAATAAATTAAAAATGATTCCAAAATATAGGGAATAAAATGATATTTTTGACCCTTTTTTTTGGGGATTGAAAACCTAATGTTCCATGCCAATTAAAGTATTAGGTGTATTGGTCCAATGGCAGAATCAAAATATAGTTTTAGGGATTGAAGTTAAACTAAAATTATGATAATTAATCTTTTTTATTTTTTTAAAACCATATGTTTTCTTTTTTAATAATCAAACTATACATGTGTTTTTATGTTAGAATCTTATTCCCTCCCTCCTGTGAGTGTGTTTGTTTGTTTTTTTTTTTTTAAATAAAAATATATATATATATATATATATATATATATTCTATTATCAATAAAGTTGATGACGTACATTTTTTTCAAATATAATTGAGGATATGATATGATCTAATTGGTGTATAGTAAAAATATTGTCCCTTCAAAAAAAAAAAAATTGTCAGTAATAAATTTTATGTAAAAGTGATGTTAATAAAATTGTGTTTATAATTAACATTACTTATCCAATTATATATTTTCAGATATAAATATATTATGAAAATAAAATGTAGACTTAATTACACTATTCACTACTAAATCTTGTCTTATAAGTGTGACTTTTAGTCCATTACATAATTTAGATGATATTGTTAAACTAAAAATTCACATGTCATCACTCTTTAGAGGCTAAAGACAATCAATTTAAATTTGAATAACTAATAGAGTATGTAGGGACTCAGAAAATAAGAGCCCAAGCCCACCTAGAACACTGGTACCTTATCCCTCAAATCAAGCCCAAACAATAGAATTTTTAAGAGAGTGGGTCAATAACTCTAGTGCAATACAAAAATAAGTCCAAGTCTAAGACCGAAGAATTGAAAATAACAAATAAGTGCAATTGGAATAATAATTGAGAATAATATCCTCCTCGGGCAAGTTCGAGGATCAGTTTCTGGTATATTAGTTTAGTTCTGGTTCCTTACAAGGTAATCCTCAATTCTCCTTATTGGTTTCTTTTTACTTAGAAAAATGTTTGTCCCCTTCTTCTGGAGGGTTCCCTTCCTTTTATCGTCCCTTTACTTAAATCCCAGCCCTCCACCTGTATGTCTTAAGGCACTTTTTAGGATACTTGTCCCAAGACCCTTTTGGAGATGGTAGTAGGAGTTGCTAGCTGTGAAGTTACTGTTTAGGGGTTATTTCCATATTAATGCAGCTGATGAGGTTGGTGCAGGGCATTGAATGCGGAGGTGGGAGGTGTCTCCTTCAGAAAACTTCCTCTCACCATCCTTGCCACAATTGCCATCTCTTCTCCTAGTCTTGGGCCTTTAAGGGATATCAGTTATCTTGATTCTCTTGCTTTCCTCATGTAGGTGCAGTCCTTGGAGTTTGCTTACTTGTTTCGCATTGGATTGGGCAAGTTAATCCTCAGCCTAGACTCCTCGGTCCTTGGACCCCCCACAGAGTATTCTGGCAATATATATATATATATATATATGTGTGTGTGTGTATATATATATATATATATATATAATTTACAATTAAAAGTATCTAAGAAACATTTTTTTTTTAATAATAATGTAATATCACAAAAACATATTACAAGGATGATTGACCAATTGGGGTTCAAGGGACATCCTAGTGGTTCCAGGCACTTCCAGCACCTCTTATGGTGCCTGAACACTATGTTTTGGATTCTGTTCTATTTTGGTTAGAAACTTTAGAATATTCTGTTATGGTACATAAATAATGCACTAAACTCGATTAAAATTTTGACATGTACTAGTCATTTCAACAGAATTCCAGCATTTTTAGTAGAAAATTTATTCCAAACCAAAATTATTTTATGGTTCACTCTCAAAAAAAAAAAAAAAAAACCACCTTTATGAGATTATTAAACAATTTGAGATGAGATTTTATGAACTTTTAGTTGGTTTATGAGATTTTCTGAACTTTCAGTTTGTTTAATTATTTTATGAACCTTTATATTTCTTGCTTTACTGGTTATATCTTTTATGACTTTTTGCGTTGGGTAATAAAATGGATTGTAAAGTATGATCTTATTATATATAATAATTATTATTATGGGTTCAACGGTTTAACTATCCACCAATGGTTAATGTTATACCCTAAAAGTAGTAAAACCCATTTGACTAGCAATCCAATAAAAAATGGTAATTGAACTAATTAAATTTGGTTGCCACCAGTTAAGGTTCACCAAATAGTTCATAGCACATGGTCTGGCCAAATAGCTTGTTAGTCCACTGGGCTAATGGGTGGCCTAGCCTAATACTGTTAAGGTTCATGGGTAGCCCATTAGCCCAGTGGGGCAAGTTGTTGGCTGGTTTTTCTTTTCATTGGGTTAGCCCATTAGTTCAGCCCGTTTTTCTAGCCTATTAACTCGAAATTTATAACAAAATATTTTTGGGCATTGGGGTTGGGAGGGGGGGGGGGGGGGGGGGGGGTGTTGAACTTGAGATATGAGAGATTAATACTTTAAAATTTCACACCTAACCACTAGTTTACCTAAAGAGATTTATATTTTACTAGTAGTCTAGTAAATTTGATTTTTTTTTTATTAAAAAAAACTAATTGTTGGAAATTTTCTTTATTAGAAGATTGAAAAAGAAAAAACCATTTAAAACCAAAATAAAAAATCAAATAGGTTTTGAATTTTTGCTTCTTTCCTTAAAAAAAATAATTTGATTCTTTCCTTTTAAAAGAATAAAATTGATTCTATCCTTACTTTATAGTGATGCAATTATTCTCACATTAATATATTCATGAATACATCAATATACTTATTTATTCCAATCAATACAAGTTAATCAATAGTTTTTATTAGTACATATAATAATTCAATTTGACAATTTGTGTTTGTAATATAATATAATTATAAATTATTTTAATAAATTTTATAAGCCTATCGAAGGCCGTTTAAAAAGTCTACATGTAGCCCATAAGGCCTAACTCGCTAAAGACAAATGGGTATTGCCCACGGGTAGGGCCATGGGCTAGGGTTTTCCCTCCCAGGCTAGCTCCTTTTGATCTATTGTTTGGTTAACGACCTGCTAAGCCTAACCTAATAGGCCCATGGGCCAAGTAAAAACAAGCTGGGTCTATGTGGCCTGACCCATTGACGACCCTTACCGCTAATAATGCTCACCTAAATGGCACCATCCACTTTTAAATGTCATATAGAACTATTGATGATAGACATCACCGTCAGATGCTTTGGGCTTTGCTGGTTTGGATTTATGGGCCATTTAACCTCATTGCCCTTGTTTAATTTTTTTTTTCTTTTTTCCTTTTTTTGTTACGATATATACTACCATCCTTTGAAAAAAAAAATGGTAAATTACATATTTGGTCTCTATCTTTTACCCATAATTTCAATTTGTTCTCAAACCTCTCAATTGTGTCAATTTAGTCCCTAATCTTTTAGTGCCGGGTCAAAATGGTTCCTATTATTAGGTGTTAAGTGGAAAATGCTGACATGATTAACGGACTAAATAAAATATTATTTTTTTTGTCATGTAGGCTAACATCTGTTTTGCCATGTCATATTACAATTATTATTATTATTTATTTATTTTAACAAGAGTGTGATTCACGGATTTTGTAACTCACAGGTTATTTGGAATGAAAATCCCTAACAAGCTCCTCATTTTTTGAGAGAACACCCACACCACAGCCCAAAAGCTGTCACAACTTGGTCAAACCTCTGGAGAGAAAGGGTGAGGCACGAAGGGCAGAGACATACAAGCAATGATCTCTTTGTTTAAGAATCTATCTGCTTTCTTTTATTTCTTTTTTGTTGATAAGTAATGAAAATATTATTAACAAAATGGAAAAGAGGGAAACGAAAAATGAACTTCTACAGAAGAGAGCAAAACAGAGCTCCAAATGCCAAAAGCCCATCGAACAATGAAGTGGGCGAGGGAGTTCGTAGATCTCAAAACATAAGATGCACTCCATTACATTTAGATTCTAGGGAGTGTTTGGTAGAGGAGTTTGAGTAACGTTGATTGGTTGTTTTTGATATTCGTGTGGGTGAAAAAGTGCGTTTAAAATGCTCAAAAGTGTGCTTGAAATGCCTACCAAACGGGCCGGTACATACTTGTCAAGAATTAAAAGTCCTAATCTCTCAAAACTTGGACCACAGTGATTGCAATTTAGCTCCAGCCCACAACGAATCCCCAGACCCCATCTTCTTAGTCGAAACCAACACTACCTCCACATTATGATCCCTACACACCATAGCCAGTCACATTGAGGAATTTCTCACAGCCACTTCAAAATTAACCTTTTACTATTCTCGGCAACGGTGAAGTCCAAAAATCCAAAGAAATTTTTCTGTCTAATTGTTTCACGGTCCAATTTATGAGATAAGTAAACTTGTTGGATGTCTCCAGCAGCGAAAGTCAAAACAATCACTTTGTCCTATGAGATTTTCTTCTTTTATTTCTGTTGTTTGCTTTGGGGTTGTGGTGTGGATGTTCTTGTTAGAGATTTTGATCCCAAACCAAATAGTCCCTCGCGTGAGTTACAAAATCCGTGAATCACACTTAAAAAAAAAAAAAAAGTAATATTACATGACAGTACAAGTGTTAGCTTGTATGGGAAACAAATAATATTTTATTCAGTCTGTTAGCTAAAGACTATTTTGACCCATCACTGAAAGGTTAGAAACCAAATTAACACAATAGAAATATTATGGACCAAATTGACATTAGCTATAAAGGTTAGAGACTAAATATGTAATTTACCAAAAAAAACTTTTGAAATAAAAGGTTTAAAATTTCTAAACTTTACTTGAAATTAATTCATTACATTTATGAAAGGACAAAACTTAGGAACAGTACTTTATGTACTGTTCTTTAGATTTCTCTTTTAAGATTCAGTCATATAACTACTTAATTAAAAAAAAAAAAAAAACTTTCATCCTATGAGAAAAAATTTACATGGCAGAATCTTGAAAGGGAAACCTAAGGAACAACACCTAAATACTGTACCTAAGTCTTTCCCTTTATGAAATTGTACTTTGTTTTTGCTAATATAAAGACACTAGTATTTAATGTGTGCAATGCATAAAAACGTTTTACAAAGTATAATTTTTTTCACTCTTTAATTTTTTGTCAAGTTATGAAATTCAATAATTATGGTTATTAGTAGAAATTTATTATGTTTGTGTTTATATTTGAAATTGTAAACTTTACTATTTAAAGAAAATATTATTTGGTAAGATTTTAATTGAGGTTTTAAATCTAGAATAAAATATAAAATCAATTAATATATATATATGTGTGTATATATATTAATTATATTGTCTTTTAATATTTTAGTTTTGGCAACTAATGTTTTTTTTTCCTGTCTATATTATCGGAATTCAAGAACTTTATGTATTTGAATTTTTTTTCCCATAAAGTTTAAGAATATGTATTATTAATATGGGTACATTGGAAAGTACAACTGCACAAAATTGGGCAGACAAATCTTCCAACTAAACACAAAACATCATAAATACCTTCAGCACTACAAGTCACAACTCATATCAAACCCTAAGACCCTCCCAATCCTAAGCATAAATTGGGTACATGAGGTTGCCCATTGCTTGTGTATAAGGGACATTTTCCATTGCTCTCATTTCTTCCTTATCCCTGTGACACATTTGCTTACTCAAGATAGTTCATTTATTGATTAGCGTGTTTAAAGATTTATAATTGGCTATACTGAATCTCTTGAGCACCTTCTTCAAATAATTTTCCTAATCTTGATATAAGAGATTTGCATCTCTATTTCTTGTAAGTTTTATTCCCCTAAGTAAGGTTGTCCATGGGTCAGGTTTGTGCCTAACCCGCAACCGGACCAACCAAATCGGGTGTGATATTTCAAGACCTGTCGTCGACCGGTGAAGAACTTGGGTTGGACTAGTCAGGTTTTTGTCAATTGGTGGTCAGTCTTGGTTAGGTCAGGGAAGAGGAGATTTGGACAGAACTCGCTAGATTTGGCTGAAATTCAGCTGAATTTGGTCAAAATCAAGTCAAATTTGGTTGAAATTCAGCTTGATCTAGTCAAAATCCTCTAGAACTAGACAGATCTCGTCGGATCTACACGAAATCTCCCTAAGGTCTCATCGGATTTGAGCGAATAATGCTTCATACAAAGGAGAATGGTAGCTTTTGGTTGGTGGAGATAGGTCAGGTAGGTTGGAGTCGGATTTTGAAGCAATGAAACGCCAATTGACCAACTAGAATCAGGTTCTAGAAATTGGAACCCATTGTCGACTGTCACAAGCCTTGAATCAGGCAGTTTTTAGGTTTAACATCAAATTTGGATAGTTTCCTGCTAATAATTTGTCCTTTGTCATCCTCATATAACAACAATATTGACAATATTATTAACTTCTCAGTGCACCTCCATACATAATCATCGTGATCTAAGGGAAATCATCTCATAACCAATCTTTAAGTTTTTTATTTTATTTTATTTTTTATTTTTATGAAACTTCAAATACCATTGCTTGGAGGATTGCTTGAATCCATACAAGGATCTTTTTAAATTGTAAAATTTCCTTCATATCCTTAAACATGAAAATTGTAAACTTTCCTTCATGTCCTTAAACATGAATACTCATTGAGGATAGTAGTCTTGACATTTAATTGATGCTAAACAAGATTATGAAGGTACACATAAATTAGGGCATTTATGTACTCTTATACTGGTTTTTTTTTACATCCACTATCACGCGTTAAAATTTGAACATTTTTGCGTCATTTATGAATATTGATGAAAAATAGTGGATGTAAACAAGAATTAGAGGATATTTTCTCATGAATTATCAGGCTAGGAGAAAGTGAGTTACTCAAACATTCCATAAGGAATAATGGTGTAAGGGCAAAAACAGAATATTAAAGAAGGTTGACTCGTGAACGCATGTGTATATATGAAAGATTAGAAGTACATTATTTATAATGGTACACAATAGTTTTATTAATCAGAAGATCACAAACTCACAAACAGTATTTCACATACTTCTGACTAGGTTTTTTTTACAAAGTTTATGCTATAATATAAGACACTGAGGTCTTTCTTCCAAAAATAACCACTGAAAACTAATTTCTTACAAAAACTTAACATAGTACGAAACATACATGCATGAAGAGGCTCTGCCACTTCAGCAGTAGTTGAAGTTATTGAAGTTACTGATAAGATCATGTACGTATTGACCTCCAATTCCAATCCGAACTAAGAAACCTCCAGATTCTTCAATATTCATCATCAGAAATGCAGTTTCCTGCACAGGAGTTGCTAAAAGAGCAGCACTAGAAAGTTTTCCCCAACCAAAATCTAGTGCATTGAAGGGGAACTTCAACCAATCAGTAATAATTGTCAATTCTCGCATAGAAGGTAAAAACTTGTTCGAGGACTCGAGAGCTTTTGTGTATAGTTTGATGTACTCATCAGTAATAATGTCTTTTGCTGCTTGAATTTTATGAATTGTGCTGTGAAGAGGTTCTTCTAATAGTTCTTTCACTAAACACGAAACTGAGGCGAGAACAAAGGCATTGGCAGTAAAGTTTTCGCCAAGTGGAGGTTGGAACCTGTTTCGTGAATCAACTGGGAACTGCAAACATATATTTGTGTTGGGATCTAGAAGAAGAGCCTTTACTCTTGCCTATAAGATTAGAAAATAGAAAATCAACCACAAACACAATTATTACTGTTTAGTTGTAAGCACAAAGATACGTTGAGTAATAATGTGTATAGTTAGTGTGTGTATATGTGGAGGTGTATGAGAAATCACAACCACAAATGCAAGGATGTATACAGGAATCCATGTTTGTGACCAAGGGAATTAAAGGTGCATTCAGTTTATTTTATTAGAGGTGGTTTGACGGTTAGGAAAACTATGTAAGGTGTGTGTATACGTAAGAGAGTCCCCAATACTAAGTTGCAGGGAAAACGTGAGCCACTAACTGCATCCCAACATGTGATAGAGTGAGGCATGTACAATGCTTGGAGCATGTGAAATGTGTTGTCAATATGGAGCCATCACATAAATGAGTATGAGAATATGTCTCAAGTATAGTGATGTGTGCATGCCCCTAAGCACGCTGGGGGAGCGTGTGAGAGCATATGTGACATCTTACAGTGATTATGAAAAGACTGAGCGGTACACTAAAGTCTAAATAGCATGTTTTTTGTCAAAAAAAGAGCTAGTAATGGGCCGGATTGAGGCAATTTTGAGGTCTGGTAGTGGATGGTGAAGTGCAAGTGACTAGGTGGTGGATTGTTGAGTTGGTGGCTCTAATACCATGAATGTTGCTATGAGAGAGAGAGAGAGAGAGAGAGAGAGAGATTAATTTAATTCAGTCTCATGACCCAAATTGATTTATATTATAATAAGGACAAAGTTTAGTTACGAAATTAGTTACAACTTAAGGCTATAACCTTACTCAATATCTCTTTATTGGAGGTAAATTTTGACAAATCCATCATTAGATTACATTTTCTTCTTATATCCTCTATACTTGCAAAATTTCTATAAAATTAAAGATCGATAACTATGTCATCAATAAATTGTTCAAATTGCAAGTTTTTGTATTTTAAAATCATGCATTAAATGTAAGCTTATAGATCATATAATAAATAATATTCAATTGACACAAAATTTGATATGTGTATTAAGAACATAAAGAATATGTAATTCAATGGTTAGATTTTCAAATTATGTAGTAATATGAATGTATTGGGTAAGATTGTAGCCTTAGGCTACAACTAATTTTATAGCTAAGCTTTGTCCTTATAATAAAACCCAAGATGGCTACATGTTTACTCAGTAACATACGGTCTCATGACCCAAATTGATTTATATTATAAACCCTAAATGACTACATGTTTACTCAGTAATATAAATATTTACACTGGGTGATTTATACACCTTATTGCTAACCCCAGACTGATTATCCCTAGCTGAGGTTATCATAGATTTACTATGGGCTACTATCAACCTAGTTCTCAAATAAAAATAGATTTCCAATAATGGAGGAATAATTTTTCAGGAATCTGTAGATATTAATAAAATGTATAAAAGAAATCACAACATAATATTTGTTTCACTTATATATTATTTGCTATAATCCTTTTTTGATGCATTGTTTGTGATTTTTGCTGGTAATCTCCTACATATTGTATCATTCATCCTTGATTTAATTTAACAAAGAATTTACCATGCATGTCTATAAATATATAGTTCTTTTATGAAATTTGTGCAGATGCGTGCAAAGTATGAACTCAAGTACACAGCTTAAAAGTTAATGCATGGTGAGGATATTAACTTTGTTTACACCTGTATATGGCTATGGTATGGAATATTTCTTTCATATTAATCATTTACCATTCAAACACCAGTGTACCACCAAATGTTATAATTAGAACTAGTTTAGGTACATTATACTTTTGAGTATTATACGCAATTATATATTCTTTTCAAAAAGAAAATCTAATGCTTCATAATACTCATGCTCCGGTGGTCCTGAAAATGTCTTTTTGATTTATTGGATGGAAATATCTTTTCCTTTCCTGCTTCTAAAACATACCTTCCACACGTGTGCACATAAAACATCGAACGTAGAACACCTCAAGAGCTTGCCCCTCTCGATTGCTAATGCCTTCAATGTCTCAACAGTTTCCTTATTGATGCACAATGTAATAAGTTCAAGCCCCCCTTGAGGATCAACTTGGCTGAATTTTGCTAGTGCAGTTTCCCAACATCTGTCATCGGATGCCATGGCCTGCATTGGTATCCCATAGAGATCTTCAATAGCTATTATGTGGTCTTGTTCATAAATTGAAGCAGCTGAAGGGGTTGAATGCAGAGAATAGATAGCATGCAAAATCGCATCTCTTGAATGGTTGGGAACAATAAGGTCAGATTCATCTTTCCCACTTGATATATGAGCCCATGATGCTAGAAAAGTGAATGCTCCACTGCCATCAAATAAAGCATGGCTACCTCCAACACCAACTGAAAGCCCTCCACAAGCAAACCTTGTTATCTGCAGATATATCGGGAACATTAACTTAGAAAATGTTGGGGTTATATTCTCGAGAAAAACACAACACACACAAACACAGAGCCTATACAGGGGAAAGAAAAAGCTTAATATTATATCTATCATCTAATCCATTCGCATTCTGAATGAAAAAGTGAAGTGGAATTGATTTCTCCATTTTTATTCATGTCCACCTTTGGTTAAGTGGTGTATAACCCCAATCATCAATTAAACTAGCCACACAACATTTATAATGCTTTAGTGGATTCATAGAATATTTATGATGTCTAAAACTATATAACCCAAGGTGTAGCTTTTGGATTCTTTTTTCTTTTTGTTCAGTCTTATCCGATGTAACTTAATTTTAATTCCTTGAAGCAAATATAAGTAAATTGTTGTTCAGTCAAACCCTAGAAGAAAAAAGCTTCTCAAGTTTCATAATTAGAAGCACACAGAAGCTAGTTGAATTAAAATTTCTAGATTGAAATGATTAGATAATGATAACTGATTATAACAGTAAATATATTATCCTCAAAAGTAATAGCTCTATAATCAACAACTAGACAAATAAAGAAAATTAGTATCTAGGGTTAGGGTTCCGTACATCATTAGCGGACCTAGATTATTTTTCTTCTCACTTAAAATATAGAAGACATAAATCTAAACAAAAATAAATCAGCAGCAGAAAGTGGGGAACAATAGTGAAAAGACATGATTACTTTCATGACCTAAATTAAGCTTACACAATTATTAATAGACTTGGGATGGTACACCTTTATTTTCTCTTTTGGATGGGGATCGAAAGAAATTAACTATACACTATTGAACTTTAATGTCAAAAAGACAAATTTAGGGTTTCCTTTTTTGGAGTGCTAAATTTGACTGGCATGACCTCCGGTTCATAAAGTTTCCAAAGTATGATTTTCAAGGATTGTAGAAACACTTCAATATGAAAGAAATTTTATAG
The DNA here is from genome assembly GCA_032727855.1 of Quercus ilex subsp. ballota. Lineage (NCBI taxonomy): Eukaryota > Viridiplantae > Streptophyta > Magnoliopsida > Fagales > Fagaceae > Quercus > Quercus ilex. Next base: position 36,595,283 of record CM064910.1, read on the forward strand.
CTAGCTGTAAGAGACTTAAAAAAATTATTGAAATAAAATGTTAAAAGTAAGGTTTTTCTAGATGGGATTCGATTGATAGCCCAGAATTACTGGCACCCTTTATGATGCCTGATGTCAGGATTTGAGCTCTAGTTCTCCCTTCTACGGTACTATTTACTTAGCAAAATAAAAAGGGTATGTATTGTTCATAAGCAAATGAAACCAAAACCTGCACAAGAACAAGTGGGTTTTTTGATATATCATCAGCATCAGAAAGCTGCGGAACAAGCTTTCCATAGCATGGTTTGTATTCATGCAGTTTGCCAAGCTCTTCAAGCTTGGAATCACACACTGCAGTGATCATGGTTACACCTTCATCGTTGCAGTCAATCTCTAGCTTCCCCGTTGCATCACTGATTCTAAATCTCCCAGCAGCTGGATACCATGAAATCAGAACCTTTTGGAGAGCTCTCTTGGCTCTCTCAATACTATTTTCTGCCTCTGAGTTCAAATTACATTTATAAAAGAAGACAGCATAGAGAATTGCAGGGGATATCCTGTCCAGACCAGAAAGTTCAATAGTTTGTCTTTGGGACTGTTCAGACGGCCTTAGACAAACTGTTTCCTTCAAGAAAACATTCAAGTCCATGGCTTAAACAGAAAATGTTTTATAGTTTTATGGGTACTACTTCAGAAACTATGAGAGCTTCTTTACCTATTCCTACCATACCAATTGAACAAAACCCTAGATTTATACAAGGTCAGAACCATAAACCAGTGAAAATATAAAAAAAGAATGTGCTGTTTGGTGAGGTTAATTAAAGAAGTGTGTAGTGGGATTTGCAAGGTCCGAAATTCAAAGTAGTTAAAGGAAAAAAAAAAGTGAAAAAACTTTCATTGGCAAATATAGTACCGAATAGAGAATAAAGAATATTATCAGATACACAAATGTGTGGTGAGAATAAAGGCAAGCAATGATATAAAGAAGCTTCGTGTTGTAATATGGATTATGATTAGGCAATTAAGCACCTAGTTGGTGGCTAGGTTTTGTTGTTTTCTGTGGGGTTTTGTATTATGCCAAGTTATGAGAGAAACGTTGCTTTTCCTTTTATAATGGGTGTCTGTAATCCTGTCTGCTGATTGGAGTGCCCAATTAAGGAAGGTCATGAGGTGGCTGAAGTGTTATGTTTTGTTACATTATCATCATCCATTAACTTCCTCACTTTTTTTAAAAAAAATTTATCGCCCAAAATTTTGTCTGATATTGGAGATGGAGCATGAGAAGGGGACTGGAGGGGTTAAAATCCTTAGTTTATTTATAAGCTAACGGCTAATTATTGTTTTATAACCTGGATGTAAAATGTTTCACATAATTAATGTTCACAATTTCAAATTAATTGTCCACACACGTTATGTAAGAGAATGTAGATATGATGTGAAACAGTGCAGATATTATTTGTTATGAAACAATTAAAACCCTTTTTGAAACACTGTATATTAGAAAAAAAAATTAAAAACTATAATTTGAGAGAGAGAGAGAGAGAGAGAGAGAGTTGAAGTAAAAAAAAAAGTGTCTTTGTCTCAATTTTGATTGTGTAAGTATTGTGGCTTCAACTAGATCACCAAACATCAGTAATATTGATTTTTATTTGCATGGAATCTTCTTCTATTTAGTCAACTTCAAATCATCCCTTTAATACTAAATTTGGTAAGTAGGACTCCATTCTAAGTGATTAGTCGACTTAACAAACCTGAGTAAAAATTAGGTCTTACAATTTTTGATTGAGAGTGTCGAGACACATTTCAATCGATCAATTAGGTGTCAAGCAGTTGTTTAGCTAATTTTTGTTCACGGTTTACTAACCTAAACAACTATAAACCAAACAAGAAAGACATGACGATGTTTGTGTGAGCAAGTTACTGTTCTATTGGACAAGAATCCAGCAAATTGAGGGTCATTTTTAAGATATATAACTCCCTCCCAATTTTTTTTTTTTTTTTGATAAACTTCCTCCCAATTTGGCCCAACTTATTTGTATATTAATTATTTATAACTTCTTTAGACATAAGTTGATGTCCCACCTTCAAGTTGGGCCTCCATGCCCGTCTTGGCATGTAGCTTTTGGTATACAGACAATACATATGAAGATTTCTGTCTGCCCCTGCAGGCTGTAAAGTTTAGCAGAAAACACGTACCTGGTCTCTATCAGTTTCATGTCCACACTCTACACTTTAGCACTGTTGAGACTTCAAGACAAAGCAGACAAAGCCCCGCATTCATTTTCTATGGCTGGTGCCTGGTGGGTTCTGCTCCATACTTATAATCCACCTCCATTATTATAATACCAAGTTTAGCAATTCTTTACTAATCACTGTGAAAGGTATGCCATATTTCGCTACAATAAAACACTTAGAATGATAAAAATTCAACGGAAAGTTGGCACGGTGGCCCGAAAAAAATATAGGTTACTTGTCAGATAGGCATTAAAGTAGCGGATTTCATGAAGTTTAAAGGCTTGATTATTGTTCTCATGCAAGACTTTAGGTGTACGGGTATACCCCGCAACTCACAAAATGCAAGGTTAATGCTACACGGAAGTTGTCAAATTGGCTCTTTAATAATATTTTGTGTGTAAGTATGTATAAAGTTTTGATTGAAAACTCGTCATGTCGAGTAACAGGTGAAAAAGGCAGTAGCCTCTTCTATTTTTAATGGATTTAACTCAAAAGATACAACTTACTAGAGTGAGTGGGTGTGAGAGCATTCAATCAATATATATATATATATATATATATATATAAACAAAGACCTTATATGAGAGAGTGTAAAGCTCTGCCAAGTAACGCATTCTTGACAATGTGAATTGAAATATTTTCAAGTGTCACATCAAAGATAAGATCAAATTAAATATTAAAATTTTGTTTTATTTGATTCAATATTTCAAGAAATTTCTAATTAAAAAGTACATATTTTTTGTATCCTTTAGTTTAATGTTTCAAGACTTTTTCTCTCTCTCACACATATACACAAAATTCTGTGCATTTCAATTCATCATTTTCACCTCTTGTACTTCTACTCCTTTATATATATATATATATATATATATATATATATCTCCACATAGCCTTTCATGCCATCCCATGTCAAATACAATAGTCCCAAAATGATTTCATTTATCTTCAATCTTTTGACGACACCTAGTTCTAACATCGTTGTTCCATCTAATCCTAACCCGTACGAATTGGCTACAACTAAGGAAGGGAGGTTTGCATTTTATATCGAGTGACAATAGCGGCAATTACGATTTTGATGTTAAGGTCAAATGTTGTAGATTTGTGGGTTTTGTAAATGATGTGATTGATTTTGGTTTTTTGAGATGTGTATTTTATTTTAGAATTAAGGAGAAAGAGAAAAACACATTTTATATTAACTTTTATTCTACAATATTTCTACAAAATTATTTTTTTATTTCTCTTTACTTGAATTGAATAATTATAACGGATATGTGTGTAATCTATTATTGTTTCTTCTTATGATAAACTCATTACTAACAAAATTCTATAACAATTATGCTATAATATATGTACAACATTCTCTAAAACTACCTTACATAAAATATTACTATTGAAGAGGAGAAAAATCACCACCATCCATCATATAGCAAAAGAGGAAAAATTTAGCATCGTCCATCAAGCTAGCATTGTTCATGTGATGAACGACTACAACATAAATTAAATGAGTTCTCCATAAATGACATGAGTAACAGTTAACATGCCAGACGGGTAAAAGCGCAACCAATGGACCAACAGGCAAAATACCATTGAAGTTTATAACAACCCCGCAGTCATTACTGATGAGTGTTAATTTATGGAAATCATCCATCTCTCGCGGACAAATTAAATGCTATTTGGTGCAAATGAATAGCCATTGGCGGACAATAAAAGCAGTTAATACCAATGGCTCCAAAGCAGTTAATACCCAAAGCAGTTAAGGAGTAATGTACGGACACCAACAAACGAATAGCCGTTGGCGGACAATAAAAGCCATCCATTAATACCAATGGCTCCATATCTCATGAATACGGATATTCATTCAGACAATAAAGATAAGGGCTGTAAAAACCCACACAAACCAAAGGCAAGGAGGTACACAACTCTCATCCCAAGAACTATTCTCAACTTGAATTCTTTTGCAATATACTTCAATTGAATCTCATTCTAACTTAATCATTAGAGGGTGTTTGGCAAACACCACACCGGTGTGTCCATCTTTCTCTATTTCATATCTTATTGTAGGTTCATCTCTGGACAAATCCAATGCCTTCGTTCATCTGTATTGACAAGGAGGCATGAAAAGCTATAAAGCCTGAGAATGACAGCACCAAAAGGTTCGTCTCTAGATGAAGTCTGTAAAGTTGTTATTTACAACTATGTATTTTGTTGGCTTTTATTCCGTGCCAAATTTGATTGTAATTATTTTCAATCGTTTATACCCTGTATTTATTGTGGGATTTGTTGTAAGGGTTGTGTGATAAAAAGAGTGTGTGAAAACTCAAGCATTTGGAGGCTGAAGGATTCTCGTAGGTATGTCGCAACCTAGCTTCCCGCGAAGTGAAGTATGTGCCCTGCACGTGCTGGAATGCGAAGAGTCAGGCCAGGTGGAGACAGCTGTCTCTCGCGAGTATCTCGCGGGTAAGGCCTTCCCGCAAGACAAGCTGTTCTGCCAGCCTGTACTGACTGACTCACACATTTTGCACCTATCCTATATAAACCCTCATTACCCACAAATGTTGAGGAATGCTTCAGAGAGAAAACCCTAGGCAAACACATTGGGAATTAGAGATTGTCATCCCCACCTTTCTCTATACACTTGCTTGTGGTATCTCCTCAACCTTTCCCTCTCCATTTCCATACCATTGAGAGGTTGATAGCCCAAACACTTACGATATCCTTTGAGAGTGCTGTGAGACGTTTTGGTGCTACTGGGAAGTATTGGAAGAAGCCTGGAATGGCAGATGCAACATGGAGCTTGTTGCGGGATCCGGAGAGCTAGACAAGACACGGTTCCGAGAAGCCTTGTTGGAGTAGGAGCTTGGAGGGCTTAGGTGCATCGGGTAGATTAGGCTTGGAGGGTCTCTTGCTAACCCATGTATCCCAACTGATTGTCTAGTGGATCGATTTCTGCTTGGAGGGCGGCGGAGAGGTTTTTCGCCGAGTTCTTCGGTTTCCTCTTCGAGAACAAGTCTTGGTGTTTTCTGTGTTTGCATCCTTCTTCCCTACTCTTGTTTATTCCAATATACTGCTGTGTTGCTTGTTTATGGATTAGAGTAGCTTACTTGTTTATCCGCTCGCATTTACACTATTCCACACTTTGTAGTAAGTTAGTGTAAAATCTATCGAGCCGTAATTTAAATTGGGGATCTAAATAGCTCTTGTGTTTTCAACACATTTTCGAGCTTTCAATTGGTATCAGAGCGGGTACACTTACTGTGGTTTAAATACCTGAGTGTGATCCTTGACCCTATTTGAGATGGACCAGTCTCAATCGCTTAATGTTCCACCATTTTTTGATGGGAACAATTATGCATTCTGGAAAGTCAGAATGAGAGCATTTTTATGTTCTATGGATGATACTATGTGGGATGCGGTTGAGATAGGCTGGACTAAGCCGGAGGATCCTAAGTCCACTTGGGATAAGGCAGTTCTCGCAGCCGCCAATGCTAATAGTAGAGCTTTAAATGCTATTTTCTATGGTGTGTCTCCTGATGAATTCCACAGGATCTCTCATATGACGGTAGCCAAGGAAGCTTGGAAGATTTTGGAGACAACATATGAGGGTACGAAGAAAGTTAAGGACACAAAGTTTCAGATGCTTACCACCAAATTTGAAGAGCTCAAGATGGGGGATGATGAACCATTTGATTCATTCTATGGGAAGCTCAATGAAATTGTAATTGCTAAATTCAATCTTGGGGAGAAGATTGAAGAGACTAAGGTGGTGAGAAAAATTTTGAGGTCCTTATTGGAGAGCTTTTGGGCAAAAGTCACAGCCATAGAGGAAAGCAAGGATTTGGATGAAATTAAGATCCAAGAGCTCATTGGATCACTCCAAACGTATGAGCTTGGACTGCCTTCCCACAGGACGAGTAAATCGCTTGCTCTTAAAACCATCACTGAAAGAATGGATGATCCTTCCGAAGAAGATGGAGTGGAGAAGGAAGTAGTATACCTTGCGAAAAACTTCTAAAAATTTCTGAAGATGAAGAATAGTGGAAAACCATTCAACAGAGGAAAATTTTCATCCTCAAGAGGTGATAGAAAAGAGTTTACAAGGAAGGAAGGGAAGGATTCTTAACCTCCTTCAGACATTGTGTGTTATGAGTGCAATGGCCATGGACATCTAAAGAAGGAGTGTCCAAATTTTCTGAGGGGAAAAGGCAAGGCTTATGCCACTACACTCAGTGATTCAGACTCTTCTGATTCTGACTTAGAAGAGAGCTATGACGGAGAGGGAAACTACTCCGCCTTCATGACCATTGCTCATGTGGAGTCATCAGATGATTTGGGTGCACTTGTGAAGGAGCTTGGTGAGCATTTTGATTCGAAGTTTATTGGGATTGTGGAAGAATCAGATGCTGAAGAGGAAGAAAATACAGCTAATCTTCAAGAAAATTACTCCTTACTACTTGAGAAGTCGAGAGAGTATTCCAGAGTAGCCAAAGCAGCCATAAGGAAAATGAAGAAAGCTGAGGAAGATTACAGAAGTCTCTTAATCAGATATAAAGAGGCTAAGTGTGAGATTGAGACACTAAATGGCGAGCTGTCTGAAGCCTATACGAAGGTGAGGTTTCTTGAGCAAGAGGTTGTGCAAGCTCATGCTAAGAGAGAGAGAGTCTCCTCTTAGAAGCTAGAAGTTGTTATATCATCTCAAAAACCTTCTTCAAACAAGTCCGGGTTGGGATACACCGGAGGAAGCTGCTCATCAGCCAAAGTCACCAAAGAAGTAAAGTTTGTGAACGCAAACGAGACGGTTGTAGAAGAGCCCATTTTTGAGAAAGTTGAGGACGTAAAGAAGAAGAACGTGGCTGACCAACGAATGGTGAATAAGCCCGAAATCAATCTGTGGTTAAACATGAAACCAGAGGAAGATCTCTCCCAAGATCGCAAGGAGTCCTAGAATGGATTATGTGTGTCATTATTGCGGACTGCAAGGACATACCAGACCCAACTGTCAAAAGTTGAGATCAGACAACAATACAAGTGCACCTCGGTCACGAGGAAGGAGAAATGACATGAGGTATTGGGGTGGTGAGCAACCAAGAAGTCAAAATCGTGATTCCGGTATGACGGACGTGATGAAGATGATTGGTGCCTTCACCACTTGCTTGGAGAGTTTCACCAGAAGGTTTGATAGTCCAAACTCTTTGTACCCAATCCGTCAAGGATATCACCCCAAATGCACGTGACGTGTGGGTGAAGAGGGGTACTCATGCATAAGCATTATAACATGTCCATGCATAAATTTTTTCAATGTTTAGGGACATTTGCTGTTGCACCATTTCATGCATTGTTTTTCGTTGTTCTTTTATCTGGTTTGGTTTGTACCAACTGTTTTTGTTGTTCTTACTTTTCTTGTTTTGTTTTGGGTGTGTTTTAAAAATTTCAAAAACCCATAAAAATTGAAAAATCTCAAAAGTTTGATCACGTGTTTTGTGCATGTCACATGTGAGTTTGACCTAGTACCTTCGTACTAATGGCATAGTGCATTTACGATCTTGGCTTGTCATGTATGCACTCCTTTCTATGTGGAAGAAATCTTGAACACTATGTGTGACTGTTGTAAATAGATCTTCAAGCTTGTCATGAATGATTGGTCAATAGTCTTGTTGGTCTTGATACTTGCATAGACTTGTGTCTATATCTCTTCCCACTTTATTTTTATGTGTTTGCAAAAAGAGCTCACCAAATGTAAATCTCCAAATGAAAAGAGATATTGAGCTGCAAAAGCCTGTCGCACACACTAGTATTCGACTAGGAAAAAGGGAAAGCGACTTTTCTTAATGTTTTTGTACGGTGCTCAAAAAGCCAAAGGCTAATCTTAAATGTTGAAATACCATAAATTTCAAGCACCAATCTCAAAATGAGATGTTGTTTTCTTGTCTAATCAAAAATAAAATGGACCAATTGTTATGCTTTATGCAGAAGCCAAATGAAAAGCTTCTGAAGTTATGTATTCAATGTGTGGGAGGTCATATACACTCATTTCTATAATGAAGATAGTCCACTTGATTTCGTATCAGTTGTGTATGACTCGTTTGAATTGATCATTGAAGTTTCGCTTTGGTCTAAGGACTATTTCACATTTGATACTCACACACAACACACAAGACTTTGATTCAATCAATACCTATCTCATTTGTGTGATTGTATATGTTCAAATGTGATGTGTATGCTAATGAACTTGTTGATCAAACCCAAAAAGATTTTTGAGTGTTTTATTTGTTTTTGGAAGTGATTTTAGACCTTCATATCTTTTGTTGTTGTTCAAAATGCATTTTTGTGTCTTCTTTCAAAAAATTGGTTCAACGGTTGTTTCGCGAGAAGCTCGCGACTTATAGCTTCCCGCGAAAAGGGCTTGAGGGAAATTTTTTTTTCATCCTGTCACATAGAAACTTTCGCGACTATATTGCAACTGTCTCGCGACCAACAGCTTCTCGCGAAATGCTGTTTGGCTGAAAATTGGATTTTTCAAATTTCAGACAGAGGTTATCGCGACTGTCTCGCGACTGTTTCGCGACCTAATGCTTCTCGCAAAAATTTTGTGCTTCAGTGGCCATTTTCGATGCTGTCTCGCGACTGTTTCGCTACTCTCTAACCCGCGAAAAACGCGTGTTTTCACTTTATATGTAGCAGATGTGACTTTTTCTCAAAACATTTCTCATTTCCCTCGCTCAACCTTCCTCGAACCCTTTTTTTAACCCAAGGCCAATTTCTATCTAAACCCATAATTTTCAAGCATCTTTTCTGCATTGTCAACTTCAAGGTATGTCTTCTAAAGCATTATCCTTCAAGTTTCTCCTACTTTATGCAGATTTGTCATTAGAGTTTCAAATTTTGGGGATTTTTGAAATTTTGAATATTTTTTTAATTGGGTAAAATTTCTTCAATTTCTTTGATTGGGCTGTGTCCCATTTGATGTTTGTGTTTTTGTGTTGGCCCCTTGTGGTTTTTTAAAGTGTATTTAGGCATGTTTTCAACATGTTCATGCATTCTTTATGTAATATTTGCATTTGTGCATGTTAAGTGTTTGTCAAAATGTCCAAGTGACATTCTTGTGCCTAATTGGGATCAAGTGATATCAAGTTATGATTTTCCACTCGCTTGACCATATTTCACTCTGTTTGGTCGTTGGTCATATGTTTCATGCATCTGATGTTGCATTCTCATGCATATTCTCACACACCCACACACATTAGCACATGCACACATATATACACACATGCACATTTGCCTAGCTCCATACATTGTGTCTATGAATTCAGCATATTGTTTGGAGTTAATTATGCAGTGTTCTATGCAGTGTTACTTTTGTTTTGACCTAACTTGAATCTAATCAAATTCTGTGTTCTGTGTTCTGTGTGTGGAGCACTTGTCTCCTGTTTTTTTTTTTGTGCTCTGTTGCACAGATGTCTCCATTCAAGACTTTAGCTGTGAAAGGAGGCAGCAACAAAGGGAAAGAGCCGATCATTGATGTTGATTCACCTAGACCAAAGAAAGCTCGTTGTTCAACGGAAATTTTTGATCCTCACTTGTTTAGGTCGTATGTTGCTTTTGAATCCTACAAGAACCACTTTCGGGATGCTCCTTTGATAGTTGAAAGGGGGGTTGATCAGCCATCACTCAGGGACACAAAAATACCCATTTGGTTTGCCACGAAAGATTGGAACTATTTGCTCTCAACTTTCGAGGATACATACGAAAACATGGTTAAGGAATTCTATGCCAATGCAAGTGTCGTCGGAGAAGAGATTAAATGTTGGGTTAGAGGAAAGAGTTTTTCCGTCACACCAATGTACTTGGTGGAAATTCTACACATCAACCGGCCAATACTCCCCATACCGCCGGTATATGATGAGCTGAACCCAGATGAAGAGTATCTCAAACAGTCTTTAGGAGCCAATTTGGAATTCTCCTCCAATAAGAAGTCAATCAGTGTGGCATCCATTTCTTCTGAATTACGACTTCTCTCAATGATCATGTGTAGCAATCTCTATCCCTTGTCCAGCATTGGATATATGAATCTTGGTCGAGCATTGTTTTTGAATGATCTGCTCACGGACGTAGAGATTGATGTGTGCTCTCATATTTTTCACATTTTGGCAAAAACAGTTGACCAGACTGCTTCAAGGAATTGCATTCCTTTCTGTCGCCTTATTTCAAAGATTTTGAAGCTCAAAGGTGTCCGTCCATTGGAGGATGAACGTCCATATCCAAGGCCAAGTCCAATCAACATTCGCTCTTTCCATGCGAGTATGAGCCACACCAAGAAGAACACTAAGCAAGAAAGTCACGCACCATCGGGAACCTCGAGTTCTGCAACTCGTACCTATGATGAACAGTTCAAAAATATCTCCATTGCTCTTCAAGAGATGAGTACAAAGATGTCCGGGCTGGCGACTATCATGTACGCTCACCACAGACGTCTTGATTCACAGTTCACATCACTCCAAACTCAGCTGGACAAGATTCAACGGAAGCTAGAAGAGAATGACTAGCTATTCCATGACAAAAAGGGGGAGATGATGTCATTGATAGGGGGAGTATGGTGATAGGGGGAGAAGAAGTCAACAGTTCCTATGTTTGGTGTTTTATGTTTTCTACTTCTGTTCTAAAACTTTGTTACTATGCTCTTATTTAAGTATAATTTCAGTAGTTTCTTTTGTGATATTCTCTATGCTTTGTAGCATATCTAGCATGTACCCATGTTGCTTTTGTAAGCTTTAAGTGTTTGTTTCATTGCATATTTTGTAGGCTTTTATGGTGTGTGCCATGCATATTCTGTACCTTGTTTATGCAGCCTTTATGATTGTGTTCTTGAAGTTTAATGTCTTTCATTTTACTTCAATACATCACTCTTGTGCCCGTGTAGGATTGTTCCTAGATGCATATATGTTCTATGCATTGGTTGAGTGATGAACACTCTTGTGCCCTAGTAGGATTGTTCCTAGATGCAAATACTTCGTGTATTTCGCATTGGTTGAGTGTTGGACTTGCAAATGATACTCTTTATTTGAGCTTATCACCTTGCATGTTCGGATGGTCATTCCGTGTGTGAATGAGCATAGTGATCACTTTTGCATAAGTGATTGCTTGTTTGATCTTGCCATGGTCTATTGTTTTTATTCCATTTTGCTTGATCATGCTATTATTGCTCCATATGTTTTTCAAGTTTTTTCTGCATACAACGATATTATTTTGTTGTTGTGTTTCAGGAGATACTTGTTCATATGTTTCAAGAGCTTATCAGAATCTAGAATTAGGTGTGAGTGAGTTTTGCCTTTGTTCCCAAACTCACGTTTAAGTCTAGAGTCTGTTTTAGGGTTTTGTCACGGAATAGCCAAAGGGGGGGATTGTAAAGTTGTTATTTACAACTATGTATTTTGTTGGCTTTTATTCCGTGCCAAATTTGATTGTAATTATTTTCAATCGTTTATACCCTGTATTTATTGTGGGATTTGTTGTAAAGGTTGTGTGATAGAAAGAGTGTGTGAAGACTCAAGCATTTGGAGGCTGAAAGATTCTCGCGGGTATGTCACGACCTAGCTTCCCGCGAAGTGAAGCATGTGCCTTGCACGTGCTGGAATGCGAAGAGTCAGGCCAGGTGGAGACAGCTGTCTCTCGCGAGTATCTCGCGGGTAAGGCCTTCCCGCGAGACACCCGCGAGACAAGCTGTTCTACCAGCCTGTACTGACTGACTCACACATTTTGCACCTATCCTATATAAACCCTCATCACCCACAAATGTTGAGGAATGCTTCAGAGAGAAAACCCTAGCCAAACACATTGGGAATTAGAGATTGTCATCCCCACCTTTCTCTATACACTTGCTTGTGGTATCTCCTCAATCCTTCCCTCTCCATTTCCATACCATTGAGAGGTTGATAGCCCAAACACTTACGACATCCTTTGAGAGTGTTGTGAGACGTTTTGGTGCTGCTGGGAAGCATTGGAAGAAGCCTGGAATGGCAGATGCAACATGGAGCTTGTTGCAGGATCCGGAGAGCTAGACAAGACACGGTTCCGAGAAGCCTTGTTGGAGTAGGAGCTTGGAGGGCTTAGGTGCATCGGGTAGATTAGGCTTGGAGGGTCTCTTGCTAACCCATGTATCCCAACTGATTGTCTAGTGGATCGATTTCCGCTTGGAGGGCGGCGGAGAGGTTTTTCGCCGAGTTCTTCGGTTTCCTCTTCGAGAACACGTCTCGGTGTTTTCTGTGTTTGCATCCTTCTTCCCTACTCTTGTTTATTCCATTATACTGCTGTGTTGCTTGTTTATGGATTAGAGTAGCTTACTTGTTTATCCGCTCGCATTTACAGTATTCCGCACTTTGTAGTAAGTTAGTGTAAAATCTATCGAGCCGTAATTTAAATTGGGGGTCTAAATAGCTCTTGTGTTTTCAACACATTTTCGAGCTTTCAAAGTCAATGCCTTTATCCATCTGTATCGACGAGGAGTTCAACTAAGGATTTTCTGGCATCATCAACTACATTATCCGTGCATCGCACAGGCAACTTAGTAGTAGTTTTTAAAAATGTTGTAAAATGGAGATCATCACTAAAGAAGCTATTTATTTATTTTAGCAATTTGTAATTTTTTTTTTATGACATGTGATTTATAAAATATATAGAGACATATGAATTTTGAGACTAATGAATTCATGGAATTCTCCAACTTACACATTCTTTATCGTGGTCAAAAGTTAAGTTGGGTTTTTCAGGTAGTCAACAAGCATTACAATGAATTCAGCTGAACTTATTTGGTAAGCATGGATATCTTTATTTAACATTGATAATCGTTTTTTCAGGTAGTCAGCAAGTATTACAATTCATTTAGCACAACAATGAATTCAGCTCAACTTACAATGATAATCGGTTTATGTAACATTAATACTGAAAAATAATGGATATCTTTATTATATTGTTAGTGGCGGCTCTGCCAATATTTATAGGGGATGATTTAAATTTGTACTGAAAAAGTTGATAATGATTGTGAATAATATTTTCTTAGTTCTTCTTGATCATTAAGATTTTTTTTTCTCGTAACTCATGATTTGAATGAAGATTTTTTGAAGTCAACACGATTTTCTCTTAAAAAATGAATAATAGGTAAGAGATGAATCTTGCGGTACACATTATTTCCTTATCAGAAATTTATTCATAATACTAGCAAAAGAATAAAAGATAAACTATAAGTTCATTAGACATATAGTTTCTTAGTATAATGAAGATATTAATTTAGTTGCTAATATTAAATCTTGGAAATCATCATTGTCTCTTACTATAATAAAGTTATTAATTATTATTGTTAAGTGAACGTTAATTATTGTTGTGGCATTTTAATATTATATAGACCAACCATTATTATTGCTTAAAATACTTTAATTTATTATTTATTAGTTTTTTTCTTTACTCTTTGCAATTTGTTTAATTAACAATTCAAGTAATGTAGTAATTTTTTTTTCTCTCGTGCACTCTCTCTACTTAGAAAGCCGCGATGATGAAACCCTAATGCCTATCTTTGTATAGGCCTCCCTTTTCCCTCACTGGTGAAAACTCTACCCTCCCTTGGCGTACTCCCTCCCTTCCTCCACTCACCACCACTCTCTCAAACACGCTCTACCCTGCCATGGATGAACTGTTTGGACAATGGGCACGCTTATCACTCAATCCACAAGAGAGCCAAACTGTTCCATTAGATCGAACCATTGAAGACAACTCAAAAGTTCTCGTCGCTAAGCTCTTCACCAAATGCTGGGTTAACATTAAAGCACTCTCTAGAACTCTTAAGAGCATGTGGCGCTCTGTTCATGAGTTTGAAATCCGCGACCTCTGCTCCAATATAGTTTTGCTCCTCTTCTCCAATGAGGCAGAAGCTCTCAAGATCATGGCATAACAACCATGGTCCTTCGACAAGTACTTAATTGGCCTCTATAAACCCACTAACTCTGCATCTGTCGAGGACACCAAGTTTGATCATGCCTCTTTCTGGATCCAAATACACAACCTCCCCCTTAGCCGTATGAACAAAACCAACACCGACGCTATCAGATGATCCTTAGGACAGGTAGAACAGATTGACGCATCCCCCAGTGGAGAATGTCGTGGTCGATACATTCGGGTTTAGGTCAATATTGATACGCCAACCTATATATCGAGGCCGATTTGTGGACGTTGGCGATTTCGAACCACTGTGGATTTCCCTTCAATATGAACGAATGCCCATATTTTGCTACTGGTGTGGCCTTATTAACCACGACGAGAAAGATTGTAAAACATGGACTGATAGCGGCGGCACTCTGAACAGAAGCGACATACCATCGCCCAAACTTACGCCCACAAACAAGGAAATCATAACCAACCAAAATCTTTTTGACATGTTTATCATGGAAGTTTACCAAGATTTAAATTACTTTCCAAACACAGACTCCACAACTCCCCAAACACAGCTGGCAAGATCCTCCACTCCAAATCCCATGATTAACTCCCCCTCTAATACTCCTACGTCCACCATCCCATATCAAGTCACCCCAGGTCTTGTGGGGACACTCCAAAAAAATAACCAACTTTCTCCACCAACGCCCACACTCCCTAACACACTGCAGCTTGACAACAGCCCACCACACCCCACCACCAAATCACCAGTGGGCCCGAAATTAGCAACATAGCGTAGACTGGCCCCACCAAACCATGCAATGGACACCACAGACTCATGCACACCATTATTGGGCCCAAAACGTAAGGGTCAACTACTTGAAACGCAGAGTGCCATTTTCATTGACAAGAAGCAAAAAACCAATTTGGATGAAGAAGCAAAAACCTTAGGAAAACTTATGGCTGACAATCTAGGATCAGCGGTGGTTGCTATACAGCATCGTCGGGTGCAATAAGTATCTTGAGCTGGAACTATTCGGGGCTTGGGAACCCCTAAACAATAAAAGCTCTTAAGAGAGCAATGAAGAAAAAAGATCTCATCTGTGTCTTCTTAATGGATGCCAAGCTCACCACTGAAAAACTAAACAACATGAAGTAGAATTAGGTTTATAATCAAGGTCTTGTGGTCTCAAGTAATGGTTTTAGCGGTGGTCTAGCTCTCCTGTGGAAACCCGGAACCCAAGTACACGTCCAAATTTTTTCCCGTTGGTTTATTGACGCCTATATTGTTTGTGACAACACAGGTTTGAAGTGGAGGCTAGCTGGATTCTATGGGCACCCCGACACAAATAAGCGAGAGGAAGCATGGACTTTGCTTGAATCCTTAAAACTCTCAAGCAACTTACCATGGCTCTGTCTCGGCGGTTACAATGAGATTGTCAGCCGAATGGAAAAGCATGGAGGATGCTTGTGGCCAGCCAAATAGATGGATCGCTTTCGTTTGGCAATTCATCATTGTGGCTTCGTCGACTTGGGTTTTGTTGGCTCTCCATACATTTGGTCCTGAAACCACCTTGTGGAAGGTAGAATTTTTATCCACCTAGACTGAACATTTGCTACAACTTCATGGACATCTCTTTTCCAAGGTACCACGGTACACCACCTCTTTATGTCCACTTCCGACCACTTAATGCTTATAGTAACCTTGCCATTTGCTAGACACCATCGACCTCGACTTAAACGTCCACTCCGCTTCAAGGCAATGTGGCTATATGATCCTCGCTGTGATGAAGTAGTCTAGGAGGCATGGATGGAAGGCTTATACAAACCCGTCGGCACCCTGATCACAAACTGCCTTAACAGTTGTAGAGCAAGGCTTGAAACATGGAATAAAACCGAGTTTGGACACGTAGGAAGACAGATCACAAGACTAGAAAAGGAGTTGCAAGCCCTTGAACAAAACCCACAACTACATGTTGAACAGATTCACGAAGTCCATAAAGCACTCAACTGCTGGCTTGATGCCGAGAACACTATGTGGCACCAGAGAGCAAAACATATGTGGATTACTGATGGTGATAGAAACACATCATTTTTCCACCAAAAAGCAGCAAACTGCTAGCAATGAAACACCATTCACGTCATCACATATGATAACAGAACATGGCATGAGGATGATCAGATGATGGAAAAGATCGTATTGGAGTATTTTTCCAATATCTTACCATTCAGCGAACCCATAGACACAATAGCTGTTGTTGCGGCAATTCAGCCGGTTGTGATTGACTCCATGAACATGTTTGTATGCCAATTGTTTCAAGTAGAGGAAGTCCACAAAGCTCTTAAACAGATGCACCTAAAGAAATCACCTGGTCTCGATGATATGCCCTCACTATTCTATCAACACTTCTGGTCTTTATCTGGTGAGTGCGTTACTAAGGCTGTACTTGACATTCTAAATTTTGGCATTGTTCCCCCAAAATTTAATGAAACTCATGTTATTTTGATTCCAAATATCAAAAATCCCACAAAGATAACACAGTACAGACCCATAAGCTTGAGTAATGTCATATCTATATTGGCTTCTAAAGTTATTGCAAATAGGCTAAAATGCTTCCTTCCTAAGATTATTAGTGAGCATGAAAGTGCCTTTTATGTCCGAACGCCTAATAACTGATAATATCTTAGTTGCTTTTGAGACTATGCCTTGCCTAAACCAGAAAAGAAATGGAAAAAAATGGGGAGATAGCCTTGAAACTTGACATGAGTAAAGCCTTTGATAGAGTAGAATGGAACTACCTTCGAGATGTAATGCATAAGATGGGATTTTGTACTAAGTGGGTAAACCTTATGATGCAATGTGTTACCACTGTTACTTACTCAATCAGGTTAAATGGCAAACCTTGTGGCCACATTGTCCCTTCTTAAGGCTTGAGATAAGGGGACCCAATTTCTCCTTTTTCTATTCTTGTTTTGTGCAAAGGGACTTTCATCTCTTCTTCAAAGGGCCACATCAATAGGATCTATCAAAGGAGTGGTAGCCTCCTCACAAGGCCCACATATCTCACACCTCTTTTTTGCAGATGATAGTATTATTTTCTGTCAAGCCACTAAAGAAGACTGTGACCATCTTGTACAAATCTTGGAGAC
The DNA here is from genome assembly GCA_032727855.1 of Quercus ilex subsp. ballota. Lineage (NCBI taxonomy): Eukaryota > Viridiplantae > Streptophyta > Magnoliopsida > Fagales > Fagaceae > Quercus > Quercus ilex. The sequence continues at coordinate 36,612,560 of CM064910.1, forward strand.
ATATGAGCAAGTATCGGGCCAAAAAATCAACTGTAAGAAAACTTCATTATTCTTCTACAACACCTCACAGACATGCAAGAGGAGATAAAACAGCGCTTTGGTGCAGAGGTCATAAAGCGACATGAGACATACCTGGGGCTACCATCTCTAGTGGGTAGATCAAAGAAAAACACTTTCCATGCTCTCAAAGAAAAACTAGATAGCAAGTTGTCCGGTTGGAAGGAGAAGATGCTCTCACAAGCAAGGAAAGAAATTCTCATAAAAGCAGTGGCTCAAGCGATCCCGGCTTACACCAGCAGAGGTCATAAAGCAACATGAGACATACCGGGGCTACCATCTCTAGTGGGTAGATCAAAGAAAAACACTTTCCATGCCCTCAAAGAAAAACTAGATAGCAAGTTGTCCGGTTGGAAGGAGAAGATGCTCTCACAAGCAGGGAAAGAAATTCTCATAAAAGTAGTAGCTCAAGCGATCCGGACTTACCCCATGAGTGTCTTTAAACTCCCTGACACACTTTGTGATGAAATGACTAGCATGGTTCGAGCATTTTCGTGGGGCCAATCCAATGGGAAGAATAAAATGGCGTGGCTATCTTGGGACAAAATTTGCGTTCCAAAAAAGGAAGGTGGTTTGGGCTTTCGTAATTTAAAAGCTTTTAACTTGGCACTCCTAGCCAAGCAAGGTTGGCGGTTGCAAACAAACACCCAATCTTTAGTCTACTGGGTCCTCAAAACTCGATACTTTCCACACACTGACTTTCTTCAAGCAGAACTGGGCCCGAAACCTTCTTATGCATGGCGAAGCATCATTGCTGCCCAATACTTGGTTAGAGCTGGATATAGATGGCAGATTGGTGATGGCACAATAGCACGAATCTGGCTTGACAGATGGCAGATTGGTGATGGCACAACAGCACAAGTCTGGCTTGACAGATGGCTCCCAAGGTAATCCACCTTTCGACCCATCTCCACGCCAAACACAATCCCCTTAGATGCACGGGTATGTACCCTTCTTGATGATGAGACAGGAGAGTGGAAGCCCAACTTGATCAACCACATTTTTCTCCCTAAAGATGCCAACGCAATCCTCAGTATCCCATGTAGCTGCAGTCATACCAAAGATCGTCTTATCCTTATCCTCTCAAGCCCATGAAGGTCGTGCATCAAATGATCAGGATCATCATTTGTTTTGGAACACCATTTGGGGCCTCAATATTCCAAACAAAATCAAAACCTTCATGTGGAGAGCTTGCCACAATATACTCACCACCAAAGTTAATCTATACCACCTTGGAGTTCTAGAGGAAGTTACTTGTGAAGCTTGTGCCATGCATGAGGAGACTAGTGGACATATCTTTTGGAATTGTGACAAAGCACATGAGACATGGGAAAAAACAAGACTACCACTTGATATTAGAGGCGTCCACTATAGGGAGTTTGTGAATTTTCTCTGGCACCTTGTCTTCATGCAACACATGGGAAAGGATATGCTTGAGCTAATTGCCACATTGACTTGGTGCATGTGGTGCAATAGAAACAAGTCTCGGCTTGGATCTCCACGACAATCCAACGAGGAGATGATATACAAAGCCCAAACTCTACTTGCGAATTTCCAGGTAGCACATCTTAGACGCCTTCCATGGTATAAAGTCAACACGGATGCAGCAGTCTTCAAAAATTCCAAATCAGTTGGAATTGGATTCGTAGTGTGTGATCATGAGGGTTCAGCACTTGCTGCCTTAAGCAAGCGTTTGCCACTATCCCTGGGACCACTCGAAGCTAAAGCCAAAGTAATGGAGGAAGCATTCTCTTTCGCCACTGACATCGGAATACAGGAGGCCATCTTTGAGACAGACTCCTTGGCTCTCTCAAGAGCTCTCGCAGACATGTCCACAATACCGATTACTATCGAAAACTGCAAAGGAGGTATTCACCTTAAGCTACAAAACTTCAGACAATCCCGAGTGCAGTATGTTCGACGTGAAGGAAACAAACCAGCTCATATCTTGGCACACTATGCCAAAGGAATTGTTAACTTTGTAACATGGATAGAAGAAACTCCATCTTTTATTGAGTCCTTCGTGATTCAGGATGCTTTGTATCTTTCCTTATATTAATAAAACTCAAGTATTTCTCATTAAAAAAAAAATAATAATAATAACAATTCAACTCAACTCTGACAAGTTAATAGTCTTTATAACTCATTAAGAAGAATTTTTGTTATATCTTTTACATTACTCTATTAAGAATTCAACACAACAAGACAATCATTATAAAAAAAATTGTCTTCACTCTTCACTGTCTCACGTCCCACTTCTACTACCTCATACTTAATTGTTTTTTAGTGTTTACACTTTACTGCCCACTTAATTATTATTTTTTATGAGATTTAAGATATATCAACAAATTACTAATTTTTCACTACAAAAAACTGGACTATTGCGGCGGGTGCAAAAAACGCCGTTATATATCGCCAATTGTGGCCTTTTTTGGGACTGCCGTTGTACATAGGGTCTATTGCGGCGTTTTATGGGACCGCTGCTATAGGTATAGTTTTTTGCGGCACCCTACAGTGGCGCTTCTGAAACCCACCGCAATAAATACATCATTTTGCATAGATGCTATGGCAGCGGTAGAGAAAAACCGCCACGATATGCTAGCTGTAGCGGCGATTTGTATGACCGCCGCAATAGGGATACTTTTTGCCGCGCTTTTATTAGTTATAGCAGTGGGTTGGACTGTCGCAATAGACCTTTGAATTTCCCAACCCCATAATTTCCCTTTGTTTTTTTCGCCTTCCCACTTAAAGATCAAATGGTAAATTACACCCGATTGGCATGAAAATTAGCATGCATGTTAAGAACATATAGGACATGTAATCCAATGGTCGTATTTTCAAAATATGAATTCAATAATAAGTTATTGGTTGATGTAACATTTTTTAGAGTTACATTAGGTGTAACTTGAACCCAACCCTATATTTCTTAATTCAATGTGAATTTTGACAAATCTACCGTTAGATTACATTATCTTCATATATTTGTCATGATTACAAAATTTCAAGGTGATCAAAGATTAATAGCCATGTCATCAATCAATTGTTTAAATTCAAGTTTTTGTGCTTAAAATAACACATAAAAGATGAGTTTAAAGATCAAACGGTAAATTACACCCGATTGGCATGAAAATTGGCATGCATGTTAAGAACATATAGAAAAATGTAATCCAACGGTTGGATTTTCAAAATATGAATTCATAATAAGTTATTGGGTGGTGTAACATTTTTTAGAGTTATATTAGGTGTAACTTGAACCTAACCCTACATTTCTTAATTCAATGTGCATTTTGACAATTCTACTGTTAGATTACATTATCTTCATATATTTCTCATGATTACAAAATTTCAAGGTGATCAAAGATTAATAGTCATGTCATCAATCAATTGTTTAAATTCAAATTTTTGTAGTTTAAAGGGGAAATTACATTTTACCCACCTGTGGTTTTGCCCTTTTTAACAATGCCCGCTCATGGTTTAAAAGTTGTCACTTAACCCACTTGAGGTGGCCTCCGTTAGACCCCCGTTACCCACCTCTGCCCTTTTCGTTAGAAAATCCCATTTACTATATAAGCCAAAATTAGAACCCAATTAGAACCCTAAAAAAAGGACCAAGCTCTCTCCCTCTCTCTACCTTCGAACCCTCAAAAATCCCCAAACCCATAATCCCTTTCTCTCTTTACGTTGATTGCCAAAGTGAAACCCTGAACACTTGCAAGCAAGGAGGAGGTGTGAGTGCTGAAGCTTGGGTTTTCCTTTATATCAGGTATGAAATGACTTTCTAGGGTTTACCATTGTTGTGTTTATTCTTTTTCAATGTGTAACGATTGATGAAGGTGATTCGGATTAAAGTTTTTCTATCATAAAATTAGTGGTTTACCATTGTTGGGTTTACCATTGGTGTGTTTGTTCTTTTATAGTTGACATTGATGACTGTGGTTCCTAGGAATATTTTGACTAGATGCATCTTTAGGTTGTCTGTGGTCCCATGGAGACAAATTGTTTAGTTGGTTGTGTTTCTTGTCTCTGACCCCACATTACTTGGTGTTTGGTGTGCAACTGAAATTATTTTGCTTTTGTCATTGGTTCTCTCTATGCATGTGTTGGTTATGTAGTTAATTACTGTTGTTTGTGCATGTGTTTTAACTCCTGCAGATGGCTGCTGAAATTCGTTTTTATTTTACTATTCACCATAGTGGGAATTTTGAGTGAAACCCTGGTTTAGAGTATGTAGGTGGTGAGGTATTTACAATGGCTAATGTTGATCCAGATCTACTAAGTCATTTTGAAATACAAGCCATTTGTGCTGAGGCTGGGGGACCCATTAACAGTAGGATTTATTATTTAATACCTGTTGGTGACTTAGAGCAAGGGTTAAGGTTAATTACTTTAGATGATGATGTGACCTACATGTATGAACTACATGCTGAATGGCCAACAAATGAAATCACACTTTATGTAGAACCTGAAGTTGAACCAATTGCTATTGAACAACCTATAGTTGAACCAGATCAACCAATTGCAGTAGACTAGTCATGGGAAACGAATGATGAAGATGATGATCCTGATTGTGAGGAGGTGACCAATACTATTAGATCATCTGTGGCTGACCAAAATGATGTTAGTGAAGAACCTGTTGAGGGTTTAAGGGATGGCAGTGTTGGTGGAGCTGTGCATGTGGATGACCATGCTACCTATGGACAAACTGTTGGTAGTGAAGATGTTCATGTGGATAAACTTGATTGGCTAGATGAAAGGTATGAAGGACCAGATTATCCTAATGACATATTTGGTGCTCAGAACAATGAGGTGCCCAATATGAGAGAGCATCAAAGAGATACTGAAAATGTAAATGAGGGAGATGGTGTGAGAAAGCAAGTTATAGATAATGGGAAGAGACCAAAAGCTGTTGCCAGTGATCAAGCTGGTGATAATAATGATTGGGCTGAAAAAGCTCTTGATGATGATGACACTAGGAGCATAAACAGTTCAGAGGATGAGGATGAAAGGGTGAGATGTACAGAGTTTAATGAGAACACTGGCATGAGTAACCCTCAGTTATGCAAGGGTATGAAGTTCCCAAATGGGAAGGTGTTTAGGGCTGCCTTGAGGGAATATGCAGTGAGAAAGCCAGTGGACATTAAGTTCAAGCTTAATGAGAAGACCAAAGTTTCTATCCACTACAAGTATGAATGTGGTTGAAGGGTATATGCATCACATATTGTAGGGGAGTTAACCTTCCAGATAAAGACCATGGTTCCAACTTATACTTGTGGGAGGACATTCAAGCATAGCAAAGTCACTTTTACATATGTGGTTAGGAAATACTTGGATGATTTCAACAAAAACCCTGAATGGGCAGTTTTTGGTGTGAAGCATTGAGTTATGCAGGATGTATATGTGCACTTGAGCATAAATCAAGTGTACAGAGCTAAGAGGAAAGCTAGAGAGTTTATACTAGGTGATGAGAGGTTGCAGTATGGGAAGTTTAGGGACTATGCAGAGATGCTAAGAGTAACTGATGTAGGGAGTAAGGTGATTCTGCAAATTGAGATTATTAAACCTAACACACAACCCAAGTTCAAGAGGATGTATGTGAGATACAATGCACAGAAAGTTGGATTCTTAGGAGGGGTGTAGGCCACTTGTAGGATTAGATGGTTGCCACTTGAAGGGCAAGTTTGGTGGACATATATTATCAGCAACTGCAAGGGATGGGAATAACAATATTTTCCTTGTTGTATTAGGTGTAGTTGAGCAAGAAAACAAGGATTCTTGGGTGTGGTTTTACAAACATTTGCAAATGATATTGGGAGGCCAAATGAGGTGAATCTGGTGTTCATTTCAAATAGGCAGAAGGTAATACAATTCACTTGCTTTTTGAGACTGCTATTTGTTCTTAATCATTAAATTTCTGCTTTTTGAAAGTTTTGTTTTTATTCTTAGGCAGATGGTGTTCATTTTTTATTGTATTTATGATAACCAGGGATTGATACCTGCCATGGAGATGTTGTTCCCAACAGTGGAACATAGATTTTGTGTGAAGCATATTTATAACAACTTTAAGTTAAAATTCAAGGGTTTAGAATTGAAGGCTGCATTATAGAGGTGTGCTGCAGCAACAACAGTTAGGGAGTTTAAGAAGGGAATGCAAGATATGAAGGAATTGGACAAAGAAGCATGGGAGTATCTAGCAGACATCCAACCAACCCAATGGACCAAGTCACATTTCACTCCAAGGGCCATCTCTGATTGTTATGTGAACAATCTTAGTGAGTCATTTAATTCTATGACACTAGAAGCTAGGGATAAGCCTATTATTGCCATGCTAGAGTGGATTAGGGTTAGGTTGATGACTAGAATGTACAGTAAGAGAACTGTGATTGAAAAATTCACTAGTGACATATGTCCAAACATAGTGCAGAAGCTTGAGCAGTTGAAAGTTGATTCTAAGTCATTTTCTGCTATTCCATTAGGTTGCTATATATATGAGGTTGATAATGAGTATGAGAGGCATGTGGTTAACCTTACAAGAAAGTTTTGTACTTGTAGAGTTTGGGATTTGACAAGAATCCCATGTAAACATGGTGTTGCAGCGATCTATAAGAACTTGGAAAGGCCTAAGGATTATGTGCATGCATGCTATAGAAAGGATGCCTATGTGGCTGCATATAAGGAGATGATTACCCCATTGCCTGGCCAAGATGAATGGGTCAAAACCAACCAACTTGCCCCTGTTGCTCCAATTGTGTACAAGCCTCCAGGCAGGCCACCAATGAAAAGGAAGAAAGATGCAGATGAGCCAAACAACCCATACAAAGTTTATAGGTCATATAGACCTATAAAATGTGGGTTTTGCCATCAGGAGGGGCATAATTCAAGGAGGTGTAAGGCTGGAATAACTGATGAAACACCATGACAAAGGAGGTAGAGACTTGAGAGGCAAAAAAAATTTGTAAGTAAAGCAAGAATGTGTTCACTATGACAATTATATTACAAATATATTTCTGATGCAAGAAAATTCTTTTTGTAGGGACAAGAAAGACAAGGAACAAGCAGGTAGGCAGGCAGCCAACCAGCCAGCCAGCCAGCTAGTCAGCCAACTAGCCACCTAGGCAACTACTAAGGAGGTTTACGAGGTAGCCACCCTGGTTTGCCAACTAGGTAGCCAACCAGCCAGGCAGGCAGGTAGGCAGGTAGGTAGGCAGGCAGCCAACCAGCCAGCCAGCCACCTAGGCAACCACCGATGAGGTTTGCAAGGCAGCCAACCACCCAGGCAGCTAATCAGGCAACCAATGAGCAAGTAAGGCAGTCAACAAGATTAGCAAACAAGAAGGCTAACCAGGCAACCACCATTCAAGCAAGGCAGCCACCTAGATCTATAAACAAGGCAGCCAACCAGCAAGCAAAGCACCCACCTGGACCAATAAACAATGCAGTTAAGCGGACAACCAGTCAACAAACAAGTGGGGTAGCTAGCCATTCAACAAGAAAGCCAACCACCCATCAAGCAAGTCAACCAGTCAACCAGCCACAAAAGTAGCCACTAAGGCAGCCAACAAGCAAACCCTACACACAGCCAACTGAAACATCTGCTTCAGCTTCAAGTAGACCACCACCATCTGCAGCAGATTCAAGCTGACCACCACCAAGTAAAGCACCCACAACTCAATGGTTCTCATGCAGCCAGCCCATCTCTCATACTCCTAAGGAAACATGAGACACAAGAAAACCTCTATCTCAGGTATATACACAAACACAAACACCACTCTTTACACTTACATAATTAAATCTTAATATGGAGTTTCCATGTATTTTGTAGCCTCGAAGGGGGTTGGTACCATCGAAGGTTGTTGGGAGCAATCATCTGTTCTCATATAGGAGAGGAGGTAGATTAAGAGCTGAGACATCTGGTGTAATGTTCTCAACAGGCAGGGGCAAAGGCAAGGACAAGGGCAAGGTCTTTGGGAAATGAAGATTGGAGAATGTGCAAGCAGAAACTTTACTTTTTTTTTTTGTTATTGTGCATGTCTGATAGTGGCATGTCACAACTTTTTTGTTTTTTTGTTATTGTGCAAAACTTTATATTGTAAAGTTATTTTGTTGTTGCCTTAGTGGGGACAGAACCACCTATTATGTAGATGAAATTTGGCAGTGTTTAGCCATTAATGTTAGGTGGAGTCCACTTGTTTTGAACAATGCTTATTATATATGTATAGAATGGTCTTACTTTAAAACATACTTCTTTATGCTTCTTCAATTGATGTAAACAGAATCTTGTGGGGTGCATGTCCTTGCCTACCTAATTGATGTACAACATATACAATCTTTATAAAGAAGAACAGATTGCATACCTTATTCAAATTACAAGAACACATTACAAGGCAGCATTACACATTACATAAACAAGGCAACATGCTCTATTCAAATTACAAGAACACATTACATAAAGAACACATTACAAGGTAGCATTACACATTACATAAACAAGGCAGCATGCTCTATTCAAATTACAATATCACATTAATAAACAAGGTAGCATTACATAAACAAGAACAAATTACATAAAGAAGAACACATCACATAAAGAACAAATTGCATACTCTATTCAAATAAATAACAACATTACATAGTGCCAAATACATGAAATACACTTGTCAAAAGTAGTAGTACCCAAAATTATACAATAACTACAACAACTTGCCTTCAAGGCAGACACAATGGCCTTGCTCCAAATTCTCCCATCCTACCAGAAAACACATAAAAAATAGCAAAAAACCCCTCATGACACAATAAGTGCAAATTTGTACTTCTGTAACTTCTCTTTAGCTATCCTCTCTCCCACCCTAGCTTTTTCTTCCCTTCGCTTGACTTTATTTTCCCTCTCAATAGCTGTTGTTTCTCTATCACTAGCCTCATTTTCCTTTTCTTCTGCAACTCTTGCTTGATTCTTGTACATACTGAATCTTGCAAGGACAATGGGTGCGACTACAAATCCACACTTACATGTTTTTCTATCCAACCACCTAAAGTATTTACAAGTAGGTTCATCATCCTACAAACAAAATCAAATTAGGGTTATTCATAAAGCCAACAAAACCAGAAAACCAACAAAACCAGAAAATTAAAAAATATATATAAAAAATGAAAAATATATAAAAACCAACTATTACTTACCACATCATAGTAGCTGTACCCATAAAACCTTCTCCCGAAATTGTTTAAGGTCAGAGCAGTACGTAGCCGACAATGGTCAACAGAGCATGAATGGTGACTGGAACCTGAGTAATAACTTGAAGAAGACATATTCAGGTTTCACTTTGGCAATCAGAGTACAGAGGGAAATGGGTTTGGGGATTTTTAGGGATCTTGATATAACGGAAATGAGTTTGGGGATTTTTGAGAGTTTGAAGGTAGAGAGAAGGAGAGAGCTCAGTCAGCAAAGCATGAATGGTGACTGGAACTTGAGTAATAACTTGAAGAAGACATGTTCAGATTTCACTTTGGTAATCGGAGTACAGAGGGAAATGGGTTTGAGGATTTTTAGGGATATTGATATAGCGGAAATGGGTTTGGGGATTTTTAGGGATCTTGATATAGCGGAAATGGGTTTGGGGATTTTTGAGGGTTCGAAGGTAGAGAGAAGGAGAGAGCTCGGTCCTTTTTTAAGGGTTCTAATTTTGGCTTATATAGTAAATGAGATTTTCTAACGGAAAGGGCAGAGGTGGGTAACGGGGGTCTAACAGAGGCTATCTCAGGTGGGTTAAGTGATAACTTTTAAATCACGAGTAGGCTTTGTTAAAACTGGACAAACCACAAGTGGGTAAAGTGCAATTTCCCCTAGTTTAAAATAACGCATAAAAGATGAGTTTAAAGATCAAATGGTAAATTACACCCGATTGGCATGAAAATTGGCATGCATATTAAGAACATATAGAAAATGTAATCCAACGGTTGGATTTTCAAAATATGAATTCAATAATAAGTAATTGAGTGGTGTAACATTTTTGGGTGGTGTAACATTTTTTGCGGTGGGCGCAAAAATGCCGCTATATGTCTCCTTTTTGCGACGCTTTTTCTTAGTTATAGCGGCATGGTGGACCGCCGCCACTATATGTCTCCTTTTTGCAGCGCTTTTTTTTAGTTATAGTGGCGTGTTGGACTGCCGCTATAGACCTTTAAATTTCCCCCAAAATTTCCCTCTATTATTTTCGTCTTTCCTCTTATTAGGTTTCATTTTCCCGCTTATTCCCTTTTCCCACTTACTCCGATGTGTTGGACTGCCGCTATAAACCTTCAAATTTTCCCCAAAATTTTCCTCTGTTATTTTTGTCTTCCCTCTTATTAGGTTTCATTTTCCCACTTATTCCCTTTTCCCACTTACTCTAAACTCTCACTCTCTCTGAACTCTCACTCTCTCCAAATTTTCGCCGCCGTCAACTCCATCTCTGCCATTGCCGCCGCCAACTCCACCTCCAGGTCCCAGCGCATTCATCTCCATCTCCACCTTAATTATTATTTCTTCCTCAGCTGCATCACTCGTCGCTTCGTCAACGTCAAGACCGTCCACATTGACGAGCACTTGTCACTCCCGATTTAGTTCATAAGCCCTCTCTCATTTCCACTCAAATCTTTATTTTTAGATTAGGGATTTAGGGTTCAATAATATTTGAGTTTAGCCATTGAATTTGATAGTTTTGATTCTTAATCAATTTCAATTGAGAAAGGAGAAGGTTTTGGATTCTGAAGCTCAACCTTATTGAGGTTTTCTTCATGGCCATTACCTTCCTCCTTCCTCTGTTTCCTTCTTTTCAATCTTCCTCTTCTTCTGCTCGTGCTGTTGGTGAACTGGGTATGGGTGTGGGTAATGTGCTTTTGATTTGGGATTTTTGGGGCTATTTCAAAATGGGTTTGAAGTCTGATGTATGTATTTGGGCCATTGTTTATGGGAGCATGTGAATCTGTATTCATGTTTCTGCTCAAAGTGGGTTTGAATGTACTAGGTGTGCGTGTAAATTTCAACATGAACATGTGTAGCGTGTGTGTTCTGTGTTTATAATGCAACCATGTAATGTATAGGTGTGTGAAATCTGTGTTCAAGCAAGCTAATATTAATCTGTGTCCTGTGTTTTTCCCTTTCTTTGGACTTGGGATTGGTTGTGAGCAAAATATACTACACTAAGCACTGACAAAGGCAGAATTAATGTGTTATGTAATGTTATTCTGTTGAATGTTTTTGGAGCGTCCTAATGTATCCTAATTTGCACTCTACTTTGTTATTTCTAGTTAAGGTTTTGGTTAACTTCAGTCCATTTGCAAGACAGAGAACTATAGTGGCTTAATGCAATCATGAGGTGCACTGTCTGCACATAATGTTAGTAGCCACTGTAGCTTTTGCTAATCATCAATCAACAATGCTACAAACACAACTTTGTATTTATTGAATTTGAGGTGCACTGTCTGCACATAATCTACACTTATTGAATATATATTTATTTTATTTAACCTAATGTTGGTCTTTCACTATGGAACTCAAAATAATACACATGAAGTGTACAAGAACTAAATATTATTATTTTTTTACATGCAATGGGGATTGGTTGGATATTTTGAGAGAGAATTGCAGCAATGAGTTTGAGAAGCTGAGCCTAAACAGGAGACCTGACCTAAGCTCTGCCTCTATATATGTTTTTTTCACTCTCTGTTTCTTTTTGTGTCTTATGAAGCAAAACCCGTTTGTACTATATTTGAGAGACTTTCTTTTTATTAAATTATATTGTTGTTGTAGTTGTTGAGTAAATGAAAAAGAGGATGGGACTTTGCTAGGTTGTAGTTGCAGCAAAGTTTTAGGTGAAATATTTAAGGTACTCTCTCTCTCTCTCTCTCTCTCTGTGGCTGTGGTGGGTTATTGAATTGGGGCAAGCAGGTGGCTTGCATGGAGTAATAAGGTGGTTTTAGCTGATATTGGAAGTGTTGACTATCTTGTGTAATATTGGATGATTCTTGTTGAGTTGTTTTTATTTGATTAATTCATTTTAGGCTATCACTAGTAATGATGTTATAGTGAAATTGTGTAAATGAAATGTGTGTTAACTCTTGCTTTGTGCTTTCATGAAATGAAATTATAGGTATTTCTTGTAAACCACTTTATAGCAATGGATAGGAGTTGGATGAAACTTATGAATAGAAGGTCATGAGAATATTTAGATGGAGTCCAACAGTTTTTGAATTTTGCAACTAACCATGCACACTCGGATGGAATGATTTCATGTCCGTGTAAACAATGTGTGCATACGGAGGCGTGACCTATAGATGTCGTACGGGCTCACTTAGTGTCAAAAGGGATTTGTAGGGGTTATAACCCTTGGGTTTTTAATGGGAAGTCATCATTTGCACAGACTTCTTCTAAAATTCCCAATAGTCACGTCCAAGAAAACCAGATAGAGTATGCCGATCTTCGTGACATGTTGCATGACATGTTCCCCATACAAGATATGGCATTTAGGCCAATGGAAGAAGTCTCTATTGTGCAACAACCCACAGAAGGTCCTGCAAAAGGTCCTAATGAAGATGCAATTTGGTTTATGAAATTGGTTGAAGATGCTAATCAACCTTGTTATGCAGAGCTTAGCGATGATGTTTATGAATCTAATGATGACGAGTCTTAGAGTTTCAAAACCTCTCTCTGGTTAGTTTCTTCTCCTTAAAATTGTTTGCAATTATCTTCCATATAATTGCTGAATTGGATAAGGCTTTTTGATATCTTGTAGTCATGTTAATAATTATACCTTCATTAATATCATTATTGATGGATAGAAGAACATACTCTTTTCTAAAAAATTTAAATTACCACCATTGTAGGACCTTTGTCGTTGGTAATGTAAGTTGTTCCTACATTGTTATATAGGACTATAGTTGGCATGTCACTAGCATTATTTCTTAAGGTTTTTGAGCTTTTTGGTTAAGGTTTGTATGAAATTTATTGTATTTTTACTATTTTTATGGTTGATTACCTTCAAGTTTTCCATAAATTCCCTAGTTTGTTGTTCAGGTACCTGGGCTATATATTGTCCCTTCAAAACCCCACCCAGCAAATCTGAGCCATCCACTTCCATTCCCAGCCCCACCAGTGCTCTTGATCTCCCCTTCCTTCGCTGTCGTTGTGGCCAGTACTGTCTTGTTCGGGTTATTCAAATCGACAAGAACCCCGACAGGAAGTTAGTCACTAAAATGGGTGGTTTGAGTATTAAGAATTTAAAGAGGAAGTTTGATTCCTCTTTAAATTCTTAATACTCAAACCACCCATTTGTTACTAAGGAACTTGTTGGTCCAATTTGTTACATGACTTGAAGTTAGTGATTTTTTTCTTCATTTTTTTAATTGAAGTACTTGTTTATATGTTCTTTTTATTTTGTTTAGTTCTTAGTTTTAGATGAAGCAGATAGAGTTCTGGATGTTGGATTTGAAGAGGAATTAAGGGTGGTCTTTAAGTGTTTGCCAAAAAATATGCAAACTCTATTATTTTCTGCAACAATGACAGGTGAACTGGAAGCACTGCTTGAGCTTTCTTCAAATAAGGCATACTTCTACGAGGCATATGAAGGCTTTAAGACAATTGCCACTCTAAAACAGTAGTATATTTTTATTCCCAACAATGTGAAGGATGTTTATCTAATGCACATTTTGTCTAAAATGGAAGATATGGGCATTTGGTCTGCCATCATATTTGTCTCCACCTGCAGGTACTATTTCCTTGAACAATACAGTTTGAATTTTTGAAATAGTTTTCTAATGTTTGTTGTAGTTTATTGTCTTTCCTACTTGCACTTGCACATATAATCACAGTTAACATTTGGTTGTTGTGAACCTTTCAATAGCAATTTATGCATATGCAATGAAAGTACTTATTATATATCCTTGCTCCAGACTTGCTTTCTGCAGCAACAATAGGATAAAAGAGTGTAATTTACATTTTTTTTTAAAAAAAATTTGTTTGATAAGTATAATTTGCCATTTTTTAATATGACTGTGTTTATAAAATAGTCTGCACATATATGGTCCAAATCAATAAGACTTTTGAGCATGCATTCAAGTGATAACTAGGGTAGAGATTTTAGTTGCTGGTTTGTCTTTGTTATTTAAAACTTCAAGCTTTGAAGTTTGAAGTCACCAACATGTTGTCTTGATACCACTGATAGTGTGAGTTGAATTATGTATCATACATAATAAGCTTCTATATGATTTGGATTCTTAGGTCCAAGCTTTCTCATCAAATTAAGTTTGTTAGTGTTGCTGATATTGTCTAATATCAGCTATGAGTTGCATCCATAGTTTTTCTAATGCAATGATGTGAACCATTTCCACTTGCCATACAAATAGAGCTACAAATAGAGCACCTTTTACAAGATATCAACAACAATAGCTAAATCAACAATGCTTGTATTTGTGCATTCTACACTAAATCAACTGGTATCAGTGGAGCCAACTGGTATGCAAGCTCCATTCATTTGACCCAACAGCCCACTTCATTCATTTTTCTTCTCATTTTGCGCACAAAGATGATTATAGCAGTTCTGTCATTGAGGTATGGAATTCTTATCAAAATTTGTTTTTTGCAGTTGTTTTAGGACCGAAGAGCTGGACGCTTACAGCGTGATGGTACAAGGGATATGTTGACGGAGAAGCATGTCTTATAACTGGAACTTCTCAGGATTTTAAACTATTTGAGCAACTATTCAATTAAACAGAATGTACATATTGTATATTAAACTATTTGAGCAACTATTCAATTAACTAGACAATGTTATATGTAAATTGATAAAATATTTTGATGTTAATATTACGTTAGTTTGGAGACGTTTGTGGCATTTTTAATTAGTTACACTTGTGATATTGTGTTAATTAGTTACAAGTTCTTTGTAACAGGTTTGTAAAAAAAAAAAAAAAAAAAAAGTGGTTTCAATATTGGCTGGCTGGAGGAAAAAAAAAACTCTATAGCGGCGGTCAAAAAGCGCCGCTAAAGGCGCACATATTATGATTTAAATGATTCCCTATAGCGGCGTTTTCCCCTGCTGCTAAAATGTTTACATATATAGCAGCGTTTCTACCTGCCGCTAAAAGTTCAATGGGTTCGTTTTAATTCGTTCCCTATAGCGGCACGTAATGCCCGCCACTACAGGTTGCCACAATAGTGACGGGTATAACCTGCCATTAAAAGTCAATAGACACGAATTTTGACAGCATATGGTGGCAGTTTTCTGCCCCGGCGAACTATTGCGGCAGTGCATAGCAGGCAGGTGGAACTGCCGCAATAGGCCAAATGGACCTTTAGAGGCATTTTTTGGGCTTTTGCGGTGGTTTTGGCCCGCCGCAATAGCCCAGTTTTTTTGTAGTGTTTGCTATTGAGATTCCTATTTTTTTTTTTATCCATATTTAGATCAAATTGGTTTTTTGTTGGTTTTTTTTTTTTCCTCTTCCTGTTTAAAAATGCCAAGATAAAGGTTGTTGTTGAATTGGTTTGTTGTCAAGTTTCTTTTTAAGGAGTTCAAATTTTTATTTTAAGGTAGTAAAAAAAAAGATATTTTATTTGTAATTTTTTTCCCCCGAGTCAGTGAATTGAAGATAAAAGACTTCGTATTTTTTCCCCCGGTGCGGCCTCTGTATATTGTGTCTATTGAATTGAAGATAAAAGACTTTTATGTAGGCATGCAAAATAGGTTTAGTAATACAACAGTACGGAGATAGTACACTGACAGGATTACAATATAGTGATAGTACAATCTGGTACAAATGACTTGGCTTTGAGCTCTTGAGCCTAAATTGTAATAGCCCCTTGGAATTCATATTGCGATGTGTAAGATCAACTTGAGTTCGTATATATACATGATCATGAAAGCATCATGGCGGAGGGGAATTGGTGAAGATATTGGCCAACTGATTGGGAGATGGAGTGTAACTGTAAGGTACCCTGTAACAAATGGTGATGAATGAATTGATAATCAATTGTGCTTGGTATGTTCATGAAAGATGTGATCATGTACAATTTGGATTGCACTCCTATTGTCAGAACATATAGGCATTACCATAGGGAGGAGACACCTAAATTTTGTAGAAGTCATCTTAGCCACAAGAGTTCTAATGGTTTTGTACTAATATAAGTGACCACAATTTGTCTTTTGCTACACTAAGAGATGAGATAGTCTCCAAGCAAATAGAAAAATCAAGTAGTTAAACGGTGATCTATAGGATCTCCTGCCCAAATAGCATTAGATTAGGCATGGCCCCTACTGCTACAAGTGTGGCCTTGTAGTGTTCAATAGCTTCATCAAGTCTTGGTTTTGTAGTGTTCAACTCCACGACTGGATCTGCCTTTGAATGTTCCTCTGCCATGGCCCCTACCATGGTTACCATTGGTACAACCTCCACGTTGGGAGCAACTAGGCTTCTGTTTTCTTCGAGTCAATTTTGACACTAATGTTGTTCAATGGAGCTAGTATTTCTTTTTTTTGCATACGCTACTCATGCACCTAAAGAGATCCCATTAATTCTTCAATTAAGAGAGTCTCCAAATCTTTTGAATCTTCGATAGTTAAAATGGATTTTCATATTTTCTCCATTACACGAAACATCTTGAACACACTTTTTGTTGGGTGTGTGACACATGTGGGTTCCAGCTCACACTTGATGGAATAGCTCATTTAATGGAGGAAGTTTACCCTGTTACGGGTGTATGCTTCCTCCTTTTCACAAGCTGGTGGGACCCATAGTCCCACCAGTTGTGAGAGGAGAGAAACATACACCCGTGTATTTTCTCCATTTAATGAGCTAGTCTCTAAAGTCTTCAAGCCAACCATCTGCCAACCATGTCTCTTAATGAGACTTGACATTAAGCATGTGGGACATGCCGAAGGAAGAGGAAAAATTGGCTGAAGAAAACACAAGGACATTCGGCCAAGTGAAGAGAAGAATTGAATTCATCCTTTTTGTCTAATATCATGTACAAAAGTCAAGGCTTGTGTGCTTGCATTTATTGTGACTTGATGTGAAGCATGTGGAAGTAAGAAAAGAAGGAAAAGATGAAGAAATAAAAGGAGGCTATTCGGCCAATTGGTGCACAAGAAGAAAAGAAGAGTGAAGAGGAGAAGTCCCAGTGAAAGTGAGGACTAAGTGTAGTCTTGAAGAACTGCGTGAGTGAGAGCAAGCAAAAGAGAGGAGAAAAATAGACAGAGTAAGAGAAAATTGTGAGAGATACATAGTAAGGAAGAGAGCAGTGAGTGAAAATAAAAAAAAGAGTATTTTATTTGCTCAAATTGTATCTCTAAGCGTTGTCATCTCTATTTAATATAGTAAAATTATTCGAAATTCGTCCCGTGATTTTTCCCTTCAAGGAGAAAGGGTTTTCCATGTAAATTTTTGTGTTCCTGTGTAGTTGTGCTTCCGCTATGCTTGCTGAAATTTATTCCCACTTATATAGAATTTTTCCCAACACTTTCTATTACTCTTCAATCGATTAACAATTAGAAGTAATCGTGAAAAATAATGAGAATTTTCTTGCCTTCTTTCATGTGAGCAGCTTTGATCTCAACTCAGAGAGTTTGTAAATGAACTCTTTTCACATAATCAACTCCCTTGAAGAAAGTTCGGGTCTTCCATGCTTCTCTACTTCACTTAGCTTTGGCAATTTTATCAAAAGATGACTCATCCACCGCTTGATAAAGTAAAAACATTGCCTTTTTGTCTAAATAGGCAAAAGCTAAGGCAACACTTCTAATAGTTTTGAAAGCAAAGACCATGGGATTGTTCTGTTATGAATTAGAAGGGGATGCCTTCAATGTTAATGTTCCTCGCCTAAAATCTTCATCTTCTTTTTTATTTTATTTTATTTTTTTTTAATTAACCATCTAGGCTTATTGCTGACATCATTGATGGTCCTTTTTGCCTAATTTTTCTTCTTGCATTGGTGTGCTTCTCATGTTCTCAAATCAGCAAAATACTATGGCTCACATTTTTTTTTTCGGCGGATCACTTGTAACCTTTTAGTGGGCCAGGATCCATTCCTATCCTCTCTGTTGTTCACCCAGTTGTAGTGGATACGGGGTGATCCAGTCCTGTATCGGGCCCATTCTTTTTCCAAAAAAAGAGGAGGGAATTGAAGACCCCAATATGGCCAAGTCAATGTTAAATGTTAATTCATTTCATCTAATTTTCACTTACGGTAGTAAAGATATGTATTGATCACATTGAGTTCAAGTCACCATCAAAACCTAAATGAAGACATTAGAAAACCAACTTGCATTAAGATATATTTATCAGCAAGACTGGATAACAAAGACATTCAACTTATTTTAACGCACAAAAGAGACATAATTGTTATTTTTACACGTATTTTAGCAGTCACTTTTCAACTGCTGCATCCATATCCACTTATAGTGAATTGAACAAACCGTTGCACTTGATACCTTAGACCTGTTGAAAATCAATATTTATCTTTCCTTCATTGCGATCAGCAATTTTTGCAAAGGCTTCTTGTGACAAATCAAGGGTGCCTTGACAGCCAGGTGGGCAAAAATCGACAATGGTCACAACTACATCTGTGTTATCTTTGCAAGGATGAGGTACTCCTGCGTTGGTTCCACTCAGGCACTTAACCTTGTACTTGTTTCCACAAGCAGCTCCATTGCCCCAAAGTTCATTGCTTGCTGCCGCAGTCATCACACCATCGTTTTAAAACCCATTACAAGCAGAAGCTGAGTAAACATAGAGATATCAAACAATATTCAGTATACTATTCGATGTTGGATCATGGAATCAGACATACTGTGTTGGTGTGGTCTCAAAAATGGTTATGAAGCTAGTAAATAGTTGTCATATAACCTAGCAATGCATTTAACACTAGGGCCTGATTTGGCAAATATGAAAAGTCAATTCATGATCATATTATTACTTGGCTAAGTTGGAAAAATGATTGTATACTCCGGAAGTACCATTAATGCGTACCATAAATGAGTACCATCTTTTAATAAAGAATAAAGATGCTATACATACACACAATAAAAATCTTACATAATTAAAATTCTTAGAAAAGTTGTTAGGGTGTATTTTGAATGCTAATATGGAAGTGAGGTTGTATGTCACATGTGTCTTGGTCAAAGGCACCATGCATGTCATATTATACAACATTCTGTTAGTTTGCAAGATAAGTACCAGGGCAACCTTTCGGGGTGACCAAAGGCCGCGGCAATATTTTTGTTTTTGGAGTGAATTAGTAAAACTATATACATATATACAATAGTTACAATAAGTAGGGTCGCAGCCACACCTTTTTTATCAAGAAAAAAAGAAAAAGAAAAGAAAAGAAAAGCAGAGATTATAGCATTGAGGCTATTAATCATCAAATCTTAGCTGTCATTTATTTTAAAGAAAGAAAGAGGGTAAAGTTTCTTATTGCCTATGCTACCAAACCATGGAACATATGGAAGTCTATGAATTATAGTCAATTACATCAAAATTGTGACAAAAATTGTCACACAAGTTATGTGCAGAAACTTTCTCCTTATTCAACTTTCCGAACTTCATTGAATTTGTTGAATAAATATTAGATGGATAAGCAACATAGGATCGATGGAATGAACAAAATTTCCAAAATTGTTTCTAAAAGTTGACTTCAATAACATCTAGTGTAATTTTAAGCAATATTATACCATTTAATATTTTTTAATTGGATGTGAATTTTGACAAATCTATCGTTGGATTACATTATTTTTGTTTATTCTCTGTGTTTGCAAAATTTCAAGGTGATCAAAAATCAATAGTCATGTAATTAATCAATTGTTTAAATTCAAGTTTTTATAGTTTAAAATAATGCATAAAATATGAATTTATGGATCGAATGGTAAATAATATCTGATTAGCATGAAAATTAGTGTGCATATTAAGAACATATAAAACATATGATCTAACAGTAAGATTTTCAAAATATTAATTCAATAATAAGTTATCGGTTGGTGTAATATTACTTTATACACACACACACACTCACACACACCCCACCTGAACCTTCATTGGGTATATAAAGAAAAAAAAAGTAGCCATTTTTCTATCTAAAAGGTTTTAACTGATAACAAACGTCAGTCATCCAAGCACCATCCCCAAGTTTTTATAGTTTAAAATAATGCATAAAATATGAATTTATGGATCAAATGGTAAATAATATCTGATTAGCATGAAAATTATTGTGCATATTAAGAACATATAGAACATATGATCCAACAGTGAGATTTTCAAAATATTAATTCAATAAAAAGTTATCGGTTGGTGTAATATTAGTTTATATATACACACACACACCCCCCACCTGAACCTTCATTGGGTATAAAAAGAAAAAAAAGTAGCCATTTTTCTATCTAAAAGGTTTTAATTGATAACAAACTTCAGTCATCTAAGCACCATCCCCAAGTTTGAGGTGGTTTGATTGCTTCTCAAAACACAATGATAGGCCACAATCTAAATGACCCCTAGTGATTAAACCAATTAATTAATTAGCCAAGTTATTAATTAATCAATTTAACATGCAAATACGTGGAAGCACAAACAAATCACCAATAAACTAATTAAGCAGTGGAAAATAAATAACACGGTGATTTGTTTACGAATGGGGAAAACCCTTGCGGCAAAAACCCCACCGAGTGATTTTCTGGTCACCACTCCCAAAACTCCACTATTATCAAATCAAGCGGTTACAAGTAAAGGAATCCCAACTACCTTACCAACCTACAGTTGAACCCTTACCCCAATACCCAGTTGGACTTGATCTATAGTGACAATTTTCACCTTTAATGCACGGCTCCCAAGTACGTGACTAACCAATACGCGGATCCCAGTACGAGACTTCAAACACCAACTAAGAAGGAGAGGTTGGCTGCAAAGTTCTTCAGTTCATCCTTTACGATGAAGATCAGGAAGATGCTTGGTTACAAAACCCTTTGGTGCAAATACACAGCAACTTCTTAAGAGAAGATGAACTAGGTCAAGAACTTCGTCTTTTGATCACAATTTGCTTGAACAGAGATTGCTCAATGCTTTTGCAACTTGTGTACAATTTGACGGCTTTTAAAACAATCCTTTTATATGTTTAGGGTAAGACGAAAAGAAGGCCCAAAAGCATATTCACGGATCCCAAGGAAATTAGATCAGAAAATCTGATTTTGTAATTCTCGACAGATAGCAGGTGTCGAGGTAGCTATCAAGCAGGTGTCGAGAATTAATGAATGTGCACTTCAGCTTGCTTTTTCTTGGACAGACTTGATGACTTCAACACTTGATCTTGAAACCTTATTTCTTGAAGTATTAAAAACACCTAGAATTACCCAATTACAAGTAGAGTGTGTTTTGTCAAAAGGATTAGCCAATTTACATAAATAAGTGACATATGTTCTTAACAAGTGAACACACATATGTCCTAACAATATCCCCCTTTGGCAATCCGTGACAAAACCACAACAAACAAATGAACATATGAGAGAAGTCATAAATCACTCAACTCATATTCACTTGTTGAATACAATAAAATCTATCCTAACACAAACTCTTGAAAAACTTTGCAAGAAGAGAGTTTATGGCAAGTAAACTTTGACAATCTGTATTTCTGAAACACTTTAAACAAAACTCATCAAGGCATCTTGTGTGAAACAGAAATAAATAGTTTGCATACAAGTATAAAGAACATGTGTATAAAGATAAAGAAGAAACAACACATGAAAAGAGAGGTGAAAGAAACATACATCCACATATATAGAAAATAAGTACAATGTATGTAAAACTGGTCAAAAGACCTCATATACAAGATCAATGTATCTATAAAGAATAGAAAAGAAAAGATACATCAAAACCTCACTACATCTCTCAAAAATATCAACACTCCCCCTATCAAAAATGTCCTATACTAACTCTCCCCTTAAGATGACTACTCTCATAACCCAAAACTACTCCCCTTTTTTGTCACGAGTGACAAAAGGTAGAGTGTCATGTAAACATCTCATCAGTAGAGCTAGCATCTCCATCATCATCATCCGAAGCATCATCATCATCATCATCATCATCATCCTCAGAGTCAGAAGCCGCTGGAGGAGGTGGTAAAAGAGTAGCCTCTGGAGCAAAACCACCCATGGTCGCTTGCCGTCGTGCAATACGACCAACACGAATATTCACCTGATACAACTCAGTGGAGAGTGTATCAAGGCGAGTGTCCATGCGCTGCAGCTGCGCCATAATGTCTCATAGAGATACATCACTCGTAGAGGAAGAAGGAGCTAATGTAGATGGAGCTGATTTGGATGGAGCTGAACGGGAAGGAGGAGTGGAATCCGTCTGTCGCGACTTAAACTGAGCCTCACTACGTTTTATGGTAGCGGTATCTATGGCACAGATGTGAGTGAAGTGGTCGGACACTGGAAAAGGGATAGAAAAATGGCGTAAGACCCTCGTGATAGCGAAAGGAAAGATGAGCTTATCACGGGACGCCGAATCTAGATGGACATCTATGATAGAAAGGATAAAATGAGAAGGAAAATCTATAGTAAGATGCTCTAGAAGTAATAACAAAAATCGAGCACGAGGCTCTGTGATAGAGTTGTAGTGAGAGAGTGGATGGAGTATAAAGGTCATCACCATGTTTAAGAATCTAGGACCTTTAGCAAAAGGCCTATATGATGTGTACTGATGCTCACCCCCATCAGCAGGATTCTGACAAAAGGCAGAGATGAGCTCATCTTTGGACACAGTCCACAGACGCTCACAGGAAGGATAGTCAGGAAAATCTATCTCAAGAACCCTAAGTACATCCGCAACTAGCTGCGGTGTAACAGGAATGCGCGTACCTCGAACGTGAGTGAAAAAGAGAGGTACTGAACGATCAATCCCGTGCATGTTGGAGTAAAACTCCTGAATGAGCACAAGAGGACAAGTGACCGGAACGTCACACAGTGACTCCCATCCCCTACTGTGAATGACAAAGGGAAGGTCAGTGTCGGCGAAATCCGCCAAAGTGACTTGGCGTTCCAAATGAACACCTCATCTAGAAAAGTTCTCAAAAAATGCCTTGTGGGCATCTCCATCACGGAACCGAAGGTTAAGAGGAGCAGAATTAGAAGAAGAGGAAGCTCCAAAACGCAGAGGGTTCCGAGCCGGAGTGGATTTACGTTTGGGTGCCATAGACACTACTAACGTAAAAGAATGAGAAAGAGATAGAGAGGGAGACAATTAGAAAAGTCCCAAAACAGTTCATATATATGAGATATATTGAACAACAAGTACGTATGCATGGGAATGCATGAACATGTGACATGCAAAGGAAAAAAAAAATCATGGGCTCAGCCCAATCCAATCCTAGTAGCACATAAACATAGAACACACATCTAAATGCATGTAAATACCATTCTAATGCACATGAAATGCAATGTATGACATTTTGAAAACATTTAAGTGTAAACCCAACCCAAAATTTGAAGAAAAACTCATCAATTTTGAAAAACCCCAAAAATTTCCAAAAATCCCAAAACCTAGGTTTCAAAACATGAAATGCATGAAAAAGGAAGGGAAAAAAATGATCTTTCCAAGTGATTGAAACCAAGGGAAGACCGAAAATGAAGGGGGTTTGAAGATTTGAGTGAGAGAAAAGTGGTTGGGAGATGAAAAGCCTTCGGACAGATCGAGAGAGATCGAGAGAATGAGAGAAAAAATCGCGACAAGACCTTATATAGACACCTCAGTAAATCTTGACAGCTGAGGTGTCGAGAGGTATCGAGGAATCTATCGAGAAAGGTGTCAAGGATTTGGCCTTCGATAGCTTCAGGTGTCAGAGGTGTCGAGGTACAAAACCAATTTCAAAAATCAGAAGCTCGATCGATCGACAAGGTATCGAGAAGGTATCGAGAAGACAGAAGATTTCTCGATCAATCCACCAGGTGTGGAGATTGCGATAAGAAAAGGCTTGAGAAGCTCGACAGATGACCAGGTATCGAGGAGGTGTCAAGGAGGTGTCGAGACAGCAGTTAAAAGCAGTTTTTCGAGAAGAGAAAAATACAGACATGAATGCAATCCATCATACACCTCAACCAAAGATCCAATCAACATTTTAAGCTCTCAAAATCATCTCTCAATCAAGAAATTTTAGCACAAGGATCCTCAAAAACACACACACATACTAAACAAGTCTAACCAATTTTATATTTCAAAAACAAGTTAAGACAGTTTAGTGAGCATATATTAGCACATGTAAAACCTTTTTGATGGCCAAATCACATTGTACCTGCACATGTATCAAGAGTAGCAAAGAATATTGCGTGTTGTGTGTGAAAAATATCGCAAGATTGCATATGTGTATACATGTTATGACGATCTAAGATATGAGAAACTAACTTTAACTCACACACAATCATAACTGTTTGATGGGGACTATCACCATTGAGGTACATCCTATGACTCACACATCTCCTAGAAAACACGCTTGCAATCATATTTAAAACATTTTAATCTTTTTGCTTTTTATTTTCTTTGCATATTTTCTTTTAAGCATATCATGCATGGGCATAAAAAGAGAGAAAAGAATTATCCAACATGTTAAGCATAGACATTGCACTTTTGCTATGTCGAAGCATACGGATGTCTTTGACACTGCACTTTTGCTATGCCGAAACATACATGTGTCATACTATGATTGGCGGGCAACAGTGGTGAGATGGTCATTTATGCCTTTCTCTTAGAATTTTCTAGTCCTACCCATCAAAAAGAGTGATATGAGTGTTAAGTTTAAGTGATAACTTAATCTTACTAATAGGCCATAAACTGAATGACCCCTTGTGACTAAACCAATTAATTAATTAGCCAAGTTATTAATTAATCAATTTATCATGCAATTGCGTGGAAACACAAACAAATCACCAAAAACTAAATATGCAGCGAAAATTAATTAACACGGTGATTTGTTTACGAATGGGGAAAACCCTAATGGCAAAAACCCCACCGGGTGATTTTCTGGTCACCACTCCCGAAACTCCACTATTATCAAATCAAGCGGTTACAAGTAAAGGAATCCCAACTACCTTACCAACTTACAGTTGAACCCTTACCCCAATACCCAATTGGACTTGATCTGTAGTGACAATTTCCACCTTTAATGCATGGCTCCCAAGTACGTGACTAACCAATGCGCGGATCCCAGTACGCGACTTCAAATACCAACTAAGAAGGAGAGGTTGGCTGTAAAGTTATTCAGTTCATCCTTTACGATGAAGATCAGGAAGATGCTTGGTTACAAAACCCTTTGGTGCAAATACACAACAACTTCTTGAGAGAAGATGAACTAGGTCAAGAACTTCGTATTTTGATCACAATTTGCTTGAACAGATATTGCTCAATGCTTTTGCAACTTGTGTACAATTTGACGACTCTTGAAACAATCTTTTTATATGTTTAGGGTTAGAAGAAAAGAAGGCCCAAAAGCATATTCACGGATCCCAAGGAAATCAGATCAGAAAATCTGATTTTGTAATTCTCGACAGATAGCAGGTGTTGAGGTAGCTATCGAGAAGGTGTCGAGAATTAATGAATGTGCACTTCAGCTTGTTTTTTCTTGGACAGACTTGATGACTTCAACACTTGATCTTGAAACCTTATTTCTTGAAGTATTAAAAATACATAGATCTACCCAATTACAAGTAGAGTGCGTTTTGTCAAAAGAATTAGCCAATTTACATAAATAAGTGACATATGTTCTTAACAAGTGAACACACATATGTCCTAACACTTACTCACCACAAACAAGAGCCACAAATCTCACTTGCTTAGTTGTGCATAGAGATACTCATCTAAGCTACAAGAGATACAAAGTTTTAGAAAACTCTGTTTCATTGACCATCCAAGGTACACAAGTACCAAAGTACACAAAACACACACTGTTTTTATATTTTTCTGATTTTTCAATTTTTTTTTAATTTTTATATCAAAAACAAAATAAACAAAACTGAAAATAAACAAACAAAAACATGTTATCAAAGCAAAGCAAAAACTAGACTGACTCAACAGAAATGCAAAACACACATGCAATGTAACAAACAAGAAAAACAAGAAGGGAAAAGAAAGTGATGAGATCACTTAGAGTCCTTTTTCTTCCACACCTTAAAAGAACCTTTCCTTTGATTGAACCCTTGAACCGGCGGTGAGGGGGAAGAATTGAGACCGCTCAAGTTCGAAAGGAACATGAGGGCTTTTAGAAGATCTCCAAGAGGAGCAAGAGAGGATTGAAACTGATTTTGGCTTCCAAATGCTATCATGACATTGCTATGTTGAGTGGCTAACCACTTATAGAAATTTGGTCGAGTATGACCGGTAGCTCCACAATGATGACAGAGATGCTGCTTCTTTTGTTTAGGCTTTTGAGAGTTAGCCTTCTTAGCCTTAGGGTTTTTAGCATCTTTCTTATCTTGCTTAGGGGGTGTTCCTAAGATAGATTTACTCTTGTTTAGGTTCTCACTAGCTAATTCAGTTTTAACCTCAGTGTTCTCAATTTCAGTGTTATTAGCAGGAGAAACAAAAACAGTATTGCTAGTAGAAGCATTATTAGAGAAAGAAAGACCATACCCCAAGCCAGTTCGATCCGAAGCAGATTTCTGATTGCTAAGCATCTCATCAAGCTTTGCACTTGAAGTCCTCTCCAGTTGAGCTCTGACTTGAAACAACTCCGCTTTAAGCTTCTTGGTCTTCTCAGCCAAAAAGTTGTTCTCAAATCTCAGTGCTCCAATAGTTTGATTCGCCTCATCAATCTTTGTGGATAACTCTTCACGATCAAGTTCCACATCACTGAGCTTCTTGGTGGCCAGCCTATATAATTTCTCATGCTTTTCAGAAAGCTTGTAAAGCTTCTCATAGGCTAAATGGATATCATCTTGATCATCCATCTTCTCAAATTTGGACTCCACCAGTTCTTCTTCTTCATCCACTTCTTCAACAATCCCTTCAGTAGAATTGACTGTGGCAGTGAAGGCATTTAAGATTCCGTCATCCTTATTGTCGGAATCATCTTCAGGCTCAGTGTCACTTAGGGTTGCAGCAAGTGCCTTGCTTTTCCCAATGCTCTTGAGATATGTAGGGCACTCGTGTTTCATATGTCCGAACCCATGACATCCAAAACACTTTGGTCCTGTAGGAACGGTGTACTAACCGCCATCCTTAGCATCCTTCTTCCCTTTGTCTTAGCTTTTAAACTGAGAAGAATTGGACTGCCTGCGGTCCTTGTCGAAACTCCTTCCATTGGCATTATTCATAAACTTCTTGAACTGCCGGGTAATGTAGGACTTCATCTGGGAATCTTCATCATTGGAAGACTCATCAGTATCACTGCTCTTTGCCTTTAAGGCCATGCTTTTGCCTTTATTTGACTTGCCAATCCTAGATAACCCTATCTCATAGGTTTGCAAGTTTCCAACCAGCTCAGTCAAAGGAATCTTGTCTATATCCTTTGATTCCTCTATTGCTGTAATCTTGGCATGGAATCTCTCAGGTAGAGATCTGAGCACCTTCCTTACAATCTTGGGTTCATGGATGGTTTTCCCAAGATTGAAAACTGAGTTCACTATGTCCTTGAGCTTGGCATAGAACTCATCAAACGACTTATCCTCCTCCATCTTAATATCTTCAAAGCTTGTAGTGAGCCTCTGAAGCTTTGTATCTTTGACAGCCTTTGTTCCTTCGTAGGTTGTCTGGAGGATGGTCCAAGCCTCCTTAGCAGTTTCAGTTGAGGATATCTTACTGCGCTAAATAGGGCATTTAACGCTCTGCTGTTGAAGTTAGCCGCCTTGATCTTTGCGTCATCCCAATCGACCAGTTCTTCTTTTGGCTTAGTCCAGCCAATCTCTACAGCTTGCCACACCTTCTCATCTAAAGACTGCAAAAAAGCTCTAATGCGTACTTTTCAGTATGCATAGTTAGTGCCATCAAATAAATGAGGTATGATTAATGACTGTCCTCTCTCCATGACAAACAGGGGTCAATGGATCAACACAGCAAAGATTAAACATAATCAGAGTGTACCTGCTCTGATACCACTTGATAGGTCACAATCTGAATGACCCCTAGTGATTAAACCAATTAATTAATTAGCCAAGTTATTAATTAATCAATTTAACATGCAAATACGTGAAAGCACAAACAAATCACCAATAAACTAATTAAGCAGCGGAAAATAAATAACACAGTGATTTATTTACGAATGGGGAAACCCTTGCGGCAAAAACCCCACAGGGTGATTTTCTGGTCACCACTCCCGAAACTCCACTATTATCAAATCAAGCGGTTACAAGTAAAGGAATCTCAAGTACCTTACCAACTTACAGTTGAACCCTTACCCCAATACCCAATTGGACTTGATCTGTAGTTACAATTTTCACCTTTAATGCACGGCTCCCAAGTACGTGACTAACCAATGCGCGGATCTCAGTACGCGACTTCAAACACCAACTAAGAAGGAGAGGTTGGCTACAAAGTTCTTCAGTTCATCCTTTACAATGAAGATCAGGAAGATACTTGGTTACAAAACCCTTTGGTGCAAATACACAGCAACTTCTTGAGAGAAGATGAACTAGGTCAAGAATTTCGTCTTTTGATCACAATTTGCTTGAACAGAGATTGCTCAATACTTTTGCAACTTGTGTACAATTTGACGGCTCTTAAAACAATCCTTTTATATGTTTAGGGTTAGAAGAAAAGAATGCCCAAAAGCATATTCACGGATCCCAAAGAAATCAGATCAGAAAATCTGATTTTGTAATTCTCGACTGATAGCAGGTGTCGAGGTAGCTATCGAGCAGGTGTCGAGAATTAATGAATATGCACTTCAGCTTGCTTTTTCTTGGACAGACTTGATGACTTCAACACTTGATCTTGAAACCTTGTTTCTTGAAGTATTAAAAACACCTAGAACTACCCAATTACAAGTAGAGTGCATTTTGTCAAAAGGATTAGCCAATTTACATAAATAAGTGACATATGTTCTTAACAAGTGAACACACATATGTCCTAACACACAAAACAACCCTGGAATATAATTTGCATATGGAGGCTTACGAGTGTATGGAGGAGTGTAGAAGGTAGTCCCGGTTCTTTCAACAACTGTGACTGAAAAGCAGCAAAATAGTAAGAATGCTGTGACAATTAAAGGGTGGTGCAGTGTCGCCATCACTAGCTAGTTTGTGCTATATAGATCTTAATTACTGCTAGTGATTAGCAATGATGCAATTCATTTGCCTAAGAACAGCTATATATATATATATATATATATATATGAACTCTTTGAACACTGTGTAGCGGAGATTTTTATGTATGTGTTTAACGTGGACAGGAACACGCTGTTAAATATTATATGACATAAACTCCTTGTCTTGTAGTTGGTCTCCTTGTCAGAAGAATTATAAAATCAAGCTGTATTATTGATTATGATTTTACCACTGAGGCCCATTAATAGAATTGATGATATTCTACGTGTTTGATAATTTGGTACCTAAGAGAGAGTTAATATTAATCCAGCTTGGTAGCACGTCGGATTTCATATATGATTGAAAATCATACAAGGAGGAATAAAGCTAGCTGAGAAGTTTAAATAAAATAATTGAATATAGTCACCTGCTTAAGTTTTTGGATTAAGGGGATATGCTAACATGTTAATTAAATTCTAATTTAAAAGCCTTCAAAATGTTATAATTCTGACAAGTACTATAAGAATCATTAATTAATACAAGACGGAAGAAGTTTAAACTTTAAAGTAGCACCAGGTTCATGTGGATATATGCAAGGCTATTAAATGTTTTGGGAAAAGTTTCCTCCATATCCTTTTTTTTTTTTGGGTACCAGTCAAAGGGAGATAATAGTTCAAAAGGTTACAAAATAGTTGGGCTACGCCAGCATTGATGTATTGGCAATCTAGTTGCCATATAAGCTACAGACCAAACCTGATCTATGACAACTTTGGGGACTAAGTACAACTTAGAAGTTAATCCATTTTGCTGCAAAAAACTTATATCAGCCATCATGGTCTTCTCTTGCCAATCTGGGATTTTTTTCCTTGTTCATAACCTGGATTAGACTTCTACTATTACTTAGTATTAAACTTCGTTGGAAGCCATGATGTTTGGCCTTGAGAGCTGCCTCCACCATAGCTTCTTGCGTGGCCCCATAAGCAGATCTTGCTGTGCTACTAGTAACTCCACAAAACATGATATCTCCCTGCATATTCTTGGCTTCAAAAGCATAAGCACTTTTCCTAGCTTTTTTCCTCCTAACCCGTGCAATTTTAATGATAAATTGCCATTGTCCTGCTGCTGATTTTGGCACTGGTTTTGGTCTTCTGGTTTGCCTGTTGGTGATTGGTTGACCGGTAAAGGAGTCTTTGCACCTGCAAGACAAGTTTTGAGCTATTAATACCACTTCCATGGGATTTGGTTCTTTACCTTCTTGGATAACCAGGTTCCTGTGTTTCCATATCGCCCATAAAGTAGTAAAAATTCCTTGCATGTATCCCATAGCTTCATCTTCCTTTATCTTGTTGAGAAATTTAGACCCTGGTTGATAGAATTAACAAGTTTTAAACTCAAATTGTTAATTGGATTTATTATGAATAAACCTTATTAAAATAAATAAATATCAATATCATATCAATATCATACACAGCAGAATAGTAAATAAGATAAAATATGATGACTCAGGAAAACTAATAAAACAAACTAGTTTCACATTAAAAAACCTGGGGGAAAACCTTCCCGAAAAGCAATTCAGTATAGTAAAGAGAAGTTTCAGATCTAGTACAAAACCTTTATCCCTAGACTTTACAATCCCAGTAGATGAACTTATAGCAGAAACATTCTACCACTTCGGGACCTCTGAACTCTCTAGTATATAAATGCCACTAAAGATGCACAGATCCCAGTACGTAATTAACTCCAGCAACTTGAAGAAGATGTTGTTGGTTGCAAAGTTCTCCACTTCATCAACAATGAAGATCAAGGAGCACTTGGTTACAAAACCCTGAGGTGCAAAGACGTAGTAACTTCTTGTAGAGAGAATAAAAAATTAGGTCACTTTCTGCATGTGTTCTCTATGTACAACGGCCTTTAAAATAAGTCTTATATATGTCTAAGGTTGTAATGAGAAAAGAAACCCTACACATACATGTCAGCTAGGGCCAAAAATCAAATATGGAAATTCTGATTTCATAGATCTTGACAGATTCAACTTCTGTCGAGCTTCGTTCTTAAATCTCGATTGATACTGTTTCTGTCGAGATATCTATTGAGTTTTAATGAACAACTTTTCTTCACTTGTTTCTTGATCCAATTTTCATGGCTTTAATACTTTGCTTGAACAATATGTTTCTTAAAGTACTAAACTAATCCTAGATATACCCAATTACAAGTAAAGTGCTTTTTGTCAAAGAATTAGCCAATTACATAAAATATATCCCTAAGAATCTCCCCCTTTGACAATTCGTGACAAAACCACAACAAAACAAATAATCACGAGAGAAGTCTTAAATCACTCAGCTCATAACCACTTGTTGTATTACAGAATAAATTTAACCCTCCTACAAACTCTTGAAAGACTTTGCAAGAAGAAAGAGTTCATGGCACTGTAGACTTTCATAGCCTGTCTTTCTGAAACACTTAGACAAGACTCATCAAGGCATCGTGTGAAACAAAAATAAAAGTTGCATACATAAAGAAACATATATATATAAAGAGACAAAAGAAACAACACATGTAGAGGTAGGTGAAGAAGACATACATCATCTTTTATATATATATATATATATATATATATATCAAAGATAAGCACAATGTATGTAAAAATGATCACAAAACCGGTATACAAGAAGTTAAAAGAAGCTCCTAAAACAACAAGGAGGTAAACACTCCCCCTAACAAGATGAAACACAACTCCCCCTTACAAAGACATGTATTTCTCCCCCTAACATGTAGAATCTTAAAAAGAAACCACATTTTCTCCCCCTTTTTGTCATGATTGACAAAGGGTACAAGATGCTATAAAGCTTCACCCGAGAAACATAAAGATGATCAAAGGGGCACAATGAATCCATATAAAAGCATGAATGTAATGAAATAAGATGCTATGGATGACAAGATAATAGAAAGACGCAAAACATGTGAAAAAAAATGCATACAGGAAGGTCTCGATAGATCGAGAAGCTGTCGAGCTACTATCAAGTTAGCAGAAAGCACATAAAATTACCTCGATAGATTGAGAATCTATCAAGAAGCTACCCAGAAATCTTGATGGATCGAGAATCTGTCAAGAATGTATCAAGTAGACAGAGAGCACAGAAATTTGGCTCGATGGATCGACCTAGCTGTCGAGAAGCTATTGAGGTCAAATCCAAAAATCTAGATAGAAGAAACTTGTGTCGAGCTGCTGTCAATAAGGTATTGAGCAGCTATCGAAAAGACAGAAGCAAGGTTTTCCAAGGGAGGAAAAACACACAAGATGAATGCAACATGATAGCATACTCAAACAAGCATCCAAGCAGCATGTTATGCACTCAAACACAACTCAAACTCTAGATGCAAAGCATTCCTAGAACAAAAACACACACACACACACTAAATAAGTCTAACCAATTTTATTTTTTAAAACAAGTTAAGACATTATAACAAGTATATATTAACAAACGTATCCTTTGTGATGGCTAAATCACATTGTACCTGCACATGTATCAAGAGTAGCAAAGAATTTGCGTGTTGTGTGTGAAACAAAGCAAAAGTGCATAAGTGTCTCATATTATGAAGATTTGAGATATGAGAAAATCAAATGCACTCACACACAATCATAACTATTTGATGGGGACTATCACCTTCGAGGTACATCTTATAACTCCCACATCTCCTAGAAACACGCTTGCAACTATATTAAAAGCACTTTGATTCTTTTTGCTTTTATTTATTTATTTTTGCATATTTTTCTTTTAAGCATAGCATGCATGGGCATATAAGAGAAAAAAGAAATACCCAATTATGTAAGCCAAAACATCACAATTTTGCTATGCCGAAGCACACAGATGTTATACATGATTGGCGGGCTTTAGTGGTGAGATGGTTATTTATGCCTTACTTTTATCATTTTCTAGTCCTTCCTGTCAAAAGAAGTGATATGAGTATGAGATATAAGAGACAATCTTAATCGTACTCATCATAACCACGAGCCACAAAGCTCGCTTGCTTAGTTGTGTATTGAGATGCTCATCTAAGTTACAAGAGATACAAAGTTTAGAAACTTTGTTTCAATGGCCATCAAAGGTACACAAGTACCAGCATACACAAACACACACTGTTTTTGTATTTTTTTTCTCTTTTTATTTTGAAAAACAAACAAAATAAAGATTAAACAACCAAACAAAAATAGAAAAATAACATGAAAGCATGAAAGAAAGATGCAGATGCATGAAAGCATGATTCCAAAAACAAATAAGAAATTAAACAAGAGAGTCCTACTTTAAATAGAAAGAAATCAAGTAGAGGACAAACAGAAAGACAATTAAGTCTTAGGCTCCTTACTCACCCACACAGCACAAGTCTTTGGCCGTGAAGATGAAAAGGCACGTCCTAGTATGACTACTAAAGGATATAGAAGAATTAGAATTCTTCTGAAATTGAGTTAAAAAGCTCAAAGCTTTTAATGAGTCTCCAAACAAAGTTGTTGAACCTTAAGAGGGAACCTGTAACCGTTTGGACACTTGCTTATAAGGATACAACTTGCAACAATTAGGACAAATGTGTCCAGATACACCACAATAGTGACAAACATGAGTAGTTTTTGAACTACTAGACTTCCTAGAATGAGGTCTAACAAAGGATTTAGAATTAGCCAAATCAGTTTTGGATTTCATACCTTTATCATCTTTCTCAGATTGGGGCACAAAGGCAGTCTTTAATCCAGAAGCCGTGGAAGATGACGGGCCAGAGGAAACAACATATCATAAGCCAGTCTTATCAGAACTAGGCATTTGAGCACTCAAAACCTCATCAAGCTTTGCACTAGACATCCTCTCTATTTGAGTTCTAGCTTGACTAAGCTCAACCTTGAGATTCTCGACCTTCTCTTCTAATGAGATGTTCTCCACAACAAGAGTCTCAACTAACCTTGTAGTCTCATCTAGTTTAACTAACAGTTCAGCTTTTTCAGTTTTTACCTCATTAAACTCTTTTCTACAAAGATAAGAAGTCTTTTCAGATTTTATAAATTCAGTGCATAGCTTATCATAGGCTTCCTTAAGGGTCAACTTCTTGGGTACTTCATCATTAAAAGAATCTTCACTGTCATTAGCACTCTCCATAATCACCTTATCAATTATGGCAGCAAAACCCTTAAAGTGACCATATTCATCCACATACTTATTAGAAGAGTCATTCTCAGTATCACTCAAGGTAGCAACCAACCCTTTATCTTTTGACTTCTTGGTCTTTTCCTTCATAAGGTAGTTTGAGCACTCTATCATCATATGACCAAAACCTTTACACTCATAGCACTAGATAAGGGGTTTCTCACTCTTACCTTTTCTAAAGGATTTAGATTTCCTAGGAGGTTTGTCCTTATCCTTTTTCCTATATTGAAAAAGCTTGATAATCTCATTAGCTATGAAGGTTAGATCCTCATCATCATCTTCATCTTCATCTTTGCTTTCATCTTCATCTTTGTTAGGATATATGTGGTTCACTTGTTAAGAATATATGTCATTCTTTTATACAATTGACTAATCCTTTGACAAAACGCACTTTACTTGTATTTGGGTAGATCTAGGATGTGTTAAAATACTTCAAGAAACCATGTTTCAAGATCAAGTGTTGAAACCTTCAAGTCTGTCTAAGAAAACAAGCTGAAAGTGCAAAGTTACTAAAGCTCGACAACTAGCATGTGTCGAGGTTTAAGGAAGCTGTTTTGCCTGTGGCTCGACAGTTATCTCGACAGATGCTCGACAGCTTCTATCTATTGAGGTTTACAAAAATCAGAATTTTTGATCTGATTTCTTGGGATCCATATTTATGTGTTTGAGCCTTCTTTTCTCCTAACCCTAGACATATAAAAGGATTGTTTTAAGGGCTATCAAAGAATACACAAGTTGCGCAAGCATTGAGCAAAGTCTGTTCAAGCAATTTGTGACCGGAGACAAAGTTTCGCCCTATTTCATATCTTTTGAAGAAGTTGCTGTGTATGTGCGCCTTTGGGTTTTGTGACCAAGCATCTTCTTGATCTTCATCGTGGATGAACTGAAGAACTTTGCAGCCAACAACTCTTTCTAGTTGATGATTGAAGTCACGTACTGGGATCCGCGCATTGGTTAGTCACGTACTTGGGAGCCGTGCATCAAAAGGGGAAATTGTCACTACAGAACAAGTCCAATTGGGTATTGGGGTAATGGTTCAACTGTAGGTTAGTAAGGTACTTAGGATTCCTTTACTTGTAACCGCTTGTTGTGATGATAGTGGAATTTCGGGAGTGGTGACTTGAAAATCACCCGGTGGAGTTTTTGCCGTCAGGTTTTCCCCATTCGTAAACAAATCACCGTGTTATTTATTTTCCGCTGCATAATTAGTTTATTGGTGATTTGTTTGTGCTACAACGTGTTTGCATGTTAATTAACTTAATTAATTCACTTGGCTAAATTAATTGGTTAATTTATCACAAGGGGTCAATTCGTTTTTGGCCTATCAAGTAGTATCAGAGCAGGCACACTCTGATTAGGTTTAATCTTTGCTGTGTTAATCCATTGACCCCTGTTGTCATGGCTGTAACCAGCTTGAAGAGATCTTTGTTTTCAAATACATCTTGTTTTTCTAATCTCTATTTGTTTGAGTGTCTCAGAAAATACAAGTTTAAAAGTTATTTGAATTCTCTTATGATGACTATTGGAAAAGATCTCAGCTTGGCTAAGAGGAAACTAGAGTGTCTCAGAATGAAAATGTGCCAAGGAATTCGTCTGAGAAGAGTGAAAGTTAAAGGCTTAGCTCATAAAAGGCAGTTGAGAAAAAGCACCATTCCTAGTGATTTGTCATCTAAGCACGAAGTGTGTTTTATGATGAAGTCTGCATTTAAAGTGATGGACACATGTTTGTGGTACCTTAACAGTGGTTGCTCAAGACACATGACTAGAGACCGATCTCTTTTCAAGGTTTTCGAGTCTAAGAAAGGTGGCAATGTCACTTTTGGTGATGGAAGCAAGTCACAGATTAAAGGGAAAGGAATCATCTCTCTACCTGGACTACCGGACATTGCAAATGTTCTTTATGTAAAAGGTCTAAGGGTGGACCTATTGAGCATAAGTCAGATATGTGATCAAGACTTCATGGTACTATTCTCAAAGGGAAAGTGTCTTGTCATGGATGAGTCTGGAAAGAAGCTCATTAGTGGTGTTCACACTTTAGACAATTGTTATGGATTGGTTCCTGATGCTGATATTGTGTGCAATAGCATTCGTTTGCCTAATAAAGATCTATGGCATCAATGAATGGGACATGCTAGTTACAAACATCTTTCTATTGTATCTAAGCATGAATCAGTCTTGGGGATTCCAAAGCTAAATAGAATGAGCAATGTGGTGTGTGGACCATGTCAGCTTGGAAAACAAACGAAAGCTAAGCATCCAGGTACTCAGACATCAACTACATCTAGGCCATTGGAGCTTCTACATTTAGATCTTATGGGTCCAACTAGAATTGAGTCTCTTGGTGGTAAGAGATACATCATGGTTGTGGTAGACGACTTCACAAGATACACTTGGGTCATTCTCCTACGATCCAAGTCTAATGCTTCTGAGCACATTAAGGCTTTATGCACAAGACTGTAGAATGAAAATAGTCTAAAGATCAATCGAATTCGAAGTGACAATGGTAAAGAATTCGAGAACTCATATATGGAGTCCTTTTGCACAAGATCAGGTATATCTCAAGAATTCTCTACTCCTATTACTCCTCAGCAGAATGGTGTGGTAGAAAGAAAGAACAGGGTTATTCAAGAGATGGCCAGAGCCATGTTGCATAATAAAGATGTGGCTAGAAACTTGTGAGGAAAAGCCGTTAACACTGCATGTCATAAGGTTAATAGGGTGTACTTTAGACCTGGTACCAAAAAGACTCCTTATGAGTTATGGAAAGGAAGGAAGCCAAATGTGAAGTATTTTAGAATCTTTGAAAGTACTTGTTTCATCCTCAAGGATAGAGAGAATGTGGGAAAGTTTGACTCTCGGAGTGATGAAGGTATATTTTTGGGTTACTCTTCCACAAGCAAGGCTTATCAGATATACAACAAAAGAACTATGAAGGTAATAGAGACAGTAAATGTTGTCATTGATGAGTCTTTAGATTCCAATTCTAAGAAAGGCATTGAGGAACTCCCCGAAGAAATTCTTCCTCTTGAGCCTGAGGAAGTTCAAGATATTGTTGAACAAGAACCTGCATCTCCAAGCACTCCCGGTACTCCCAGTGTTGTGAAAGACTTTGCAAACATACCCAATTCACCAGATTCTGAATCTTATGAAGAGAAAGGACCTTCCTCCAAGATTAAATTAAATCATCCTCCAGAAGTTATTGTGGGAAACATGAATGAACTCACATTAAGGAAACGTACAGTAAATGTGTTGCTAACTTTGTGTCTTATTCTTGCTATTTGTCATAGGTTGAACCCACGAAAGTTGAGGAAGCACTACAAGATGAAAGTTGGGTCAAAGCAATGCATGATGAATTGCTTTAGTTTCAGAGGAATGATGTTTGGACTCTAGTACCTAGACCGGAGGGTGAGCACATCATTGGTACAAAGTGGATATTCCGCAATAAGACTGATGAAGAAGGCAATGTGATCTGCAACAAGGCTCGGCTTGTAGCTCAAGGATACTCACAAATGGAAGGAGTAGACTATGATGAAACATTTGTCCCTATTGCCCATATGGAGTCCATCAGAATTCTCCTTGCCCTAGCATGTCATCTGAAGTTCAAACTTTATCAAATGGATGCTTTCTTGAATGGGCTGCTTAAAGAGGATGTCTATATAGCTCAACCGGATTCATTGATCCACACTTTCTGGATCATGTTTTATACCTCAAGAAGGCACTTTATGGGTTGAAGCAAGCCCCTAGAGCTTGGTTTGATAGACTCACACAATATCTGGTGTCACATGGGTTCACAAGAGGAAAGGCTGATCAAACTCTCTTCATCAAAAAGGAAGATGGCGAGTTGATAGTTGCTCAAGTCTATGTTGATGATATCATCTTCGGGTCGACTAAGGATGAACTTGCTCATGGCTTCTCAAAACTCAAGCAAGCCGAGTTCGAGATGAGCATGATTGGAGAGTTGACTCACTTCCTTGGATTGCAGATTCGTCAACAAGATTCAAGTATATTTCTATCTCAATCTAAATATGCTAAGAATCTTGTGAAAAAGTTTGGTTTGGAATCTGCTAGTTCTGTTAGAACCCCTATAAGCCTAAATGTTAAACTCACTGTAGACTTGTTAGGCAAGAGTGTTGATCCTTCTCTATATAGAAGCATGATAGGTAGTCTTCTTTACCTTACTGCTAGTAGACCTGACATTAGTTACAGTGTTGGTGTGTGTGCTAGATATCAGGCTAACCCCAAAGAATCTCATATGACTGCTTTAAAAAGAATTATAAAGTATGTCAAAACCACTACTGAGTTTGGTGTGTGGTACAGCAAGGACACAAATGATGTCTTAGCTGGGTATTCTGATGCAGATTAGGCTGGGAATGCTAATGATAGAAAGAGTAAATTGGGAGGTTGTTTTTATGTGGGTAATAATCTTGTCTCTTGGATGAGCAAAAAGCAGAACTCTATCTCTTTATCCACTGCAGAAGCTGAGTACATTGCTGTTGGTAGCTGTTGCACCCAACTCCTCTGGATGCAAAAACTCTTTCATGACTATGGTATTTGTCAAGACCATCTCACTATCTACTATGACAATACCAGTGCCATCAATATCTCTAAGAATCCGGTTCAACATTCTCAAACCAAACACATAGAGATTCAACATCACTTTATTAGGGAGCTTGTCGAAGATAGTATTCTCACTCTTGAGTTTATTTACACTGATGATCAGAAGGCTGACTTGTTCACCAAACCTCTTAACAGCAAACATTTTGAATTCCTTCGTCAAAACATTGGTGTTATCTCCATGGATTGATCTCCTTCTCTCCTCCTTCTTCCTCATGCATTTGCATCTAGTTTTATGCATTGCTTTGTTTTGTTTAATATGTTTTTGTTTGGTTATTTTTCAGTTTTTTTTATTTTGTTTTTCATATAAAAATAAAAATAAAAATTGAAAAATCAGAAAAATACAAAAACAGTGTGTGTTTTGCATACATTGGTACTTGTGTACCTTGGATGGCCATTGAAACAAAGTTTTCTAAACTTTGTATCTCTTGTAACT
Organism: Quercus ilex subsp. ballota; assembly: GCA_032727855.1. Taxonomy (NCBI): domain Eukaryota; kingdom Viridiplantae; phylum Streptophyta; class Magnoliopsida; order Fagales; family Fagaceae; genus Quercus; species Quercus ilex. The sequence continues at coordinate 36,652,099 of CM064910.1, forward strand.
TAGATGAGTATCTCTATGCACAATTAAGCAAGTGAACTTTGTGGCTCTTGTTTGTGATGAGTAAGATTAAGTTATCTCTTGAACTTAACACTCGTATCACTCTTTTTGACGTGTAGGACTAGAAAATCCTAAGAGAAAGGCATAAATAACCATCTCACCACTGTTGCCTGCCAATCATAATAAGACACCTGTATGCTTCGGCATAGCAAAAGTGCAGTGTTAATGACATTTGTGTGCTTCGGCATAGTAAAATTGGAATGTCAAATATCAATGGGTAATTCTTTTCTCACTTATATGCCCATGCATGATATGCTAAATAAAAGAAAAATATGAAAAGAAAAATAAAAAGCAAAAAGATCAAAAATGTTTTTAAATATGATTACAAGCGTGTATTCTAGGAGATGTGGGAGTTATAGGATGTCCCTCGAAGGTGATAGTCTCCATCAAACAGTTATGATTGTGTGTGAGTTAAAGTGATTTTCTCATATCTCAAATCGTCATAACTAGTTGACACTTATGCAATCTTGCAATGTTTTTCACACACAACACGCAATATTCTTTGCTACTCTTGATACATGTGCAAGTACAATGTGATTTGGCCATCACAAAGTTTTACATGTGTTAATGTATGCTCACTAAACTGTCTTGACTTGTTTTTGAAATATAAAATTAGTTAGACTTGTTTAGTGTGTGTGTGTGTTTTTGGGATCCATGTGCTTAAAATTGCTGTTGAGAAATGTTTTTGAGAGCTTAATATGTTGATTGGACCATTGGTTGAGTTGCATGTTGGATTGCATTCATGTCTGTGTTTTTCCCTTCTTGAAAAACTGTTTTTAAGCAATCTCGACACCTCCTCGATACCTCTCGACACCTGGACTATCTATCGAGATCTTAAGCTATTTCTTACCGCAATCTCAATAGCTGTCTCGACAGCTGGTGGATCGATCGAGAAAGTTCCTAGACTCTCGATGGCTTCTTGACACCTGGTGGATCGATCAAGATTTCTTAATCGTGTCTAATGAATTCTTCCTCAATACCTCTCGATAGACTCATCCGTCGACGTTATGTTTTCTTGACACCTGTCTCGATACCTCTCTCGACACCTCTATTTGTCGAGAATTAGTGAGGATCTATATATATGATTTGTACAATCCAAACTTCATTCTCTCGATCTCTCTCGATTTGTCCGTGGCTGTTCCTCTCCCAAACACCTTTCTCTCTCCCTAAACCTCTTTCTCAAGCATTCTTCGAGCTTAATCAAGTTTTCTCTCCACTTGGTAAGTCTCTTATCCCTCATTTTCATGCATTTCATGCTTTGAAACCTAAGTTTTTGGGAATTTTGCAAAAATTAGGGTTTTTCAAAATCAAAGAGGTTTTTGTAAAATTTTTGGGATGGGTTTTGAAGATTTAATCTTAAAAACTTCATACATTGCATCACATGTGCATTATAACAATATTTTCATGCAATTAGATGTGTGCAATATGTTTGTGTACTGGTAGGATTGGATTGGGCTGAGCCCATGATGCTTGTTACTTTGCACGTCACTTGCTCATGCATTTTCATGCATACGTACTCTCTTTTCAATATACTTGATATATTTGAAATGTTTTGGGACTTTTCTAATTATCTCCTTCTCTCCCTCTCTTTCTATTGTTTATGTTAGTCGTGTCTATGGCACCTAAATGTAAGTCTGCTCCGTCTCGGAACCCTCTTCATTCCGGGGCATCATCTTCTTCTAATCCTACTCCTTCTCACATTCGGTTCCATGATGAGGATGCCTGAAAGGACTACTCGGAGAACTTTTCTCGATGAGGTATTCATTCGGATCGCCGAGTCATTTTGGCAGACTTCGCCGACACTGACCTTCCCGATGTCATTCACAGTCAGGGATGGGAGTCACTGTGTGACGTCCCGGTCACTTGTCCTCTCGTGCTTTTTCAGGAGTTTTACTCCAACATGCACGGGATTGATTCTTCAGTACCTCTCTTTCATACTCGCGTTCGAGGTACGCGCATTGCTGTCACACCGCAGCTTGTTGCGGATGTGCTCCATGTCCCAAGGGTAGAGCATCATGACTACCCCAGTTATGAGCGTTTGAGGACTGTGTCCAAAGACGAGATGATGTCTGCTTTCTGTGAGCACCCATCTGTTTGGGGTGAGCATCAGTTTACACCAAGTCGGCCTTTTGCTAAAGGTCCTAGATTCATGAACATGGTGATGACTTTTTTTTTTGCGCCCACTCTCTCACTATAACTCTATCACAGAGTCTCGTGCTCGATTTTTGCTTTCTTTATTAGAGCACCTCACTATAGATTTTCCTTCACATTTTATTCTTTCCATCATAGATGTGTTTAGGGATACGGCTACCCGTGATAAGCTCATTTTCCCTTCAGCTATCATGCGGATTCTATGCCACTTTTCTATTCCTTTTCCCTCTTCTGATCACTTTTCTGTCATGTGTGCCATAGACGCTGCTACCGTTAAACATAGCGAGGCACAGTTTAGGTCACGGTAGTCAGATTCAACCGCTCATCCCACTCCTTCTGCTCCATCCACATCCGCTCCCTCCTCTTCTCAGAGTGGAATGACTCTAGAGGACATCATGGCGCAACTTCAGCACGTGAATGCTTGCCTTGATACACTCTCTACTGAGTTATATCAGGTGAATGTTCGTGTTGGCCGTATTGTTAGGCGGCAGGCGACCATGGGTGGTTTTGCTTTTGAGACTTCTCCTCCACCACCTTATGTAGCTTCTGATTCTGCAGCTAAGGATGGCGATGATGATGATGCTTCTGATGATGATGGAGATGTTAGCTCTACCGATGAGATGTCTACTTAACACTCTTACCCTTTGTCACTCGTGACAAAAAGGGGGAGTAGTTTTGGGATATGAGGGTAGTCATTCTTAGGGGGAGAGTTAGTATAGGACCATTTTGATCATTTTGATAGGACCATTTTGTTAGGGGGAATATTGATATGAGGGATGTAGTGAGGATATTATGTATCTTTTCTTTTCTTTCTTTTATAGATACATTTGTTCTTGTACATTGGGTCTTGTGACCATTTTTACACATACATTGTACTTATATTCTTTATATGTGGATGTATGTTTCTTTCACCTATCGTTTATGTGTTGTTTCTTTTCTCTCTTTATACACATGCTTCTGATACTTGTATGCAATCTATTATTTCTATCTCACACTAAGATGTCTTGATGAGTTTTGTTTAAAGTGTTTCAAAAATACAGGTTGTCAAAGTCTACTTGCCATAAACTCTCTTCTTGCAAAGTTTTTCAAGAGTTTGTATTAGGATAGATTTTATTGTATTCAACAAGTGGATATGAGTTGAGTGATTTATGACTTCTCTCATATGTTCATTTGTTTGTTGTGGTTTTATCACGGATTGCCAAAGGGGGAGATTGTTAGGACATATGTAGTTCACTTGTTAAGAACATATGTCATTCTTTTATGTAATTGGCTAATCCTTTGACAAAATACACTTTACTTATATTTAGGTAGATTTAGGATGTATTGAAATACTTTAAGAAACCATGTTTCAAGATCAAGTGTTAAAGCCTTCAAATCTGTCCAAGAAAACAAACTGAAAGTGTAAAGTTACTAAATCTCGATAGCTAGCATGTGTCGAGGTTTAAGGAAACTATTTTGCCCGTGGCTCGACAGCTATCTCGACAGATGCTCGATAGCTTCTATCTGTCGAGGTTTACAAAAATCAGAATTTCTGATCTGATTTCTTGGGATCCGTGTTTATGTGTTTGGGCCTTCTTTTCTCCTAACCCTAGACATATAAAAGGATTGTTTTAAGGGCCATCAAAGAGTACACAAGTTGCGCAAGCGTTGAGCAAAGTCTGTTCAAGTAATTTGTGACTGGAGACAAAGTTTCGCCCTAGTTCATCTCTTCTAAAGAAGTTGCTGTGTATGTGCACCTTTGGGTTTTGGTTTTGTGACCAAGCATCTTCTTGATCTTCATCGTGGATGAACTAAAAAACTTTGCAACCAACAACTCTTTCTAGTTGGCGATTAAAGTTGCATACTGGGATCCGCGCATTGGCTAGTCACGTACTTAGGAACCGTGCATCAAAAGTGAAAATTGTCACTACAAAACAAGTCCAATTGGGTATTAGGGTAAGGGTTCAACTGTAGGTTAGTAAGTTACTTGGGATTCCTTTACTTATAACCGCTTGTTGTGATAATAGTGGAATTTCGGGAGTGGTGACCGAAAAATCACCCGGTGGGGTTTTTGCCGTCAGGTTTTCCCCATTCGTAAACAAATCACCGTGTTATTTATTTTTCACTGTATAATTAGTTTATTGGTGATTTTTTTGTGCTACCACGCGTTTGCATGTTAATTAAATTAATTAATTCACTTGGCTAAATTAATTGGTTAATTTATCACAAGGGGTCAATTCGTTTTTGGCCTATCAATCTTCAAAGTCATCAATCTCTTCCTTTATACCCTTAAGAGCCAAGTTTTTACTCTTTCCACATTTTCCCATTAAACCTAATCCCATGCCATAGGTTTGAAGGTTCCCTACAAGCTCAGTCAAAGGAAATTGATTAATGTCCTTCACTTCTTCAATGGCAGTGATTTCGGCATGGAATCTTTCAAGTAAGGACCTAAGGATTTTCCTAACAATTTTGGATTTTGCTATAGATTCTCCAACGTTGAAGGAAGAATTCACAATATCCTTGAGTTTAGCATAGAACTCATCAAAGGTCTCATCCTCCTCCAACCTTATTTCTTCAAAACTACTAATGAGTTTTTGAAACTTCACAATCTTTATTGCCTTGGTACCTTTATAAGTGGTCTCAAGAATAGTCCATGCTTCCTTGGCAACTTCTATGGATGATATTTTCTTGAATTCCTCATTGGTCACACCACTAAACAGAGCATTCAAAGCCCTACTGTTGAAATTTGCCACTTTGATCTTTGCTTCATCCCAATCCACCGGTGCTTCCTTTAGCTTAACCTAGCCAACTTCAACAGTTTGCCATACTTTTTCATTAAGAGTTTGCAAAAAAAACTTTTATACGAAATTTCCAATATGCATAGTTAGTACCATCAAACAAATGAGGAATCAAAAGAGATTGTCCACAATCCATGACAACGGGGGTCAAGGATCACACTCAGGAAATTAATCCAATCAGAGTGAACCTGCTCTGATACCACTTGTTGGGAAATTTAGACCTTGGTTGATAGAATTAATAAGTTTTAAACCCAAGTTGTTAATTAGATTTATTATGAATAAACTTTTTCAAAACAAACAAACATCAATATCATGCACAGCGGAATAGTAAATAAGACAAGATATGATGACCTAGGAAAACCAATGAAACAAACTAGTTTCACTGTAAAAAAAACCTGGGGGGATACCTTCCCAATAGTAAAGAGAAGTTTCAGATCTAGTACAAAACATTTGTCCCTAGACTCTACAATCCCAGTAGATGAATTTATAGCAGAAACCTTTTACCGCTTTAGAACCTCTGAACTCTCTAGTATATGAACGCCACCAATGATACAAGGATCCCCATACGTGACTAACTCCAGCAACTTGAAGAAGATGTTGTTGGCTGCAAAGTTCTTCACTTCATCAACAATGAAGATCAAGAAGCACTTGGTTACAAAACCCTAAGACACAAAGATGTAGTAACTTCTTGTAGAGAGAATAAAAAATTAGGTCACTTTCTGCATATGTTCTCTATGTATAACGACTTTTAAAATAAGCATTATATATGTCTAGGGTTGTGAGAAAAGAAACCCTACACATATATGTCAGCTAGAGCCAAAAATCAGATCTGGAAATTCTGATTTCGTAGATCTTGATAGATTCAGCTTCTGTCGAGCTTCTGTTGAGTTTCGTTCTTAAATCTCGATAGATACTGTTTCTATCGAGGTATTTATCGAGCTTTAATGAACAGCTTTTCTTCATTTGTTTCTTGGTCCAATCTTCATGGCTTTAATACTTGGCTTGAACAACATGTTTTTTGAAGTACTAAACCCATCCTAGATATATCCAATTACAAGTACAGTACATTTTGTCAAAGGATTAGCCAATTACATAAAATATGTCCCTAACATATATTATGTCTAATCAGCAAGTTTTCAACCCATTGCTGCATTAAGGTATTAAGTAGATCAGATGTATGGACAGCTAGAGTTAAGCCATGCCAACAAGCTCTAGCAAAGGGGCAATGCAGAAAGAGATGAGGTATGGATTTTTCTTATGTGTTGCGCAAAGGGCAGTTGCTTTGGGTAGAGATGTCCCTATTTTTTAATGTGAGCAAAGTGGGCAAGCTATCATTCATAACTCTCCACACAAAATTGCAAATTCTCATTGGCACTTTGATTTTGCAAATTTGTTTCCAAACCCCATTTTGGATGTGTGTAGGTTTAGACTGGTTTTAGGAAGAGGTACAGGAATCCTACCAACAATTTATATGCTGTCTTGATTTTGAAATCACATGTACTTGAATATTTCCGTAGGAGCTTATCGCTTATTGAACCAATCTTAAATAAAGGAATTTTAAGAATTTCAAACCATTAAGGGTATGGATACAAGGCTCGGACCAGATCAGGTTTCCAAGTGTTGGTACTTTGATCAATAAGATCAGCCATTGTACCAATGAGAAGCCTAGAGTTGTTCAAGTTCTCTGAAGAGCTTTTGAACTAGTCTTGATGATTTAGGGAAATATCATAGCCTTTTACCAATCCACCACCTCCCCTCTCTGAGTTTGGGATTTTCTTGTTTGATGATGCTCCTCCAAAACCAAGCTTGTTGTGGTTTGAGTGTGCATTTTTGTAAGGAACATCTAAGGTAGAATTTTGCTTTGAAGGTTCTAGCAAGAAGAGAGTTTGGATTGTGACTGATCCTCGAAAATTGTTTTGCAAGCATAGCCTGATTCATTAAGCTGAATTTCTTAATTCTTAGGCCTCCTCTACTCTTAGGCTGGCAGATTTTGTCCCACTTGAGAAGATGCAGCTTCCTCTCACCTTGCAAGTAGTTTATGGTACTTTAAAGCATGAAAAGGTGTAGAAAGGTAGGGTTTGTAGGATAGATGAGATGAGGGTTGTTCTACATGCCTAGGATAGCAATTTTGCCTTCCACCCTTATAGTTTGGAATTTAGTTTCTCAACCAAGAATTGAAAATCAGCTACCTGTTACCCCTCAATTTGAAATTCAGACCAAGGTATTTGCTAGGGTTTGGTACCAGGTTTACCTAAAGGGGCCTCACTAGGAACTCCTAATCAACTTTAGACATGTGGAGAGAAGTAGAGATCAAATTTTGATAGATTTATGCTTTTCCCTGATAAACAACAGTACCAATCTAGTATTCTTTGTAAATTCCCTAGGAATTTATTGTCTTTCTTGAAGAATAGTAAGGAGTCATTAGCAAATAACAGATGAGTGAAAGTACCCCCATTCCTACCAACTTTAACCCCTTTGATCAAATTTAAGCCTTCTACTTGTAGGAGTGAAATTGATAAGATATTAGCACACATGAGAAAGAGATATGGTGATAGGAGATCTCCTTGTCTAAGGCCTTTAGCAGGTTTGAAAGACTTTGTCAAGTTGTCATTGACTAATAAAGTGTAATGGACTGAAGTTACACACTCCATGATCCACTTTATCCATTTAGCATCAAATTTCATGGCTATTAGTACTGCTTTTAAGAAGTTCCAATTCAGCCTATCATAAGCTTTGCTTATATCTATCTTTAGTACACTAAAGCAGTTTTTCCTATCTTTCTTCTTCCTAAGAATATCAAGGATCACATGAGCAATAAGGATATTTTCAGTGATGTTTCTTCCTTCAATGAAAGCATTTTGATAAGGGGGTATGATGCTATCCATGAAAGGCTTAAGTCTATTAACTAAGAGTTTAGAAATGACTTTGTATATCACAATACATAGACTAATAGGCCTAAAATGTGTAACATCATTCGGGTAGGGATTTTTGGGGATGAAAGTGATGTATGTGTGATTGAGAGGTTTGAAAAGTGAACCTAAGTGAAAGAAGGCTTGGACAGTGTTGATGATATCGGTTTTGACAGTACTCCAATATTCCTGGAAGAAGAAAGCAGGAATACCATCTAGTCTAGGAGCTTTATAAGGTTCTAGTTGGAAAACAATGTCCTCAATCTCAATGCTTGTTATAGGCCTATTGAGATCATAGCATCGTTGTTTAGAGAGCTCTAGAATATGTAGAGATTGCAGTTCATGAAGAATGCTACCAACACTATTGGAGTTTGGATCTTCATATGAGAATTTAGAGTGATTCACTAGAATATCTTCAATCTCATCCGGTTTATTAGTTAAGTTCCCTTCTCCATCCTTAATGTGCAATATCTTGCTTCTAGCTCTTCTTTGCTTAACTACTATTTGAAAGTATCTTTTGTTTCTATCCCCAAAAAGAGTCCAATCATATCTTGCCTTTTGAGCCCACATCTATTCCTTCCTATTTAACAATTCCAATTCCTCCTTGATACTTCTCTCCCTCCTCACATCTTCTGATGTTGTTATGGTATTCTATATTTCTTGTAATTGGGAATTCCTCCTCTTGATCTCACTTTCCACCCTTCCAAAAATTGTCCTATTCCAATCAGAAGCTTTTCTTCTTATATTACAGAGTTTATTTCTTAATTGTGCAACCCTTGATCCAGTTATTTGTAAACTCCATGCATGTTGAATCATATCCTTACATGTAGGATGGTGATCCACATACATTCAAATCTAAAAGGCCTCTTTCTAAAGGGATGTTGAAATTCAAAGTCCAAAGTGATTGGTCCATGGTCAAAATGGTAGATAGGATGATTTTTTAGGGCATAATGTGGGTAAGTATTAACCCATTCAATACTGGCAAAAGCCCTATCTAGTTTCTCCATAACAAAATCATTTTCACCCCTATTGTTCATCCAAGTGAACCTTTGCCCAGTTGCTTCTAAGTCACAAAATTGGAGTTCATTTATTACTCGTTGGAAAAGTTTAGATCCCCTAATTGTACCCTGGTGGAAATATAGTTTTTCCTTTCAAACTAGGATTTGATTAAAATCTCCAAAGCAAAGCCAATTAGGCTAAGCTAGAGATTTTAAACTTCTGAGTTTTTGCCACACTACTTCTCTATTGGAAAGTTTAGGGTGACCATATACAAAGGTAATGGACAGGCGGTTACCTTTATTGTTTAGTAAATCAGCATGTACAAGGTTTTTTGATTCATACACTACCTTAACTCTCTATCTGAGCATCCAAGCAAGTAACAAGCCACCAGTAAAATCTTCTCTTGGAACCTCCCATCCTTCAGAGAATCCACATTTGACCCATACTTCTTTTCCCTTTTCTTTTACTAGACTAGTCTCCATAAGGAACATTACATAAGGTTTAAATTCTAGGGGCTTTTTCTGCCATTTTAGAACTGCAGAAGGTTTGCCTAAACCTCTACAGTTCCAGCTCAAAATTCTCATGGCTGTTGGGGAAGCTATTTAGAGCCAGCTTCCCTTTGCCTATTTGGATATGCAAGGTATATATCACCATAGCACTGTTCAAAATGAAGCAAGGCATTATCAAAGTAATCTACAAGGATATTAGAATTACCTTCCTTCGAATAGAATCCACAAAGAAGTCATTGTCTGATGTTTCTTCCTAGCTTTCCAAACTCTATCTTGAACCTCTTCCTTATTACCTTAGTTATGCCAGGATTGCCAACAGTAGAATCCCACCATTCTTTATCTTGTAGACACAAAATAGGGTATGGGTCCAAGCATTTAGAGATTGGTGATGGTGGGCCTAGGCCAAGGGATAAAGGGACCCGTGTGTTAAGGTTTACCAAGCCCATATCCAAACTAACTGCTAGGCCGAGGTGTGCTTCCTGAGCTGCGCTTGGTACAATAATAGCTTGGCCCGTTCCCAATATGGGGTTACCATTACCTGCTTGACCCATCTCACTAGGTAGGGTTTGTGGCCTTTGTAATTGAGGCCCATTACTTGAGCTTCCTATTTCACATTTGAATCTGCCCATATCTACCCTTTGAACCAGCGATTCTATAAAGGAATCAAGTGACTCAGGTATTTGGCCTAGACCCCAAGCAGCTCCTCACAATACTTCAAGTCTGTCAGCATTCAAATTGTCAAGATTGAACATTGTTACTGTTGCTGAGCTAATTTCTGTTTTAGATGAGGTGAGGTGAGTATCTCTCATTTCCCCATTCGTGATGAATGGGCCATCTCCATCAACCCAAGTCCATCTAAGTGATAAGGATTTTAGGGGGACCCATGAGGGGGCACATGGAAAAGGTTAATTCGATTTAAGATTAGTCTAGGTTTTGGTCCTTGGTGTTGGTACTGTTTTGTGGTAGAACTGGAGGTGGGGTTGATTTGGAATTGGGATATGGTTTGTGGCATGATTTGGGACAAAATTAGGACTAGGATTCGTGGCATTATTCAGTGGGCAGTCAGGAGATGATCTAGGTGAGTTAAAAGGTGTGGGGGGGGGGGGGGGGGGGGGAGTGCATTATTTCCAATTGTTAAAGAGTGGATGGCTGAATTTAGATTTGCATGTCCATTCTCTAGTTGTGTAATGGGATAAGGGTATGGGCTAGGTGTATGGGTGTCAGGATTGGGGTGTTATAGTGTGTCTAGGTCTGGGAAGTTCTATTGACTTTCTTCTTGAGCTTGGTATGATTAGGGTGGAGCAGGATTTTTAGAACTGGTAATGTTGGGATGTTGGTTATCAAGATGAGGGAGGTGATGGTGATAAAGATTTCCAAAACGAATTTGGGTGGTCCAACATCTTCTTCTGTTATAAAAGGCCCTAAGCTCATTGATAAAGTGTGGTTCCAAAGCATCAAAACCAAATTGTACCTGGAGTAATCGTTGGATGTGTCGTTTCTGTCTAAACAAGCTCATTTCTATTTCATCCATGCATTGGGTGCACTGATTCCTAGTGTGACCTATCAGACCACATCTAGTACATAGCTAGTGAACCCTTTCATATTTACATTGAATCCAGGTTCTAGAGCCATCATCCAATCTTAGCATGAAGCCAGATATAACAGGCATCCATGGATGTACACGAACCCTAATTCGCATGAAATGAATGTTTCGTGGCATGCAATCCTCCCAATTCACTCTCTCAAAAATTCCAATAAGTTGATCCATCCTCTCTTCCAACTCTAAATACTTTTACTCTAATGGAAGTCCATGCAACTGTAACCATAGAGAAACAAAATCCAGTTGAAGTCTACTAAGGACCAAATTTGGTCTCCACCTCTCTAGCACAAAGAGAGCTCCATCTACTGCCCATGGTCCCTCATTACAAATGTGATTTAGGTCTTCGAACAACTCAAAGTGGATGAGATAAAAGTAGGAATCTCTTCCCACATTAGTAGCTGAACCTCTAATTCTCCATGTAGCATTTATAATATGCTAGAGATATGAGATTGAGAACTTCCTGTTGTCTAGTATAAACCTAATTGCACAAGAGCACCAAAAATCACGTTGCATGTTGAATTCTTCAAGGTTTGCTTCTAGCACTGGTCCATGTCTTGCAAATGGGATTTCCTCTCCCTTACTGGACTGAAGATCTGATTCTATTTCGTCTGTAAAAAGCTCAGTGCTGACTTCTAAGTCACTACTTTTAGTCTAACCATATTCCCATGTTGTGAAGTAATCGTCCATGAAAGTCAAAGAAAAGGCCACAAAATGCCCAGATTATATAAGATACGGAGAGTGTAGCTAGAAAAAGAAAGGAAACAAGGACCACACAAAGTACAAAAGGAACAATTCAAGAAGGAAAAAAGGCTAGTTAAGTACCAAGAAAGGATAAGAAAAGAAAAGCAAACATGGGAAAAAGGGATGACCACTAGTGACTGAGAGTTAGAGAAGTCCACGCCTTGGACATGCAAAAGTTAGGGTTCGAAAAATTTAAGAAGGCAGTTGGCTGTTGTAGGATTAGACAGCTACAAGTGAGGAGTAATGTGGCTGAGATATGATTAGGAGTGAAAAGAGGTGAAAGTGAAAGGTCTTTTTTGGTGAAAACACTGGCTATCTTTAGGTAGAAGAAAGCTCTCCTAGAGAGAGAAAATATAGTATGTGCCTTCAAACAAAAGATATAGGTTGCAATTTAGTACAAAAATCAGCCTTAAAAATAAAATAAAAATCATGTAAAGGTATCTAACAATCACCTCTCACAGACCTTGAAAAAAATAAGAGTTTTATACATTGATACTATCTTTTAGTAATTTCAACTTTACGATTGTCAAGGTTACACGTCATACCAATTAGAGTCAAAGGCACTTAAGAGGCCTTTTGCTCTTTTGGGTCCCCACAATCCACCTCCTTTGAAGGGCCACACATCCTCTTATGGGACCTATCCTCCATCATGTCACATAGGGTCCACTCTAATACCATTTTGTCATACCTCATTTTATCATTGACATAATATTATCCAATTTGGGTCGCCCTTCCTGCTTCAAAACCCTCCATATAAGACACAAGACCTCCTATTACCTAGGCGATGTGGGACTTAATTAGGATTTGGTTCTCCCTCACCTCATTTCACTTAAATGGTCGACCTTTTGGATCTCCACAATCCACGCCTTTTAAAGGGCTACACATCCTCATGTGGGACCCATCCACCATCTCATTGCATAGGGTCGACTTTGATACATTCTATCACACCCCAACATATTATTCACTTAATATTGTCTACTTTAGATTGTCCCTTGCAGTTTTAAACACATTATACTAATTAGAGTCAAAGGCCCTATAAGGCATAAGACCTCCCTTGTGTAGATGATGTGAGACTTGGTCAGGATTTGGTTCCCCCTCACCTCACTTCCACTTAAGAGGTATTTGGGCCTGTTGGGTCCCCACAATAAAGATAGCAAAAGCCTATGTTCATGATGAAAAACACTCGAAAGTTATATATTTACTATAAAACTCTTGTATTACAATGAATCCAATATAAGGTTTGTATACTAGAGAACTTTGACTGAGTCTATGCTAATTATATACTAACCTAAGGTAAATTTATATGTTTTGTACATTTTTAGACCCCTTAAAACAAAAATTGTTTAACTTAGTTATTTAGCCAAGTGATTACTTAGATAAATTATTTAGATCTAGGTTAACACAAGTAAATCAATCCATGTAAATAATGCGGAAATATAAAGAACACAACAATATGATAACTCAGGAAAATCAAATCGATACAAAATCTATGGAGGATTTAACCTAACTATCCTCAAGGTAAAACAGATCCACTATGAAAGAATTGAAGTTTTACAATAAAATTTAGACCACTAACATCCTATTGCTACCTCGTGTAGAAAACTTACTACCACGACCACGTGACAGCTCTGAGTCCACGGACTACTTCTTTTTTTTATCCACAGCAACCACAAGTACTCCCACTTGTGTTTTCTTTAAGCTCTTGAAACAGCAACTGAAGTGATCATCAAATTCTTGACATCAATCTTGATCTTGATAACCCAAAGTGTGTATGATGGTAAACACCTCTAGATCTCACAGAAGATTCACACACACAGCATATCAACAACATCTAAAACGTGGCTAGGGTTTTTCCTTTTATACTTGAAGCAAAACATAAAACCCTACACGACATATGAGCTTAAATTGAGTTGGAAATTCTGCAGAAAAAACAATCTGCACGAGTTTTGATCAATCGAGTCTAATTTTCGATCGATCGAGCGTTGCATAAATTGAATAGTAATTTCCTGCAATTACTCAATTCCAACTTTACACATAACCACACTTTGAGCAACCTAAATCTTGACTAAATGTTTTGATCATGGTTTGCTAATATATACAATTTGAAGTTCTAATACATTAGTTCCTAAAGTCTTAGAACTTAACATGTTTTATAAGTATATAAATTTACAATTGATTTTTTTTTTTTTTTTTTGAGAAAAAAACCTACAATTGATTTGAACCACTTGAATCACACTATATTTAACAACGATAATGGATACTTTTTCTATTAATTTTGACCGTGAAAGCTTTCTTTTATGTAATTATAGTTTCATTAGCTATACAATAAATTAATATTCTCGTGTGACACCACAGTTACACTTCAAAAACTACAGTATTCAAATCAGAAAAAGTTGAGGGGGAAATCACTATATTCACTCAATTACCTTTGAGAAAGATTATTCACTCAATTAAGAAGATACGTTGTTCTATCATATCTCATTGATATCCTTTGGCATTTTGGTTGGATAAGATTTATTGCCATTTAACTCATTATGACCTTCAACAAGTCTGACTCTGAAGTCTGGTGCATTATTATTACCTTTAATCTATTAAATTATGTTGGATTCTATCAAGAGGTAGTGTAACTAAGTGATGCTATTATTTATTAGTCTCTTTTATGAGACTTCGAATTTGAATTTCCCACCTCACAGTTAAAAGGTGAATGAGACTACAGATAAAAAATAAAAATAAAAATATTGGCGATTTTGATTAATTGATATTGACACAGAAAATAATTGTTTTTGAAAGGATTTGATACCTAACTATATGCTCATGCAATTTAGTGACGCCGGTACGTAGTCCGATCGAGTAACTCTAACAGTAACCTCTTGTCACTTCAATTTGAATATTTGGCACCCTCATTCATATGTTTACGACGTCTACAATCCTTAGATTTATCCTAACGCCAAATAAGTAATGAAAACATGATGTGGACCAAAGAAGAGAACTGTATCCTATTGAACAACCCGTAAGACTATAACCAATCTGAAATGGAAGGCAAATTATTCAGCAAAAACCAATCTTCAAAGGATCAAAAAGATATAAAACACTTGGACTGGTGCAGGAAGATCTGAAATTAGGACTCATTACGAAATGAGAAAGTCTATAGAGTGCAAACACAAAATATTGGAGTAATTACACTTTTTTATCTTAAATTATACCTTATTTTACACTTTGCCCCCTAAACTATTGAAATGCATGATTGACCCACAAAGTTGTAATTTTGTAACTTATCCCTTTGCCATCTGTTTTGATGTTAAGTTTAACAAAGTTATAACTTTGGAGAGATTAATCGAGCTTTTCGATAGTTCAAAGATTAAAGTGTAAAATGTGGTATATAATTTAGGGTGGAATTTCCCCCACAAAATTTAACAACTACTAACATGGCAGATTATTAGTAATAGATAAAAAAGTAATGTTAGCGGTGAGTTTAGATAAGAATCAGTAAAAGCTTGCTAACTCAATTATTTTGAAAAATATTATGAATTTTTTTATATATGTAACATTGCTCTTACGAAATTTATTGGCAATCAAAATTTTCCACGTATTCACTCATTATTTTATTCTGTTTTTGTCAAATATGTACATCCTGTTTTAGTTTGGCGCATACATATTTACCAATTTATTGGTACAAATTGATCTTCAAGTATATTCCCCCGACCTCGACAACATGAATAACAAATTAAAAAAAAAAAAAAACTCTTCCAAATGGTGTCACCCAAGGAAATCCTGAAATTGACATTCGAAAGAGGCCCGCCCCATGAGACAAAGAATGTGCCAAGGATTATGTGATTTTTTGCGGGGCATGACGGTTACGTAATGAAAATTTATTTTTCAATAAAACGAATCAACTTAAATCAGATATCTTGATTCCTGAACATTTTTCTACCATGACAAGAGGGAGAAAATGGGCTTTTGCCCTTTAAAAAAAAAAAAAAAATCCAGCATTTTGTCCCATTTTCCAAACTAATTTGGAAAATACCCTGTTTTGAAACTCGATTTTTAGACAATAGAGTTATAACAAACTGAAAATTAAAATTAAAAAAAAAAAAAAAAAATTCTGGAGCCCTATAGTGACATTTTAAGGAACCCTATAGTAGCGTTTTAAGAAGCTTATAATGATGTTGAAACTTGATTTTGAGAAAATCGAATTACAAAAGAAGGGCATTTCCCTAATTAGTTTGAAAAATAGGACAAATGATTTTTTTTTTGTGTGAAAATGGCATTTGCCCATTTTGGCTTGACAAGAGTACAGAAACAAAGAATATTTCAAGGCTACATTTTTCTTCTTCTTTTTGCCCATTAACGTTATGTAATGCTAAGATGTAGACGTGAAATTACATGATTAAAAAGTATATTTAATTAGTATCATCATTTCTGACCCTCCACTCCACTTTCTGTCCATAGACGTAAAGATAATGAAATATGAACTTATCATTCTTAGACAACTTATACCCACTCCACTCCACCCCATTCTAAGACAACTTATTCAGCCCCAAAGCAAAAATATTAAATCTCATCATTTGATCTCCAAAGATATCTTCCAAGCCCAACCCGAGGAGATTCAATAAGCTCATAGCAATGTTAGACCTTTTTTATTCAAGTGGCATATAAGAATGTGTCCCACAAGACATTAATCCCAAAATAGGTTTTTGTTGAACACCACCTTTGAACCCATTATATATTATTCAAATAATGGTGAAAGTCTATAATCAAATTTCTCCCACTCACACATCTCCTATGAAAAAATAGACAATATAGGGCAAGGGTTTTTTATTTTCTTTCAATTTACAAACACAAAGAACCTTATATTGTAAGTAACCAAGATTGGTGGCATTGGCGAGCAATGCATACCAAACAATATCATATTGTTTACTATGGTGAGGAAAAACAATACGTTTTTTAGTTAGAGGATTACAAATTATATAAGTTTTGACAGATTTTACTGCATTGTAAGTGTAGCAAAATCGATATTGTGGTATTAAAAATAATATCAAATCTACATGTTAAAAGTTGATGCAATAATAACATAAAATTGGTAAATTATTGCATCAACAATAATTAGTTACAATAACTTGTAATTTTATATTGCAATACAAGATTTAATACTTACTACACTAAAAAATTTGTTGCTATAATTTAAAATAAAGAAATCATTGGAATAACTTGATATCAATTATTTTTGCAATCTACTACAACAAAAATCTCGAAATGATAGCTTTTTTGTAGCGAAGTTCTCATTTCAATAACTTGACATAAATTATTTTACAATCAATTGCAATAATAAATATTAAAATATCATTGCAATAACATGATATAAATTATTTTATAATCTATTATAATGATAAATATTAAGATATCATTGCAATAACCAAATATCAATTATTTTACAATCTATTGAAATGATAAGCATGAAATAATTAACTATTACAATGAATATATTGTTGCAATAATGTTTAATTTAACAATATATATATATATATATATATATTATATTAAAATAGTCATTAAAATATTTGGAGTTTATTGCAATAAAATTTTGAATGCACAAAATCTATTACCTCAAATTTTATAGTGACAACTCATATCAACTATTGTAATGACACATATGTTATTGCAACAATTTTTTTCATTGTAATAAATATTTTTTATTGTGGTGATCCCAAATATAAGAATGTGCCCCACAAGACAATCCCAAAATAATTTTTTGTTAAACACCACCTTTGAACCTATTTTATATTGGTCAGATAATGGTGTAAGTCTCATAGGCGAAGCTAGGAGGGGCCAAAGGGTCCATGCCCTCCACACACCACCCCCACCAAACCAGCTTTTTGCAAATTTCAACTATATATAATATTTAAATCATAAAAAAGTACAAATTATAGAAAAATGTAGATATTGGCCTCCCATAGATTTTAGAATTTAGGCCTTAACCTCCTCAATCCTTTTGAATAAGTCCAAAACACAAGTTTTATTCATTGTGCAATTATTTGGGTTTTAGATAGCTCCTAAATAATTTTTTTATATTTAACTCGGCCCTTCTGGAAAAGTTTTCTAGCTCCGCCACTGGTAAGTCTATTATCAAATTTCTCCCACTCACCCATCTCCCATGAAAAATAGACAATATAGAGCGAGGGCCTTTTTCATTTTTTTTTTCCCCTTTTAGTTTACAAACACAAATAACCAAGATTGGTGGTATCAACGAGCAATGCGTAGCAAACAATATCAGATTTTTTTTTTTTTAAATGGTGAGGAAAAATAGCACATTCTTTAGTCAGAGGATTACAAATTATATAGGTTTTAACAGATTTTTTTACACTATAAGCATAGCTAAGCAACAAGCAATTACATGAGTCTATTACCTCGATCATGTCATTGCTAACCTATTACTTTAAATAAATTTGATTCATCAAACTCTAAATAATTACATACCAAAATCATGGTTTTGAAACCTAGACCAGACCATACGGTCTGACCGGATTAACCAAAAACCGTTCATTAAAACGGTTCTTTTAACCTTAATAACCGGCTTGTATAAGAAAATCTGTGAACCGTGAGAACCGTGATTTAACCTTCTAGGTTTGAAAACCGTAAGCGGTTCTCACATGCAGAGTCAGACCGTTAAGAGTTTTTTTTTGGGTTACTTACAACTTACAGGCTTATAGCCATTGTTGAAGCTTCAAGCCTTCAACTTCAACCACCCACCGTAAGACTATCAGACTTAAGATTGCACCACCATCTTCTTGTTGTTCTTCGATGTCTCGCTCCATCGCTTGCTCTCTCTCTCTGCGTTTTAAATCGATGTCGTATCTGCATTTTTGCCTCTAGAGTCTTCTAGTTTTTCTTCAATTCTTTGTAGATGATGTAGTGCACGGACTGCTTGGTTACTTGCTTTTACTCTCAACCACTAAGGACTTGCTTTTACTCTCAACCACTAAGGCTTGCTGTCAAGCACTTACTAAATTTTATTTAACCCATTTTTTAATGAGCAGGCAAACCAATGTCTACCCACTCTTGTAGTTTTTTTTTTTTTTTTTTAATTCACAATTGGTTGACTATTAAATGGGGCATAAAAAAGAAAATGTTGGGTTGTTAATTAGACTTAGAATTTAATATTTTTTATTTGTGTAATTATGTTTTCATTGAATTTAATATACCTTATTTGCATTATGAAATTTATTACATAAAAAATATTTTTGAAAGATAAATCTTTAGATTATTTTTGTTAATTTTTTCATTTTTATTAATTTAATATGTTTATTTATCTTTTAAATAATTATTAAATTAATTATGACATTATCACGGCTAGACCTCGATTGGACATTGGTCTAACCTTAAAACTCTTGAACCTCTCTCTTTTCTAGTTCATTGAATGATCCGGATCTAAAAACCATGCCCAAAACTAGTTTACAAACATATAGGATCTATATATTGAAATAATTACACTACACCAAAATAAATATATTACATCAAGTGTTAATACAACAAAATTAGTATAGTGGTGTTAAACACAATATCAAATTTATAAGTTAAAATTTGTTGTAATAATAACATAGAATTGGTAAATTATTGCATTAACAATAATTAGTTTCAATAACTTATAATTTTATGTTGCAATATAGGATTTAATACCTTACTACTCTAAAAAGAAATTTGTTGTGATAATTTAAAATAAAGAAATCATTGTAATAACTTGATATCAATTATTTTTATAATATATTGTAAGAAAATTTTCAAAATGATAACTTATTGCAATGTAAGTATCATTGCAATAACCCTTTTTTTTTCTTTTTTGTGAGGGAAAAGACTACGCAACTTCTATTCATGAAAGTTGGCTAAATCAGCCTGTAATACAGGATAAACTTGTGGTGGAAGTGTGGAACTTCCTCCATCCAAATTACAAAATCTGAGATATGTAAAACATATCTAGCTAGACTGTGAGCAACTTCATTGTAATAACTTGACATAAATTATTTTACAATCGATTACAATTGCAAATATTAAAATATCCTTGCAATAACTTAATATAAATTATTTTACAATCTAATGCAATGACGAATATTGAGATATCGTTACAATAACTAGATATCAATTATTTTGCATCTATTGCAATGACAAACATGAAATAATTATATATTACAACAAATATATTGTTACAATAATTTGATCTGAATTATTTTCAATCTATTATAATAATATTTTTGAAGTAATGGCTTATTGCTACAAGATATTCAAAACATTAAATTATTTATTGCAACAACATATATATTATTCTATCAAAATTGTCATTAAAAATTTTGGAGTTTATTGCAATTAAATTTTTTGTTGTACAAATCTATTATATCAAATTTTATTGGAACAACTCGTATCAACTATTGCAATGACATAGATGTTATTACAATGATTTTTTTGTTGTTATAAACATTTTTTCTTGTAGTGTTTCAATAAAACAATTCACCTTGAATCACAGAAGACACGAAAGCTTATAAGTGTTAAAAAATCATGTGCCTGTGGCTTTAGTATTTGTATCTTGCTGGAGTTTTGTGGACAGTTTAGGTTGCATAGCCAAATAATTAGTTACTACACAGTCAAAATAGATTCTTAATGCAGATTTCTAACTTGTTTTTGTTAGGGAAAAGTTAACTGATGCCCTATAGGTTTACAAACTATTTTTAGAAACATTTTACGAGAAAAGAAAAATGTAATTGATTTTTTTAATAACTTTTTATATTTCCCATAAAATGATATTGAAACTTTCCTAAAATTGCCCATTAACAAATGCCCTAAGCCCTTGTTTGGGAGGAGGGAATGGAAGGGAATGAAAATAATAATTTTAGAATATTCTTCCATTCTCTTCTTTGGGAGTTTTAATGGAGGGAATGGAATGGGTAAGAGGGAATGAAATGGGTAAGACTTAAGAGAGAACACTCATTCATCTCTATTCCCTTAAAATCTCAATTTTTCATTTTCCCCAAAATTGGGAGGAATTTGAGGGAATGACACTAGATTTAATGAATTTTTTACTAAAACTCCTAAAATACCCTTTATATTCAGCCCTTTATTTTAAAATAAGGGTATAATAATAATATTATCATAAAATGATTTCATTCATTTCCCTCTATGTTACTTCCAAACAAGGTTACTTACATTCCATTTCATTTATTTCTTTTCCATTCATTTCCCTTACTTAAATACATTCATTTCCATTCCTTTATGATTATTCATTTCCATTCTATTTCATTCCCTTATAAACTCCTAAACGAAGCCTAAGGACACCCTTTAACCAGACCCATGAATGAAGCTGTTGGGATTTGGATTTGTGAACATTAACATCATTAACACCTTAATACCAATTAAACATACATAAGCCGTTTCTAAACAATCCAAAAGCTCAATACTTGTCACTAGAACCTTAATTACTCAGGCATGGGTGAGGTTAACATAGTAACATTGGAGGCAGATTACTCTATTAATCTGAAAATTAAATTTTACTAATCAAAATTATGTTGGGATAAATCCCAGTCTATGTGTGAATTAAATTAAATATAACCCAAGCAATAAAGAAAATAGAAATCTACGGCAACGATAAAAAAAATCAACCAACAATAACACCAAGAAATTACGTGGAAAATCCTCCAGTGTAAAGGGAAAAACCACGGGGCAAATCCTATCAATCCACTATAATAAAATAGAGATTACAACACTCAAGTTATACCCAAAACCTGAGTTCACAATAAATTGGAAAAATATAATAATACATCTAGAAACAAATACAACCTTACCACAAAACCCGGTAGCAAGATCTTTCACTCTGAATACTTCAATTCCTTATGATTGTAGCACTCAAATAACCATTCTAGAGAAAACCTCAATTTATCTTCCTTGTGTGTCTTGAGCAAAATAAAAATCACATTTTCTTTTTTTCCTCATTACCGCACAAAGCACTAATATTTTTCCTTCAGTTGGCTTCAAATCTGGGTTTCACTCTTCAGCCTCTCTGAATCTCTCTTTTTTCTCTCTATATGTGAAAGTACATGCACAAGCTTTATATAAAAGCTTTCAAGCCACCTGACACTCCTATTATAATTAGGAATAGGAGTCTTTGACTTCTTGTGCAACACATACACATATTTCTAATGGAAATAGGATTACTTCAATGCTTAAACACAAGTCCTATATGGGCTAGACTTCAAGGTGCCGTGCACCTCCCAACAAATTATTTGAGTAACTTCTTGTGTTGGAAAAAAGACACATAGAAAAGGGACAAAGAGGTTGAGAAATAAATCCGTTTGGAAATGTCATTTGCTCTAACGGTGAGAAAAGAAGTCAAAGGGAGTGTGTTAGCATTGATGTGGATATCGGAAGTGGACATCGTTATGGGGAGTTTCATTTTTCTATCATATAGATTCATGGATAAAGCAAGAGAATATAGAGCTTATCAGCTTAATCATGGGGTCTGCTTAGATTGTTTTATACTTCATAGGCAATGTAATATGGCAATCGTGATGTGTATAGGTGATTTTAATAAAATATTGGTTATCAAAGGAGAAATAAGTAGGGTTGGCCATAGGACAGATATGGGTTGGGTCTCCCCGAACAATGCGAGGGCGAAATGCCACATGCATGACTTTTGAATGATTGATGCTTTGAAAGGCTTGGGTTATGAGTGGTCGAAATTCACCTTCAGTAATCAACAAGTTGGTCATGAATTAGAGCGAGAAAGGCTAGACCATGGTGTGGCCAACAAGGAATGGTTAACTCAATTGTTGAGGGTATACTACTCATTAGGTGTTCACAACATTGCAATCAGCAGTGGCGGCTTCAAGATTTTTTTTAAAGATGGTTAGTAATGGCAGAGTTAGAAATTTGTCATGAGGGGTAAGTAAAAACTAAAATGATAACTTTTTTTTTTCTGTATATAAAACTTCCATATTATATACAATAATATAAAATAATATTCTAAATACAATTTATTGTATAATACAACTATATTGTACAATAGTCTAAAAAAGTTATTAATAATTTAAAGATTGGTAAGACAACAACTATTGAATGCATAATAAATATAATTAAATAATTAATCATACATTTTTGTCAAATTAATATATACTGATTATATTTATATGTAATATCAATTAAATAAAAATATATGATAAAGAAGAATAGTAACACACCTAGGAGTAAATGTGAAACTAAGAAAAAAATAGTGACTAATATAAGCTTTTGCTTTTGAAGTGTATGGCTTTTTAATCATACACGTGGTCAATCTCTTAGAATTTTAGCAAGCACCTAAAAGACTTCTTGGACTTGGAAATCTATAAAGCATTTATCAAACTACTTGATCAAACAAAGAGAAAAACTAAGAAAACATAGAAGAGAGAAAGAGATAAGGAAAATGAGGAAAGAATCACATATGTAGATAGAGATCCGTTGCTTGTAGCAATGGTGTAATTTTTTGCTTATGAAGAAGAAAAATGCAAGGAAAAATAGTTTCATTTCACTGTCTAATAGCAAAGTAAGCCACTAGAGTCCTAGAGAGAGGTTTTTTTTTTTTTTTTTTTTTTTTTAACAAATGAGCAAAAATTTGAAACATTTATATATATATATATATATATATATATAATTAAATATTCTAAGAGTAGTGCTACTAACACAATACTTTTACAAAAAATTTACAACAAAATCTAGTTGGCAAGTTGTTAAAGATAGGTAAAAAAGTGATGTCAATTGTGGGTCCAAATAAAAAACAGTTGCAACTTGCTACGTAACCTTTATTGTGAAAATATTATGAAAGAAGCATTAAGATGATCATATTCAAATATATTTCAGTTGGGTTTGAATAAAATTTAGGGTCAAGGTGTTCAAATTTTTATTACAGGGGTCAAATTTTTTTTTTTAAAATTATATATATATATATATATATATATATATATATATATATAATTTTGACAGGACAGGGGGTTCATTTGAACCCCCTAGCTTGAACATAATGCCACCCCTGGCAATCAGCCAGTCATAGTAATTCCAACATGAGTTGTGCTACTATCAAAATAGTTTCATAATAATTTCACAATTAAATCTAAGTGGCAAGTTATTGCTGGTTCTCATTTGAACCCACCATTGGTATTACTTTTTTTACTTACCTATTACCTATTCTTCCAACATTAGTCATCTGATTTAGGATGCTAGAGATGAGTCAAGGGTTTTTCCAAGTTGATTTGCAATTTGTTCCCAAAAATGTGCAATACAGCTACGCATGCTGTAGCCATAGAAGCTCGAAATAGGTATATAGTAGAAATTTCTCTATTGCCTTCATTCAAAAAAATAAAAATAAAAAGGTAGTCTACTAAATAAAAGCACACTCAAGATTATGACTATTTCGATTTGAATTGAATCTACACTTAAGGATTTAACTCGTTGATTGATAACAAGTTGCATGTCTACGACCAACAGGTTTTATATGAAAAAACACAGACCCTATTCATCTCTTTCGGCTTTACTGAATGGAGAAATAGGTTTAGCATTCTTTCGCATTGGCGGTGATTGGAGTCTGATTTTGCTTAACCTGCATCACTTATTGGCATTTGGCAATCCTAATTTGTAGTCCGTTTACCACTCCAAGACACACATAGAAAGAAAGAAAGAAAGGAAATAGGATAAACTACGTATTTGGTCTTTAACTTATTCGTTATATGTCAATTTGGTCCCTAAGTTTTCGAATGTATCAATTTAATTCTTATCCTTTTGATAATGTGTAAAAATGGTAGCTGTTATTATGTGATGAATGAAAATTACTGATGTGGTTAATGGCTCAAATAAAAGAGATTAAATTTAATAAAGACAAGGTGTAAAATCCTTTATTTATACCATCCAATAAACAAATGTCACATCAGACTTTTTAAAATAGAGCATCAAAGACTAATACATCTGGTAACACCTAATTAAAGCCCAAAAACCCCATTCATCGTCTCCCTCAGACCCATTCTCTGACCACAAAAACCATTAGCCATGGCTGAGCAACCCTTTGCTCGCTGCTGCTGTCGCTCACCAGTGGTCACCATCATTATTGTCTTGTCCATACCGGTCTTGTCTCTCTCGCCTCTTCTCTGTTCCCACTGTCGCTAAAAATCTAATAACCCCACACCACAGCTGAATCAACAAGCAGCAGAGAAGATTGCAATTTCAAAAAATAAAAAATAAAAAATATATTTGTAATCTAAAGAATCAAAATATTGAAGAAAGATTGAAACTTTAGCCCAATTGAGTGAAATGAAAAAGAGGGCAAACCCTTACCCGATGTAGGTGTGGCCTTTGTGGCGTGGGCTGAGGGAGAGCAATAGATAGCAAGCGAAAAATCCTTTCCCTTCTTTACCTGTGTTTGCTACTCCGCCTTCTTCTTTGATTAGGGTTTCCGTGGTCTCCGATCGTCCCCTTCTTTTCCTCATCTCTCTCTCTCTCTCTCTCTCTCTCTCAAAACGCTCACAGTGACAAAAAAGATGCACTGAAATTCGACCGTTAGATATATCTCAAATTATATATTGATTGTTACATATTAGCCCTCATGAGAAAGTAGTCTGGCTTCGTTATTGCTTGTAGATAAGCATTACAATCAATGATTCAATATGACTGTTGTCAATGTCCTAACTATGTGTCTCAACTGTTCAAGCATTCCATACTACAAGTTGTGCAACCTTTGAATCATTATTCACAACCCCCATGTCTAATCCTTATTGGTCGGTAATGGGATTAGTTAGAAGGTTAATCTTCTATTAGAGACAATGGCTATTTATTAGAGATTATTAGAAGATATGTTTGACCCTATGTAATTATATTTTTGAAAAAAAAAATTTATTAAGATAATTAAATTTGGAGTACATCATCTATCAAAACGAAAGTAAAATAAGAGATAAATCCTCTAACGAAATATCATTTATACAATAGACTTAACATGAGCAACCACTTCAAAAACCAAGACTTCTTCAGTAGTACATGTTCTTTTAACAGGTAAGTTTAAGGAAAGAATATTAGGCTGAGAATGATCAAATTGTGAGGTCCATATATGCTCGCCTTTTCTACCAACACGTCTTTCTTGAGCCAATAACAGAGAGATTAGACGCTTGTTGTTGCATTGGGCCTTTGACCTATAACAATAACTTATAATCAAATTTGAAATCAGCGCCCTAGACTAACTTTAAAATGATTTTTTTTGAAAAAAAAAAAAAATGAAGAAGAAGAAGAAGAAGAAAAGAAAAAATCGACTTGAAAAAACGTAAAGCCATTCTAGTCCATACAGTTTTGATGTTACATGTATACCCTATAAGTTTGGAATAAAATAAAACCACTAAAATTCTATTAAAAATAAGCGTTGTCTCAATTATGTGATGAAATCTATATGACAGGGGTTGTCGTCGTCGCCTAAACAATTGTCATTTTCCACTCTCATACAAGCATTACTCATGAACTTGTTCATTAATCATTAGAACATTATTTTTCTTGCGCTTGATTCATTCAATACTTGAGTCTAGACTTTAAATTCTAACTGGTTTGTTAAATAATTATTTAGTAAAGCCGAGTTTACAAATAGCTCGGTTTATGATGTAGGACACAATTTACTATTTAATTATTGTAATTTATTATTTTTTAGTATTTTTATGTAAAAAAACGTTATTTTAGGTTTAGGTGATTTATTTCCTTGTTTTTAGGTGCATTTAATGCTTTTTAGGTCAAATTTGATTCCTCTTATGGTTAGGTATCAATTAGGAGTTATTTTAGATTATATTTTCTTGTCTGTCAAGTTTTAAGGAGCTCTTAAATAGGCTCCTAAGTCTGTAAACGTTTTTCATAGTTTATTATCAATAAAAATTCAGACTTGTGTCTATTGTATTCTCTAGTGGATTCTAAACCTATCACTTTGTGGATTCAAGAAACCCCTCGTAGATTCGAGATTTACTACCTAGGAACTAACAGTTTAGTTTCTGTCCATCAAAGAAAGTATTGTGTGTGCTTTTCTTCAGGCTTCTGTGACATCAGTTGGTATCAGAGCCTTGACTTACCCTGGTCTGATGGCTAACCGGTGAGACGGTGACCACCACAACAATGATGACAGTGACGACGTCAACAACCTAGTCCTCACTAGGGCTAAGTTTCTTAATTTTCATGATGAGAATCACCAATTTTGTGAAAAAAGTCAGCAAATTATAGGTGAAATCAAGCAAAAGATTGCTACTCTTCTTGCTAGGAATTCATCTCACAATGACAATGACCAATATATTCAAAGACGCACTCCTAATTACAAGAAAATTCCATTATTTGATGGAGATATATGTAAGTTAGATTTTATCGACTGGCTTCTTGATTTGGAAGAGTATTTTAATTTTTGGAAGATTTGTGATGAAGAAAAAGTGCAGCTTGCATCTAATAAATTGGACGATGAAGCAGAGGAATGGTGGGAAGAGATTCAAATTGATAGAAAGCGGTGAGGTAAGCATCCAATCTGCCCTTGGCAAAGAATGAAAAAAGTATTAATTGATTTATGGTTTCCTAATGACTATTATGATATACTAGATTATACAAGTGTTGATTATAAATCTATATATTCATATAAAAATCAATATGTTCACAATATGAAAAGTCAAAATCAAAATTATCACAGCTAAGTCCATGTATCAAGTAAAGGAAAGAGTTTGAGGATTGAGAAGAAGCAGCCTATTTCAGGAGAAACTTTTGAAGTGGTTAAAAAAGGTCAAGACTTGCAACACGTTGTTGAATTGAAACTTGAAAAGAAGATTGAGTTGATTGTAGAAGATCACAGAAATCAAGAGATAGTAATTATTGAGAATATTGTGGAATATCCACTTGAGGTCAAAGGTGAGGACGAGTCCATCACCCACAACCCCCAGGTTCCGGTTGATTTATTGAAGACGACTACACAATATGTTGATTTTCTTGGAGTAGAAAATTTTAATTTCATTATCAACCCATTTTTGATTGATGTTGCAAATAAATTGAAAGTAGATGAGAAGAAATTTTATGCTACATTTTATGAAGAATTCAAGTTTCAGAGCCTAATCAAGTTATTAAAGCATTCGAAGTATTTGTTTATTTGGAGCAGAAGATTTCAGATTTCAAAGATGAACTCGAGGACGAGTTTGTTTCAAGTGGAAGGGTCTGATGTAGGACACAATTTACTATTTAATTATTGTAATTTATTATTTTTGGTATTTTTATGTCAAAAAACGTTATTTTAGATTTAGGTGATTTATTTCCTTATTTTTAGGTGCATTTAATGCTTTTTAGGTCAAATTTGATTCCTGTTATGGTTAGGTACCAATTAGGAGTTATTTTAGATTATATTTTCTTGTCTGTCAGGTTTTAAGGAGCCCTTAAATAGGCCCCTAAGTCTATAAACGTTTTTCATAGTTTATTATCAATAAAAATTCAGACTTGTGTCTATTGTGTTCTCTGGTGGATTCCAAACCTATCCCCTCGTGGATTCAAGAAACCCCTCGTGGATTCGAGGTTTACTATCCAGGAACTAACAGTTTAGTTTCTGTCCATCAAAAAGAGCATCGTGTGTGCTTTTCTTCAGGCTTTCGTGACATCAGGCTCTGATACCA
Organism: Quercus ilex subsp. ballota; assembly: GCA_032727855.1. Lineage (NCBI taxonomy): Eukaryota > Viridiplantae > Streptophyta > Magnoliopsida > Fagales > Fagaceae > Quercus > Quercus ilex. Next base: position 36,680,500 of record CM064910.1, read on the forward strand.
ACTGATGTCACGGAAGCCTGAAGAAAAGCACACACGATGCTCTCTTTGATGGAGAGAAACTAAACTGTTAGTTCATGGATAGCAAATCTCGAATCTACGAGTGGTTTATTGAATCCAGAAGGTGATAGGTCTAGAATTCACCAGAGAACACAATAGACACAAGTCTGAATTTTTATTGATAATAAACTATGAAATACGTTTACAGACTTAGGAGCCTATTTAAGGGCTCCTTAAAACTTGACAGACAAGAAACTATAATCTAAAATAACTCCTAATTGATACATAACCATAACAGGAATCAAATTTGACCTAAAAAACATTAAATGCACCTAAAAACAAGGAAATAAATCACCTAAATCTAAAATAACGCTTTTTTACATAAAAATACCAAAAATAATAAATTACAATAATTAAATAATAAATTGTGTCCTACATCAGTTTATTTACAATCCTAAACCAAACAATTTGCTAGTCTAGAGCCAAAAACCTTAATTGGTTGGCACTTCTTGATATTTCCAACATCAGAGTTCATATCCCCACTCTTAACTATTGAATTATCAAAAAATAAAAAATAAAAAAATGGCAGTCTAGAAATAAACTAATTTTAATTTGAAGTTGCAAACAGGCAACAACTTAGTTTGCGCAAAGCTGCTCTCCTTTGAGACATGAAGTCGTGAAACATTTAGAATTCGAAACTCCAAGCTTCTGCAAGTGCTTGATTTATAGATGAAGATAAACGTAATATATAATCCTTTCAAAACTCCAAGTTTGTGCAAGTGCTTGATTTATAAATGAACATAAACGTAAGATGCTCCAATTCCAGCAATAACATTCTTGTCCTCTAAACCATGAAGGCGTAAAAGAGTTTTATGTCCAAACTACAAATGTGTGCTAGATACTATTTAAGGATTAACATAAACATAATGCACTCATTTTTAATCTTCTACAAACCCTATGAATTCAGAATATTCGTATGCTTAGGTAAGGAGAAATTTTCTTTTTTTTTTTGGTAAAGAGGATAATGCATTAACAACTAAAAGACCTCTGAATCAGAGGCAACAAACCGATCATACATTGTTCCAGCAGAATCTAATCTAAGCAAAAATGCAACATCAAATGGGGGTTCCATAAAAATAGTAAAATCTTGATCCATAATAGCTCCCCTTCGCGCTAGTGCATCGGCACACTTATTTGCCTCCCTATAACAATGTTGGAGAAATTTTCACTTTTATAAGTTCTTTTCCATTGAGTTTTCATCTTTATACTTCCTAAATAAATTTGTAAGTTCCTTCCCTCCATTGGCTAAAGAGAAAAAGAACGCTTAAAATTTTTTTCATCATCCTCCAACGAGTCAAGATCAACTCAACACATTTTGGAGTTTAAGGTAAGGTCCTTTTTTATAACTTTTTTTTTATTATAGTGAAAAAAAAATATCCAACAGTGCTCGTTGAACATTGCTTTACAAAACATCAATTTGATATTTGTGCATTTTTAACAACTTTAGACTCAATTGAATTGGTTTCTTTGTACTAATACCATAATAATCATGCCAAAATCATGAAATACTAACCATGTTATCAGGGCCGGCCCTTCGACTAGGCCAATTAGGCCATTGCCAAAGGCCCCCAAGTGGAAGGGGGCCCAAAATTCTTAAAATAAAATAAATAAATAAATAAAGGTAGTTAAAAAAAAAAAATTAGTTTCAGTTAAAACTCCAAAAAATCTTATACATCGTTGTGACCAAAGAAAAAACTTGGAACATTCTTGTAAACATTGATACCCCAAAAAATTCTTTGGTCTAAACAAAATCAATTATCCCAAAAAAAATCATTCGTAACCTCTAGACAAATCAAAAATCAACTAGATAAAATGTAAATCCGATCTAAAAAATTACCCACAAAACAATCTCAAATCAAAAATCCCTAAAATTTACTCATACATTTTCTCTCTCTTGCTCTTGCTCTCCACCTCTCTCTCTCTCTCAGCTAGATGATGATAGATTGCAAAAATACTGTCTTAAACTTGAATCTTTTCTCAAACATGATGTTTATTATGATATTGATGATTTAGATTTATTTTAGAGTTAAAATTTTTATAAGAAATTTTACAAATAAAAGAATACACTCAAATTGACATACTAAATTATATAAAAAGGTTAGATTCATTTCTAAATACATGCATTGCTTATAGAATTTTACTAATAATACCTGTTATAGTTGTTTCTGAAAAAAAAAGTTTTTCAAAATTAAAATTAATAAAATCATATCTAAGATCGACAATGTTTCAAGAAAGATTAAGTAAATTAGCTATATATCGATTGAAAATGAGATATTAGAAGAACTTGAATACAAAAATTTAATTAGTCAATTTGCATCTCAAAACGCAAGAAAAATAGTTTTAAATGAAATATATTATAATATAAAAATATTAAATAAATATTAATTTAATTAATATATAAATATAAAAAAGACCCCATTTCAGTTTTTATCTAAGGCCCCAAAATGTCTAGAACTGGCCCTGCATGTTATTAGCATGTTCAATGTCTTTCTTGCAAAATATGGTCACATTACTTTGGAGATTTTTCATATACACAAAGTATTTCAATTTGTAAACTCTAAATGGAGTTGTTTATGTCAAATACCTCAATTTAGTTTCATTCACAGTCTACAATAATAGGGTTTAGTCTAAGGCCGGCTCAACACATTTTGGGGCCTAAGGGGACAATTTATTGTGGGGACTTCTCTTATTTTTAAATATTAATTGAATTTTTTTTTTCATTTAATTTTTTTTTTTTTTTTACTTACTTAGATCCAAAATTATGTCTTTGTGTTCAAGTTCCACTAAGATTTCCTTTTCAATTGGTAATATCAGTAATCCACTTAATCTTTCTTGGGAATAGTTGATCTTAAATAGTATTTTATCAATTTTAATTTTGGAAAACTTCATTCTGGAGATGCAAATGTAAAATGTATTGTTAGTTAATATTTATAAGCAACTACACGCATTAGAAAAAGAATCTAGCATTTTTATATAATTTAATACATTAGTTGGATTTTTTTTTTTTTTTTAATATAAGATAGAATTTCTACTCTAGCCTAATCTAAGTGTATATGAGTGTGAAAGCTTTTAATTTTTTTTTAAAAAAAATAAACAATAAGTATCATAATAAATATCATGTTTGAGATGGTCAGACTCTCTTGGAAATATTGGACTTCAGGTATTAAACAATAGATTTCAAATATGAATTTGTTTGGAAAACTATTAATTATAATTTCCATTTTTGTATAGAGAGAAAGGAAGAGTAAAATTTTTGGGAGATTAAAAGTTATTACACTCTAAAACTATCACAATCATGGTAAAGTGTATCAATAGAATGCACAATATTAAAAAAAAAGTATAATATTTTTAAAATAATTTTTATTCAATAAATTTTAGGTCTTAGTGTCCGTTTGGCATGATTAATTTTGTCAATTTATTTTACTATTCAACTTATTTTTTCTACTATTCATGGACTCTATTGCACTTTTTGATACTATTCATGGGTCATACTGTACTATTTCAGCTAACTTTTGTCTTTATCTACAGTACTTTCAGCAAAAAGTTTTCAATTTCAGCAAAATAAGTAGATCCCAAACAAACCCGTAATTCAAATTTTTACATTATAAGACAGATAGACGATACATTATATTGGCCAATAGAAAAGTTTTTTTTTTTTTACTAGGTGAGAGGCCTTACTTCTTCTTTATTATTAGGCAAAAACGCAATTTACACTCATTAACTTTGCCCAAAAATCATTTTAGTTCATTAAATTTGAAATTGGTCATTTTAGTCCCGCAACTTTACCCCAAAATCATTTTATTCCTATAAATTAGTTTTGAGTGATTTCTGGGCAAAGTTACCGAATCAAGTGAGTCCGTAAAGGACTAAAATGACTTTTGGGTAAAGTTATTAAACTAAAATGACCACTTCCAAACTTAAGGATGAAAATGATTTTTGGGCAAAATTATTGGTTTAAAATGACAAATTTCAAACTTAAAAGACCAAGATAATTTTTAGCCAAAGTTAGCAAATATAAATTGTATTTCTGCATTATTATTTATTATTATATTTTCTTATTCTTTACAATATCATAAGACAAATAGATATTATAATATATTCTATTTTAGGGTGTATTGTTCCATTTGGGCTTCTTATTAGGTAATTCAATGGCCTATTGGTTGAGCCGATACTACCAAGCACTCAACTTTAGTCCACAAGGCTCATATGGCTTCCAAGTGGGATTTATGAATATTAAAGATCACGAGTGACTAGTAACTACAGTGAAAGAGCATATTAGATACAATATTTTTTTTAAAGTTTGGAAAGAACCCAACGGTATGATGGAGATAAAAGTGTAACATAAAGAATATTGTCCATTTTAAAAGATACTGCAATAGGAAAATTGGGTACTGCCGACAATATCATTGTTCATTCTCAATCTCAATGGGAAAAATATTATGCTAGGTTCATTTTAAGTAGACATGACAAAACAGGTCAGCATTTGCTGCCCCAACCCGACCCGACCCAAAAATACTTGATTCGAACCTGAATTTTTTTTATCCGAAGCAAAAACGGGTTGACCTGTGACCAGACCCGATTTTTTGTGGATCAACCCGACCTGACCTGGATAACCCGTGACTCGACCCGTTAAAAAAAAATCGCTAAAAATATATTTAGATTCCGTCCTAATACTAGGTGCATAAAGCACAAAGTACCGGAACCAATAGTCAATAGATTATAAATGTTCACACTTCACATGAGACAACAGACAAGACAAGACAAGACAATCACTAAGAGCTTCACATTCAATTTGAGCTTCACAACCACTAAGAGCTTCACAGACATGAGACAAGACAAGACAACCATTTTTTTTTTTTAAATCTCATTCAATTTGATACGATCACACTTCACAGCTCGCACGCTAGACTCACTAGTAGTCTAGTACTCATTATTTACTAACACACTAAATGGCTAGACTTAGCTTGTAGCAGCTGACTAGCTATAGTCCAAAGGCACAAACGTGACAAACCACAAAGCTTCCTCTACCCTTACGCCTCTACCCTTCTTTTCACACTTTCACACAAAGCTTGAAGTGTTTCAATAATCAGTTTCACACTTTACTGACTTTTGCATCATTAGTAAAGCTGATTAAGATGGTTTGTTGGCTGTCAAGGACGTTTTGTGACAAGGGCCAAAAATGCGAGAACGGCCCAAATCTCCCCTTGGGTTCTTTAGAAGTGTTTATTGTGGAGAATCAAGCCTAAAATTCCAAATGTATAATGAACAAAAGGCTAATGGTGGTTTGACAAGAGAGAATCAAAATGCTAATAACAAAAGTGCAAAAAAAGTATAAAAACATAATTGGTCTGAAACTTCGACCCGCAGTCACCCAGAATAGGAAATTGAGGGAGGTCGTGAGGAAGAGGGGGAAGGTTCCCCTGTACCCATATTTCCACCCCCAAGCTTTGGAATTGTGAGATTATTGACTAGCTAAATGGGTTTTTGCTCTAAAGTTCAGGTCTCTAGGTAGAACGTGGCTGCCCCCTTTTGAATCTGATTAGGGCCTTTTGTATTGAACTTAGGGTGCTCTAAGTGACTGGTTTTTGAGTAGTGGAAGAGGCTTTTATCCCCTGTGATACTATTTTGGTGTTTTGGCTTGGGTTGCTCTTGTTTAGGGAAGAGTTTGGTATGCTTTTAGCATAATTTTGGAAATAAAGTGGGTTTTCTTTAATTGGTTGTCTTTACCCTGTACCCATATTTCCACCCCCAAGTTTCGGAATTATGAGATTGTTAACTGACTGAATGAGGTTTGGCTTTGAAGTTTCAGGTATATGAATAGAGCGTGGCTCAACAGGTCTGAAACTTCGACCCGCAGTCACCCAGAAGAGGAAATTGATGGAGGTCATGAGGAAGAGGGGGAAGGTTCCCCTATACCCATATTTCCACCCCCAAGTTTCGGAATTGTGAGATTATTGACTGGCTAAATGGGTTTTTGCTCTGAAGTTTCAGCTCTCTAGGTAGAACGTGCCTCCCTCAATTTCCTCTTCTGGGTGACTGCAGGTCGAAGTTTCAGACCTATTAAGACACGTTCTATTCATATACCTAAAACTTCAAAGCCAAACCCCATTCAGCCAGTTAACAATCTCACAATTCCGAAGTTTGGGGGTGGAAATATGGGTACAGGGGAACCTTCCCTCTCTTCCTCACAACCTCTCTCAATTCCTTCTTCTGTATGACTGTGAGTCAAAATTTCAGATCTGTTATGTTTTTATGGTTTTCTGCACTTTTGTTATAAGCATTTTGATTTCCTCTTGTCAAAGCACCATTAGCCTTTTGTTCATTATACATTTGGAATTTTGGACTTGATTCTCCACAATAAACACTTCTAAAGAACCCAAGGGGAGATTTGAGCCGTTCTCGCATTTTCGGCCTTTGTCGCAAAAACGTCCTCGACATTTTTGGTGACATTTTTGGCTTCCCCACTGCTTTGTAAGGCTTGCCGTTAAGAAAATGTTGGCTTTCCCTACTTTGTCGAGAGCATTGCATTCTCGCAAGTAGGGGTCTTCCCACATATGAATGATATGACATCTCGCCGGCTTCCTAATCATTTGGTAGGGATTTCCTTTTGAAGACGCATTGGCTTCCCTACCTTGTTGAGGGCTAGTCGTGCCCTCACAGGTAGGGGTATCACCATAATAAAACGTCTTATTGGCTTCATAGCCATTTGATAGGGCTTAGCATTGAGAGAATATGTGTTTTGGCTTTCCCTACCTTATTGAGAGTATTTTTACCCATATTTTCACCCCCAAGTTTCGGAATTGTGAGATTATTAACTGGCTGAATGGGTTTTTGCTCTAAAGTTTAGGTCTCTTGGTAGAACGTAGTTGCCCCCTTTTGAATCTGATTGGGCTGGTTTTTGAGTAGTGGAAGAGGTTTTTATCCCCTATGATACTATTTTGGTGTTTTGGCTTGGGTTGCTTTTGTTTAGGGAAGAGTTTGGTATGCTTTTAGCATGATTTTGAAAATAAAGTGGGCTTTCTTTAATTAATTGCCTTTGGTCAGAAATTTCAGACCGTTAGGAGGGTCACCTAAGTGAGGGCTAGCAAATGGAGTTGGCCAATGGGAGCCAACTATGTTTAAAGGAAAAAAATGGTTTGGGCAGAAATTTTGGGCCACAGTCACACAAAGTATAAAAGCTATTTTGAGATGAAAATTTTGGATACAAGACCTCCTCCATGAGCCTGAGGTGCTACCAGTGTCCCTTGCCCACTTGGTAGCACGCATGGGCTGGGCTCATGCAAAAGGTCCAAAAGGAACCGACCCATACTCTCCAAACCACACTTCCTCAATTTCCCCAATAAGTCACATGGGCTTAGGCCATGCTTAAAAGAATAAAATATAATATAATACATAAATTAAGCCCACAAAGAAGTCAGACTTACTTGAATCGAGCTTGTACGAAATGTGTTGCGAAAACGAGTATCAACACTAGCTTACTTGATTTGTTTGTTTTAAGATCTATCTCTTTTTGAAGTTGTAAACTTGTAATTATATGCATTTTGACAGTGAACTATTAACATTGAAGACTTTTTCTATCATGAATTTATGACTATAAATAATTTTTGTCATGTTTAAAACTATCAGAATTGGAAGGATATTAACAAGTGGCATTAAGTGCAATTCATTTCCTTAATTGATTTTATTATTCTCTCTAAACAGGTTGTCATTAATTTGTTTTTGTAATTGAAAAAAAAAAAAAAAAAAAAAAAAAAAAAAAAAAAAGCTTGTTTGAAAAATATGGGTCAACCTGATTGAACCGACCCGACCCGACCCCAACCCAACCCAACCCAACCCAACCCACCCCACCTGTATTGCCACGTCTAATTTCAATTCAACAACCCCACTGCCCAAACTTTTATTTTGTCCATCTTCTTCTTGATGACCAAATGAAACATTGGATGATTTATACAATCATGAATCCCGATACCCCAAACAGATTTTGCCACGCTATAATTAGATGTAAAAGGTAAGGTTCTGTGAAGATGAGTTACACAAGAATCTTGCCTTCACACTACCCATTTAAACAAAGTATCATTTAAGGCATCAATAATCATAAAATCGAATCTGACAATCTACCATGAAAGCTTTTTCTGAGTTTCTCATCAAAAAAGCTTATAAGAATAAACGTCTCCTCATTACTTTTCTTGAATTTTATCTTGGAAACTCCATTGAGCCTTCTAAATGTACTCCCATTATTCAACCGTTTAAGTGAAAAATAAAGGTGCTTAAAGGGAACCCATTTCTATGCATTGTAGGCCCCCATCACAAACATGACGTCAAGAACCTTAGGTTCTGCTAAGCTACAGTGTGGATATGCAGAAAGATGCATCATTAAAGCCGTCCAGGGCATACAAACCCTTCTCTATTTTGTGACTATGGAAAATAAATGTTTACCAAAAAAAAAAAAAAGACTATGGAAAATAAATGTGAAATTCAGAAGTGGGAAAACACACATCTAAATTAGCTAAGTGCCACAATCTTGTTACAAATTAGTATTAAAGTTGTAACAACTGATGAAATCAGAAATTCAGACTATCAAATGCACTAAATTGAAGATAGTTATAGAAGATTTTCTAATTGAGGGGTCAAACACATTCAACCAGATAGTAGATTTTGAGTTTTTCCTATTAGAAGAAATACATGCGCACACGTCTGCACACTGCAGGAGAGAGTGGTTACTAGGGCACAAAAGCCAGTACAAGGCTTAGAAGTTACACAACCAATCTAGTAGAACAGACATCAGAATAAAGTACCAACATATACTCTCAATCTTCAAAATATCAATTTTAAGCCATGATCATAAAATGACAGATATAGAGGCTACCAAAACAATGTTAGACCTTTACAATAGGAGCTGATTCTATATTTACCAAACAAAATCAATGTCTCCATACAAATAAGCTACACATATCAAATAGCCTTAGTGTAAACGCGTTTGACACAATGCCAGCAACCAAAATGAAACTTTACACACAAGAACCACTAAGCTACAAATCTAATTTGGCATATTAGACACAACTTCAATATAACAACATGAATTACAAAAATATATGTAAATCAAGAAGCACTCACAAGTTATAACTATTATATATACCTCCTACTAGATAAACCATCAAAGTAAACCATTCCTCACTTTTCCTCTTCTAACAGACACAAGATATACATTTGCACCACTTTCACATAATTACCAAGTACATAGGTCTCAATATGAAATCTAAATTCGACCCATTAAACTTTCTACTCCTACCTAATGCACATTCCTATTTAGCACTAAGAAGGTCAAAGATAATTAGAAAATGCGATGACAAAACTGCAGGAAGCTGAAAAAACTTCGGTTTTCTACTTTACTTAAATTACCCAATGCACAAAGCACTCACTTTTACAAGGTCTAAGACTAGATGAACTTACGCCAAGGCCTGACCTCTTAACTCCAACAAGAAGTAAAAAAAAAAACCATAAATGTAGGCTTTTACCAGCACCACATAAGCCATGAATGAAATTTAGGCTCCAAATCAGAGGATATTAAAAGCAACATAGGAATGTGCATAGGCTCCAAGGGCATAGTTTCTTCCAAGTAATCCAATCCAAGCATAGGTAAATTGAAATTACAATTGCAACAACAACAACAACAACACGGGATTGTTTATAAAGTAATTCTAAGATTACGCATTTATGAACGAGGCATATACCAAGAAACAATACACAGTAGAAACAATACAGAGATCAATCGGAGGAGGAGCGATTAGAGACCAAATGCCTCCAGAGGTAGCGACCACTGGCCATGTCCACACAGGTCCAAAACCCTGACTCTATAGCCGAACGCACCTGCACAAACAAACCCACCAAATTTCAATTTCAATTTCAATTACTCAAAGAGGAAAATTGAAAGAGTTATATTTAATAATTTATAAAAGCCCTAGAAAAAGCAGAGACCTTGGTGGATTGAGAGTCAGTTGAGTTGGGATCCTTAACGACGTCGTGGTCGGAGTTGGGTTGAGGTTGGGACTTGAGGTTTCTGAGGACGAAGAAGCCGGCCAGAGTGGCGGAGAGGAATATCAGAATCAGCCTCAGCGGACACATTTCGAGACAAAGAAAATGTCAACAAATTGAAAATGCGTTTGTGTTACAGAATTGTGCTCAGAGGTCTTTCTTTTGGATTTTTCTTTTTTTTGAAACGAAAGAAATGGGAAAAGTGAGGAGGGAGGGCGGGTGGGTGGGTGCTGTGGAAGCTTTGCTCATCATTTCATTTTGTATAGTGCCACACACACGACTTCTCTCTACTTCTATGTCTGCGATTTACTCTTTTTCTTTTGTCCTTTTCCTCCCCCTTTTTTTTCTTGTATTTAATAAGAGTGATTCTTAAATATTTTCCGAATACAGAATCTTGTGTTTCTCCTTCCATATTCATAGTTAGATTTATTCATTAAATTTATAATGAAATTCACTGTAAATTTGAAAAGAGAGAGTACAATTTTTTTGTGCTCAAAATACTAGAGAATTTTCCATTTGATGAATGCATGTATTCATTAAATTGGGAAGAAAACTACTTATTATTTGCCTTTTAAGTGATTTGTATTATTATTTTTATAAATAAGTACTTACTCAAAAAATTTATCAACTAAATTTTTTTTTTGATAGTTTTATCAACTAAATTTTTAACAAGGATTACCGTTATTATATATATATAGATTCAATAGAATTTAGATCTATAACATTTGCTTAATGATGTTACCTTTTAGACTAAAATATCATTTTGATTTTTACATTTTAAAGTTACTATCAATTTAATTTATGTTATTTTTAACTTGTAGCCAATTTTCAATAGCAAATTGACACTAAAAACTAAATTAACTACAAATTTAAAGGCTCTACTAAAATGAAGGGATCAAATTGATAATGACATCAAAATATATAAGCTAAAATGATATTTTCATCTACTTTTTACTATATAAATGAGTTAATAAATTTTTTGTGGAGGTAGGGTTCGAATATAAATTTTTTGTTTGTTAGTAAAAAGCTTTGCCAAATTCAACGGATTCAAAACCGCCCCATTTGTCATATTGATATCAAAGCAGGCGAAAGTATTTAAGAATATATAATACGAATTGTATGGAGAAAAAATTATTTATTTATTTTGATGAATATGGAGTAGAATGATAATTCCACCACAGCTTTGCAAATGCAAAAGTCCACCTTGACGATAAGTTGGATCCCATTCCTAACACACTTCATATATTTTTCAGCTGTATTTATTATTTTTGGACGAGTTGCATTACACCTTGACTTTGAGGCTATTAAAAAAAAAACCTCAAAACCTAATCCTATCAACCATATATTTAATAATCAAACACATTACCAAATACAAGCAATATTCTCTGGACCTTCAATTTTGTAATCCTCCATTATTCGTTTTCAATACTGTTCACACTAGAGTTTCTCCCAAAAAAAAAAAAAAAACTGTTCACACTAGAGAAAGTTCACAAAAAAATTTACAATGGTTAATGTGGCAAATTGTTTCTGGTAGATAAAATAAATAAATAAATAAAAGTTATGTTAGTGATTGATTTACATGAGAACTAGTAAAAACTTGTCAAATTAACTTATTTAAAAAAAATTGTGAAATTTTGTGTCTATAACATTACCCTCCACGATATCATTAGTACACCACTTTGATCCATTCTACCATTAGCCATTCTAAAATCCTTTATAATGGAGGTAATATTTTATGTAATTGTTGTATACAATATCTCTCTTAAAAGGGGGATAGATCACACAGATGTGAAATCCACATGGGATATTGCATGTTACTATTACAAAAAATAATAAATCCTTGCAATGCATGCCCCAAATCAAAGTAAATAAAATAAAACAAAATGATAAAAAAAGCCTAAATGTTACTTATCAGTTATCACCTAGTCCTTTTTATTGCATCATATTGTCTTAGTCATAATACACAAACATTTCGGCCTAGTTAATGCGCTCAGTTTAATCCACCAATTCATTTCTAAGCTCAATTTCCAATAAGAACGTAGTCTCAATTGGAATTACTCCAATTAAAATTGGCTTAAAGTCACCCCAGCTGCAAGGAAGATGACACCTACACCTACACCTCTTGCCATTAGTTGTGTTTCTTTAAAAACTAACAAAAGTTCCTAACAGACCATGAAAATTGAACAAAGTTTCTCTCTAAAAAAACTTTTCATATATCTTCCTTTTTCTTTTTTTCTTTTGTGAATTTTGAAAATTTAACCGTTGAATTTCATGTTCTTTATACACTTAACATGCATATCAAATTTCTTTCAAATTAGATATTATTTACTATTCGATTAATAAACTTATTTTATATACACAATTTTAGATCATAAAAATTTGAAATTTTAACATTTGTTTGATGAGATAGCAATTGATCTTTGATTTTTTTTTAAATTTTACATGCATGAAGAATATAATAAGAACATGCAATCTAACAGTTAGATTTTCAAAATTCACACTCAATATAGAGATATATAAGGAGTTTGTAGAGTCTCTCCAAACTAGTTCGGAAATAAACTTTGTTCATGAAAATTATTGCCCTTATAGTTAAAGGTCTTGATTCATAGATCACAAAGATTTCTTCTGAAATAAATATGGCAGAACACCTTCAAGATCATGATATATTTCACCAGTACTACAATCTACAAAAACGGTTTGGTTTTAACACCTTCCAACTCCACCATTATCATCCTGCAAAGGTGGAATGGGCAGGCTACTCCACACAAATGAAGTTAAGACATCCATCCATCTTGTCAGCAAGCTGCACGTGAACAGCCAAACCTGCCCCGTAATTGTTTTAGTGAATTAGAGGCGTTCAACTTCACAAGGAAATATTTGGATGCCTGCGAAGTTTACATCAGCAGTAGGGCACAGCCTGCAGATAAGGAATATTCATCACTTATAAATTTAAATACAAACAATAAATAATAACCATGCATTTGGTCTGAGTCATGCCTAGCACGTTGAGATTAATTTGATTGAAGGTTTGGGGCTGTGAAATTAGATTGCCAGTTGATTTCATGAGACTCAAATTTCCAATTTCATAAGATGACTACAAATATGTGAATTGTGAAAACGTTAAAAGGGGCACTGTACTACTATATTCAACATATAATTTGGTTTCAAAACACGATTTGAGAAGGAAAAGGCTACCTGATGAAACATTAGAGCTTGGCAAACCGCGCAATTTTAGAAAGCACTGTTCTTAAACATCCAATTCCTGCTCCAGATTTTGAGCTTACCATCATCTGAAATTAAAACCAAATTTAAAGTACTTAGGGTGCTTCAATCAACGTTAATACATACATACATACATGTAATGTGCATGTGCGTGTGGTTTGTGTGTATATATATATAATTGAAACAATCAATCAATCAAATGAATTTGTTCCTTCATACCAAAGGTTGAACTACAGACTTATTCGCCTTGAGACTCTGCAAGAAGCAAATAGTATTCAGAAAGCTGTTAGTCAGACAGGAGACAAAGGTAAATTGCAATAAAAATTTCACCATATTTATGTGATGTTCACCTCTTCAATTTGCATTGCACGACGTGCCACATCAATTGGGAAAACTACATCTGTCTTGGTTAATACAATCTGGTATTTAGTTTGGGATCTGTGAAGGAAAATAATTAAGACCTTAAAACTTAAGTACATACCACTTCTACCAGGCCAGTACATACATATGCAAGAATGAAGATGCAAAAGAGCAATATGGTAATACCATACCACCTCAAGTGGCTTTAGGCCAGATCATTGCATTAGTCACCAATCCATAACATCAACTTGAGGTGATAGGCTAGAAATGTCTGTCAAACTCCCTAAGAATGTAACCTTTAATAACCTTTGTTATAATCCACTTCTTTGTCAATTTCAAGATGGCCGGCCCCTAGTAAGTTGATAGTGCAGATATAACAAATGATATGCACCACAGGTACCAAAAATGGTGTCCAATGCATATACGAGAAGGAAACTTAGAATAAAAGGAAAAAAAAATTCAGGTGCTATCTATGAATGTGCCTTCAAATGTCATGTTAACAGATGGGAATGGTTTTATTGCAATACAGGTCACCATTGTTTATGCAACAACTACTGCATAGAACTATACATCCACTTATCTACAACATAAAAAGCATAGAACTATACATCCCAGAAAATAAATATATACAATTTAAAAAAAAATCAAAATACCAATGTTACAAGGAAATGGACGTACCTTTCCATTAAATTGATAAGTTCATGATCCCTTGGCTTCAAACCCCATTTTGTATCAACAAGTAGGCATACCCGTTTGAGACCAACTCTTGTGGAAACATATTCCTTCACCTACAGATTGAAATCAACTCAATTCTACGCATGAAAAAGGCAAAAGTAATATTTAAGTAAACTTACTTTTTCTTTTGATAAATAATATTTAAGTAAACTTACTTATACACCCATTATTGCCCAGGTACCATTTATTTTTCTTTATTTTTTTTAAGACTTTTCCACGCACTTGAATGCATACTAACAACAGTTTAGAGGCAAGAACAATGATATACTTCATCAGCCATCCAGACTACCAACTTAATTTTCTACTTCCCACGCTAACATCTACCTTAATTTCAGATTTTGAAGGCCCAAAAAGGTTATCCTATTATCAGTAGCCTGCATTGTTAGCAACTACTGCATCGATGAATGGAACTCTGACCCTATAAGCTTCCCAAAATTGCTTCAAAATAGCAATTTAATTCTTTAATAGCTGGCCCAAAAATTGACCAAAATAATCTTTGTGCAGATCTTACCCACCAAAACAATGGATCAGCAGCAAGCAATAGGTGATGTTTTTGAGTGTCAGCTACACATAATTCTTAATGAGAAACCAAACTGATTATAGGCAAATCATGCAAATAGAATATGCTATCATGTAGCACCAAAGTCTTGAGGTATACCAATGTCTTGGTCCTAGCTGTATAAGTCCTGTCTAGACTAGAAAGCAGCTATATGAGAGAATGTGAGTTTCTGTTTGCATACTTACAAGCTCCTCCCAAGCATCCTTGACTTCTTCTTTTGCATAAGCAAAGCCATATCCAGGCAAATCAACCAAGCAGAGTTTTGATCCCAGGTTGAAGAAATTAATAGTCTGCAGAAGAACCATTGACAATATCAAACAAAGTCCTATAGATATTAAAATCACAAGATCTAGGAAAATGACAACACCTGAGTAAGGCCGGGCTTGTCAGATGTTCGAACTACACCCCATTGTCTGGTAAGTGAATTAAGTAGTGATGACTTCCCAACATTTGACCTTCCTAGTCAGAGCAATAAAATATAATTAATGTCTCATTGCCTCATTCCCAAGTCAGGGCAATAAACATTTTTTTTTTTTTTTTACCTATCAAAAAAAGGAAAAAGAAAAAAAAAATTATATATATGTATACACACACGAGTAAACATTCTTAAGCGTACAAATCTATCAAAAAAGCAACCAAAGGAAAAAATATCAGACAATCAATTCAGAAAGTACATGATAAACAATTCACACTCAGGAGTTTGGGACCTCTGTACTACAAGCCAAATGGAAGATATCTTCCAAAAAAAAGGAAAAATGCTAATCATTTAGACTAACTAGTAAGTAGACAAAATAAATCCTTCCTTTTGTCCAAAAGGATGAAGTTTGTCTTCATATATACTATTAACATCATCATTCCAAAACTTTTGACCTCAGTTGCTGAGGGCATAATGTGCCATAACAATTTCAAGAAATCCTAGCCAATCTATGACTTAAATTGAAATAATTGAATACTACTCTACTGGTGAAATTCTTACATGCATTCACCTTGGAATAATGTAAAACTGAAAATATAACAGACTATGAAATCATTCACCAACTGAAAGTAGAATAACTATTCAGTGCATAGAAATAAGGGAAACACAAGGTCTTAATTGAAATAAAATAAGCGTAGAAGAAAGGTAACAACATGGAATTTACCTGCAAATGCAATCTCTGGAAGCTCAGGAGGAGGAAATGATGATGAAACCTTTGCAGCGGCAAAAAATGTCAACTTATTCCTGAACATCTGAGCAAAATAGTTAGCAGTAAAGTTGATTATAGATCAGTAGAGGAAAGAGCACTCGCAGTAAACAGATTCTACGCCATTACTGCACTGATTACTAGATTAATATGGATTGAAGCATATATCATTATGGGAATATTTAACACACTATCTCAACAAGCAATAGATAAACATACATTTTCTTCAATTCGCTCTCTTTCTGAGCTGGTAGAAAAGGGAATATTATCTAATGGGGCAGAAAGCTCAGTGTTATAGCCTGCCCTCCGCAGTTCAATCAAGCGTCTTCGGCCCAACAACTGTGAATAAAATTATGAATAATCAAATTGCTGGAAATTCAAATCTAAGAAAAAGGCTCAAACATCACAAGGTCTCACTCATACAAATTACATTTTCTTCCACAAAGGAAAGGATTGAGGGACTGGGTTGTATTGTTCGGAATTGCGCATTCTTCGATATTTTAGTATTCTCCTCCAAATCTTTTTTCTTCTCTTTGGCACTTTCTGCCAGGAAATTACCAAAGAGTTGTAAGAAAAATATTAACTATCCACTTCATTTAAAAATAAAACGAGGAAAGAAAAAGAAGAGACCAATTGCAAATTGAATGACTAAAAGTTGGTAAGTCCCAGGACTACTAAGACAACTGTAAACAAAATAATTATGAAGATACAAGCAGCATTTACATTACCAACAGAATAAGATGATAAATACTGACCATAAATAACAAGGCCATCATCTAGCCGCTTATTTGAGATATCATGTGGATCTATCCGAATTACGCGCTTCTTCTTCTTTGGCATATCACCTATTACCTCTGTACCCTCATCTAACCTTCTCTTTTCCTGAACATTTTTCTTAGCAGATTTTGAAGGAGATACATCTGGGAATTTTTCCTTACTAATATCCACACGCTTACTTGAGTCATATTTACTTTTGGTAGGTTTCTTCAATGAATCAGCCCTGCCAACATTCATGTTATCAACATCCTTTGTCTTGGTTCTATTTGATGTCTGTGCACTTTTCACTGTGCCCTTAACTTTACGAGAAGAACGTTTGGTTTCAGAAGTAGCATCCTCCAATCTTTTAGAAACCCATATCGAGCGCGAAGATTTATTGTCACCTTTCACCTGTTTCTGCTCTTTCTTAGACGAAGCCTTTCTACTGGGTGCCCTTTCATTGTCAGAATAATCTACCTCCCCAAATATATCTTGCTCAGCATAAATTCTCTTCTTTTTCCTATCAGAATTCATACGTTTAAAGTTCCCATTCCTATCATTATTTAGTGTCCTTTCAAACTTTTTACTGTGTGCCCTTTCACTTGCAATTTTGAGCTTCTTATTGAGCCTAAGCCTTAAGCTTGCCTCCCCAGACATTATATTGTCTCAATATCCCAATTTAACAAATATAACACCCTCGGAACCCGGCAACAAGCAAGATACCTCCTCGCCTAAACTTTAGACTCTATACCTGAAATTGGAAACTAAAATGATTGACTGAATCCCATTTAGACAATTAATTTAATGGACAACAAGAAACCCATTTGCACTTAAATTCAAACAAGGTTATTAAAACACCATTTGGTTGCTACCAAAAAAAAAAAAAAAAAACAAAGAATGAAACTGAAAGTATGAACCTTACACACTTCACCCAGGGCCGGCCCTTCCCTTAGGCGAGTTAGGCAATTGCCTAAGGCCCCAAAATTTTAGAAAAGAACCGGGTAGTAGAGGAAAAAAAATTTTAGTTTCAAATGAATTACAAAAATAATCTGGCACATCCTTTTAACCAAAAAAACAAAAATTTTGGTAAATCCTATTAAACATTGGTTCTAAACAAAATCATTGACCAAAAAACAAACAGATAAACTACAAATCCGGTCTAAGAGATTAACCACAAAACAATCACAAATCAATCACAAATAAATCCACTCAAAACCCTAAAAATTTTACCTTTCTCTCTAGTCTCTGCTCTCCGCCTCTCTCCAGTCTCCAGTCTCCACTGTTCCAAAACAGATAAACTTTGTTTATTTGGGCCCTCCCTGGCTGGTTTTCTAACTTTGTTTATCACTTATCAGTTTATCATTATGGCTGACTGGACACTCCCTGGACTGGGCGTTAAGTTTGGGCCTTCAAGTTTTTTTTTTTTTTTTTTTTTAAAGCCTGCAATTTTTTTTTTTTTGGGGGGTCTTATTAATAAGTCTTGTATCAGTGTTATGACTATGCTTAAATTTTTGTTATGCTTGTGCTTTATTTTTTTTTTAATTTATGCAGGTTGAGATTGCTAAAAACTTGTTATTATTCAGTGAAACTACAACAATATTTTTTTTATATAAATCAGGTTCTATTTCTCATTTGCTCTACACTTGAAAGTTATTTTTTATTGTAGTCTTTATAAATATATTGTTTGATTAGAAATGTCTTCTAGAAAATATGCATTTGAATATGAAAAACTTAAAAAAAGAAAAAAAAAGAAAAATTAATTGAGTCTTAAAAAGGATCAATGGATAAATTTGTTATTAGTAATAAACAAAATATAATACAAAATTTAGATGAAAATATCACAAATGAGTAAGAAATTCACCAAAATAATTTAGAAGAAAATGATGTTCAATTTTGCAATACAACAAATCTTGATAATGAACTTCAAAATAATTTAGAAGAAAATGAAAATAATGATGAAAAATATAATATAAAAATATTAAATAAACATTAATTTAATTAATATATAAGTATAAAAAATGCCTCATTTTTAGTTCTCGTCTTAGATCCCAAAATGTCTAGGGCCGCCCCTGTTTCTCTCTCATCCTCTCTCTGCCTCAATCCACTTCACACCGTGCTCCATGGCTAGCCACCAAGCTCTCCTTCTAAACCTCCATGGCCGTAGCTTTTCAAGCTCATCACCTCCAACCATGCACCACTGCCGAAACCCAGCCAAAATCAAATCACGACCACCACCATGGCCAAAACCCAACCAAAATCAAATCACAACCAAAACCCAGAAGCCCACCAAATCACAAATCAATCACACCCACCGAAATCAAAGCACAAAACCCACAAAACAACCAAAATCACAAAATGAAAACACTGAAAATGAACCCACCATTAAAAAAACATATATTGGTTTTGTTATTATATTTTAGAAGAAGAATCATCTTGTTGAACTAATTTTAGATCCAAATTAATCAAACACATACCACAAGTAAGAATGATAAACTGAAAGCAAAGCAAAAAAAATAGTATTTCCCAAAAAAGTGTTTTCAGAAAATAGAAAGGGTAAGCAAAATATAAAAACAATTTGCTTCATAATCTCAAATAAATAAATAAATAACTAAAAATCACACACCATAATCTGGTGAAGCCTCGTGAGCCACAATTTCACCTAAGAAGATCGTCTGAGTTGAGAGAAAGAGATTTTCATAGTCTTTGGCTCGGCAGCACAATCTTCGATCTCCTTTCTTGACGTGGCTTTCGCTCGCTCCTCTCTGTTAATGGTCATTTTTTATGAAACCCAAATAGAAGGAAGGAAGCCCAACCCAACAACACGGGCAGCAAAGAAATGGCAAGCATAGAGTAAAACCATTAAGCCCGAGCGACAGAAATAATGGATCACAGACCCATAATATAAACAAATGGGTCTTCAGGAGGCAAACGGGCTTGAAAAGGCCCGCAAAGAGAGAAATAGCACCCATGGGCAGTATATGATGTGGAAAAGTAAGAATAAGTCACGGCAGGCCCAAAGCATTGTAAACAAAGAAAGTAAGGGGTTTATAGCAAGCCCGTAAACCCCAAGGATGAGAATAAGGAAATTTGGCCAGGGAAGCCCAATGAAATTGGTAAAAGCCTATGGGAATGCAGAATTAGTAAATGGGCCGAGGAAGCCTAGAGAAAGCAAATGGGCCAAGGATGCCCAAAGGAAAACAAAAAGGACGCTAGAGCCCATGAGTAGGAACATCAGTGGCCATGCTAAGCCACTAGGGGAAGGAATAAAACAGCAGGCCTAAAAGAGGCCCAGTAGGAGTAAGTCATTACGAAAGGAATGACAAGTGATATGGCAGGAAGTCAGGAAATTAAGAAGTGAGTTGAAAGAAATGTAAAGCCCAGTCCCTAAGGGAGCGGGAAATTAAAAAAGCAACTCATAAAAGGCCAAGAGCAGACAGCAGACTATGCAAACAAAGCCTCCAGACCACGGCGGATCCATGAGCAGCAAGCAGACTTCGAACATATACGAACAGAAGGCACGCGCAAGGCCCAGACACCACCAACATGTACCCAGCCATTATAAGACATGGTGAGGTCATGGGTTAGAGGTAAGAGGGTATGGTTTGGCGGTGGGGAGAGGGGAAAACTTGTTTTGGGGTTCCTGCTTAAGCTCTTTTGGGAGATACGTCCTGCTGGGATGACATACCTCCCAAAAGAGGCAAGGCTGAGTTGGAACTACTAGGTGCATGCCATGAGGGATAGAGAGAGAGAGAGCATCAACGCTATGGTAGGAAGAGCGACCACGGTAGACTAACAAACAAAATAGTTGTTTTTGTTTGGTAATGGGGAGTAGCACGTAGACGGAACAGTGATGGTCAGTAAGTACACCCGGATCAGACAAAGGTGGTTAAATGGTATAATAGTAAAATTCGGTCGCGGCAGGCACTATAAAAAAGAAGCCTTTGCCGTGTACAGGGGACATATAGACACGGAGGGAAGAAAGAGGAAATACAACGCAAAATCGCAGTGATAAAAAACCACCAAAGAAAGACTAAAAAGGAAAAAGAACAAGGGAAAGGAAGAAAAAGAAAACAGAGAGTTAGGTCGGCATGCACTAATAAGTTTCTTTCCCTCTCTCCCTCTCAAAATCCTTGCCCTCTACCAAAAGCAAAAGGGGGTTCCTTCGGACATTAACCACTCAGGTCTGTTCCCCTCAAAACAATCAATTTCCACTAAAGGATTTACTTGGGAGATTGATTCTGTTGAGAAGAGACATTCTATCCTCTTTGGTTTGCTTCTGCGGACCGGATTAAATTTGATTCTTTTTCTCTTCTGATTAACTTATATATTACTTTGCTCCCTTTATTCTCTTTGTAAAATAATTATCATTATTGCGATTACGTTGCTTAAATAGGGATCATTTGGTCATTTCTTGTTCAATACACAGAGTACTCTATTTTGTTATTATTGTCATATCTATCTGCCACAGCCTGTCTGAAACAACGCTGCCTGCCGTAAGCATACTCCTGGCAGATGAGGCATAGTTTGTGCACGAGCCGGCCCAAATTGAGTTGCAGTTGGATCGGTCTCAACTCCCTTACTCAGAAAACTTGGGCCTACCACCACAAGAGGCAGCCCAGCCCAGCCCAGTACAACAAAAAAAGGCCCCCACACTCTCCTGTCAACCTAGGCGACATATAAAGAGAAATAAAAGGAAGAATAATAAAGCACCGCGTAAAAAAGAAGAAAAGGAAAATGGTGAGAGAAGAAAGACAGATTGAGATCAGGTGCATTGTCATAAGTATTTTTTTACATTTTTTACTCTTTTTTTTAACTTTTTAACTCTCCTTTAATATATTTTATTTAATAGTTGAGATTGAAAGTTGTTTTTTCAACTTTTAATCTCAGTCATTAATTACAATTGCATCAGGGTATTGCAGCTGAATCTGAAAAAGGCAAAGAGACCTACACATACAAATACACATACACATACACATACACACATACATAAGCACACATACACATACACATACACATACACATACATAAGTACACATAAACACATACACATACACATAACATACATAAATATAAGCACGCAGAAACATATACACATACACATACATAAGCACACATACATAAACATACACATACACATACACATACAAATACACATAAACATACATACACATACACATAAATTTATATATACATAAACATAAACACATATACACATAAACACGTATAAACTCACATAAACATAAATATACACACACATAAACTTAAATATACACATACACACATACACATGCACATACACATAAATATACATATACATAAACATAAACACACATACACATAAACACGTATAAACTCACATAAACGTAAACATACACACACATAAACTTAAATATAAACATAAACACACACACACACACACACACACACACACACACACACATATATATATCCAATAGACTATCATGAAATGTAAGTAATACTGATGCTTGTGAATGATTTCGGATTTGATGGTAAAGTATTAAATACTAATGATAGGCCTTTGGTTAAAAACATTGTTAGGACCTGACATGTAAGTATGATGTATAAAGATCCATATGTGATTTTGGAAGAGGGATAGCATGAATGGTTTATATAAATAGTGTAAGTATGGCTTAACACAGCAAAATCATTTATTTGTGTATTAGGTTTGAGTGGCATCGGCTTGGATAGTTAAGATCTAACATGTTTTGGTGATTTGAGGTAAGTGGATTTCAGAATATGACGTCTCTTAAGACATATATATTCTTATATATTTTGGTAAAAATAAATAAGTATATATATATATATATATATATACACTTAATTGCAAAAGTGAAGTTTCCAAAAACTTATACCATTGTCAATGTTTTATACACATGAATTTTATTATTTCTTGTATATTGCTTTGAAACTGTATAAGTTAAGAATGACTGAAAACTATATTTTTTAGAAAGTATTTGTTATATGATATGTGATTGATATTGACAACATTATAATAAAGTAAGAATGTTTTCAAACAGTTAGCTAGACAGTCTGCAACCTTTGCCAACACAGGATTAAGTGTTGGTCTTCGGCTAATGTAGTGTTATTGTGGTGTGGTGCAGTATTATCGTTTGCTTTTTGGAGCCAATGTTGCCTCTTTGAGGTTAGTGTTATTGTTCCCCATGGGAATTACCCACCGAGTGTTTAGCAGCTTATGTCTTTGTCTGGCTAATGTTTAATGTTTTTCATATCAAACTACTGTTTTATTGTTATCGACCTTTATAAGTGGAAAAATTGTTTATTACTATAGTATATTGTTTCTACCTATTTAGTGTATTTTGGCTAGCTAAAGTGGTTATTATTTTATTTAATGATTACAACGTTATAGTTAAATGTTTTATTCTTGATAGTTTTATAGAATTATTATATTACTGTTAAAACTATTTGTAAATGTTTTGTTTTGAAAGACATCCTCATGTTATGTAGTCTCTTTTTGGGCTTCTAGCTCACCCCCATTTCTCCACCCTTTCATATTAGAGCAGTGGAATATTTTTTGGTGGTAGATCATTGGAGACATAGATTGAAGACTTCTTTTTGAACTATGTTAATTGATGGACTGTTTTAGTATATTTTCTTAAGATAGTGAGTTTGGCATATGTGGAACTCTTTGAGTTTGTATTTGGAGACTTTATTGTTAAAGTTTTTGTTTTGTGGATTTCATAGGAAAGATTTTGATGGTCTTGAAGTATATTTGTGGATATTTAATTACGCTCTATTCCATTATATTATTGTTGATTACTTATAAGACAAGTTGTGCATCTGAATAACATAAACATACACATATACACACATAAACATACACACACATACACATACACATACATAAACACACATACACATACACATACATTTTTAGTTCTCGTCTTAGGCCTCAAAATGTCTAGGGCCACCCCTGACTTCACCATAGTGAGACCTGAGGGAGGAAAGAAACTCAACTCAACTTAAGAACAATGCAACTATCTGGCCTAGCTAGCACACTTCAAATACCAAAATTACAACAATGCTTATTGTTTTTGTAATATCCTAAAACTCCCCCAGCAACCAAGCCACCATAAATATTGAGAATAAGAAGCCAAAACTAATGCATATACAGTGAGATTTGATTATGTCACAGTTACTTTGCAATATAACAAACACGTTGCGTGCAGTTTAAAGATTCCTCCTAAGCATAAATAGACAATGAAAAGAAACATTTTGATAAATGATATTCTCAACAACATAACAAACACTGTAGTGCAAAACACAAAAATCATATGTACCTTTCAGAAAGACAAAAAAAGTTTTTTTCATTTGCCACCCACCATTTGTGTCCGCGCTGTGTTTGCTTTGCCCTACTCTACTCTTTCAACTCTCAACTCTATTTTCAGTAAAGTCAATTTAGCTGTTTAGGATATAAACTTGGGTTAAAATTGGTTATATGGGTTAGGAAGGTCCAAGATTTACCATGGACCTTGCTTCGTCATGGGTGGGTCCAATTAGAGAAGACTGAGGCCCACATATAGGGTCTCGCTTTTCTGCTTAAATTTGGGCCATCTTTGTAACCCTTATCAAATGGTTGAAAGTTGAAACTTGTAACTTGCGAGAAGAACTAGATAAGGCCCATGAAGATCTACACTCTAAACTAGATTACTAGAGGAATGAATGAGTGCTAGATCTTTTTCTTTTTCTTCTTTTTTTAACTTATTGTATTTCAATTGGGTTATTTGGTGGCAATCCTCAATCAGATTTTTCTTCCATCTTGTCTTGAGCTGTTGGATCTTATTTTAGATTTTCTATGAGATTTGTACATCCCTTTTTTTTTGCTACATGTTTTATTGAGCCTTTAACGTTTTTGAATTAGTTAATTATTATCAAGTGTCCTCATTCTCAATTAGTTGTATCTTTTGGTGTTTCTCTTGAAGACATTTAAGATTCAAATTTTCGAACCCCAATCATCAAATTCCCCCCCCCCCCCCTCCCCCAAAAAAGAACAAAGTTTCTCTCCAAATTAATTTGAAAAGAAACTTTTCAAACTTCTCATATATTTTATTTTTAGGTGTGAATTTTGAAAATTTAATCGTTGACATGTTCCTTATGTTCTTAACATGCATATCAAATTTCGTTAAAATTAGATGTTATTTACCATTCAATCAATAAACTTATTTTTTATACACAAGTTTAGATCACACAAACTTGAAGTTTTTACATTTATTTGATGACATAGCAATTGATTTTTGGTTTTCTTGAAAGGCGAAAAGCACATTTTAGTCCCTACATTTTCAAGCGATTCCCATTTTAGTCCCTACATTTTATTTTTACCGCTTTTAGTCCCTATCCTGAAAAACGGTTTCTATTTTGGTCCCTACTGTTAGTGCCCTAACAGTAAAGTCCTAGGTGGCAGACGGAAGCTGACGTGGCGCTAATGTGACAATTAAAATATTATTAAAAAATATTATTTGGTTTTTTTTTAATGCCACGTCAGCTAATTAATTTTTTATAAAAAGCCATATCAGAAAATTTTAAAAAATAAATTAAATTAAAAAAAACCTTAAATTTAATTTAATTAAAAATTTTAATTAAAAAAAATTTCTTAATGTTCTTAGTATTCTTCAACTTGTTCTTCATTTTACAACTTGTTCTTCAAATTCTTCCCAAATCAAACCCAGCAGCCCAAGAACTCAAACCCAAATCACTAGGACATAAATGAAAACAAGAAGAAAAAATTAAATTAAATGCTAACAGGAAGAACGACGAAACTAAGAACTCAAATCTCCAGCAAATCAAGAACTCAAACCCAGCAAATCAAGAACTCCCAAATCAAACCCAGCAACCCAAGAACTCAAACCCAAATCTTCAGCAAATCAAAACCACAAACCTAGTAACCAAATCAATCTCCAACAAACCCATAAACCTATAATCAAACCCAAATCCCAAAACCACCACCACCACTACCACAATCAAACCCAGATCCCAAAACCACTGCCACCACCACCAACCAACAGATCCTAAAACCACCACCACCACCACCCGCCGATCAAGCCCATTTCCCAAAACAGTAAACACCATGACTTCGACAAGAGAGAAAGAATCGAAAATGGAAGAAGAATGAGGGATTTTGAGACCCAACAGTTCGGGGTAGCGACGAAGAATGGGTTTGAGTTGGAGGAGCAGTAGCGGCGGAGGAGTTGGCCACGAAGGAGTCCACTGCCACCACCACCGACCAACAGATCCCAAAACCACCACCACCAACACCCCGCCGATCAAACCCATTTCCCAAAACAGCAAACACCATGACTCCGACAAGATAGAAAGAATCGGAAATGGAAGAAGAATGAGGGATTTTTTGAGACCCAACGGTTCGGGGTAGCGGCGGAGAATGGGTTTGAGTTGGAGGAGCAATAGCGGCGGAGGAGTCGTCGATGTCGATGTCGATGCCGCTGTGCAGCTGCCGATGATGCAGATTGTAATGGACAAAGAGAGATAAATAGATCACACTACTTGTGAGTTTGACCCGAGAGGGAGAGAGAGATAAGAAAATGAAATTTTGGTTTGTGTTAGATCTGAGTTTGTGTTATATCTGTCTGGGTTTGTGTTTTTAATTTAAGTTTTTTTTTTTAATTTATTTTCTTTTTTGGTTTTTTAATTTGTTTGAGATAAATATAATTTGTTTTTTAATTTGCTGACATGGCTTTTTATAAAAAAAATTAATTAGCTGACGTGGCATTAAAAAAAGCCAAATAATATTTTTTAATAATATTTTAATTGTCACATTAGCGCCACGTCAGCTTCCGTCTGCCACCTAGGACTTTACCGTTAGAGCACTAACAGTAGGGACCAAAATAGAAACCGTTTTTCAAGATAGGGACTAAAAGCGGTAAAAATAAAATGTATGGACTAAAATGGAAATCGCCTAAAAATGTAGGGACTAAAATGTGTTAATAATATTAATAATATTATCAAGTGTCCTCGTTCTCGATTAGTCGTATCTTTTGGTGTTTCTCTTAAAGATATTTAAGATTCAAATTTTCAAACCCTAATTATCAAATTACCCCCCTCCAAAAAAGAACAAAGTTTCTTTCCAAATTAATTTAGAAAGAAACTTTTCAAACTTCTCATATATTTTATTTTTAGGCGTGAATTTTGAAATTTTAATTGTTGACATGTTCCTTATATTCTTAACATGCATATCAAATTTCGTTAAAATTGGATATTATTTATCATTCAATCAATAAACTTATTTTTTATACACAAGTTTAGATCACACAAACTTGAAGTTTTTACATTTATTTGATGACATAGCAATTAATTTTTTATTTTCTTGAAATTTTGTAAGTATTAATAATATGATAAAAACATGCAATCTAACAGTTAGATTTTCAAATTTATACTCAATATAAAGATATATAAGGAGTTTGAATGGTTTTTTCTCAAAACTAGTTTACAGAGAAACTTTGTTAAAAACAAAAAAAAAAAACAAAAAAAAAAAAAAAAAAAAAAAAACAAAAACAAAAACAAAACAAAAACTAATTACTTTTGATGTACTGGCATGCAGCTTGAATTATTGAATATGAATTTATTTGGTCCAACTCTGCAGGCCTTAATCAAGTCTTGAGTAATGTGTAGGCAGTGATTGTTATCGAAGTTTCTCTTATTGGGCTATCCAGCTATACTTATGGACCTTATTATCAATCATCGTTTCTTTATGTCGTTTCTTTAAGTTCAAGAAATGGTTGAGAGAAATTTAACACGTTTTTTTCTTTTCTTTTTTTGCGGCAAGTAAATAATAGTGGAGGAAAGGGATTCAAACTTCAAAGAATGCACTTACTTGCAGGGACTGAGCCAATCTTTGTTTATGACTTATGATAAAAGTCTTTATTAAAAATTCACAAAGTTTAATGGGACTCACGATCAAGGATAGATCGAATGAAGAGATCAAGGGGGCCATGGCCCCACTAAATTTTAATTGCTATATATATATTCGATTTTAAAGTTTGAACAAAATAAAAAAATTATATATATACAATTGATCTCTTAAAATAGTTGGTTTAAAGAGCTTTAAAATTGAGAATTTGTTTGCCAAGGGTTCTTTTTTTTCTTTTTCTTTTTTCTTTTCTTTTTTAAATTTTAAATTTAGCTTTTAGTTTAGTTTAGTAATGTATAGTTTTTAAAACCTTTACTTTTCAAGTACAAGTGAACTTTGTTCTACCTTCAGCAAATAATAATAATAATAATAATAATAATAATAAAAAACCAAATAAACAGATGCCAAATGAACAGATTGACCATTTTAGCCACATAAGAGCATCCACAATAGTGGAGTTAAAAATTTAGCTATTTGGCACCACAAAAAGTTATTTTATCTATTTTACCTATACACATGCTGCAGCAGTGAATCTATTTTATCTTTCAACACAATAAAATAATATAAATATCATAATAAAATAAGACATCTACTACAATAAAAAAATATATCCACTACACACAACCAGGTAGGGAATAAATTTTTTTTTTTTTTTTTATAGCTCTAAGCTACAATGCACATCCATAGATAGATGTGCACTGTAGCAATGAAGCTAAAAAAAAAATAGTTTTAGCTCTATTGCTGTATGGTTATTTTTGTGTTTTAGTGGAGTTAAAATAGCTATATAGCTTTTTAACTCCACTGCTACAAGTGCAAGTATTCGTTTGGTTTGATTTTCTTTTTCTTTTTACATGACAACATATTAAAAAAATATTGGACATATTATATTAAAAAAAAATTACGTTAGGTAGTTAAGGCTGAGTAGTTTTGAACTTTTGTTTGCTTGCGTGTATCTTTTTTTATTTTCCTTTTCTTTTTAAAATTGCCAACAATGATTAGTGTATGGACTGGGTTTGAGATCTTCTACCGTGGAGTGAGTGGACTCAAGCCCAGCTAGTCCGATACAATGAATTTGTAGAGAGCGGGTTCAAGAGTTAGACCTTAGCACGCAGACAACTCCCAATGTGATATTCGCCACCATCGAACATAGATGAACTGAAATCATCTTAGAAAGTCTGTCCTCGGCTTGGTTCGAGGAGCTTGGTCGTACTCTTTATCCCATGAGAATGTTCTTCCTCCCTCTTCTTTTCTGATCTGTTTCTCCCCATTATATAGTCCTCCCCTAACAATCCCTTTCCTCCACTTGTTAATCATCCATGCCTCTCTCTGACAACCTGTTCCATCAGCTACCTTACCAAACCCCACGTGAGTTGCTGTAACCGAGACAGCACTGTTCAGGGGTCATTTCTCCATTAATGTTGCTGGAACACTAGTCGTGCGCATTTAATGTGGAGGTGACAGTTCATCCTAGTCTTGATCCTCTACTATGCTTCCATGGCTGACATGTTGTACTTGTTCTTTCTCCTTAGATGCCCTGGGAAGCTGCCTTTGGTGGCCCGTTACTTCTCCCTCCCATGGTCTGGGTTGGCCGAGGACAGGGTCGTCCTCGGCAAGGTTCCTGGGCAATTTGGACTTTCACACTTCGTTCTCGGGCGTTTCTTCCTCCTCGGCATAGGCCTTGGGCTTGGTTTAAAGTGGGCCGGGGTTACCAAATTCTCTAACCCCACAATAGCCCCTCAAAATCATGCTGCCCGGGTCCTCGGGCGGGGAGGAGGATTTTAACATCCTCGGGTCGTCGTAATGGCTTGTCACGTCTGGTCCTAAGTCAGCGCTTAGAGTCTTTTCACTTGTCCAATGCACGTTTTTGTCGCTTCGATATGCAGTACGCACCCATATTAAATTTTGGCGGCTCCATACTCCCCACGTACAACGGTGTGATGGTAATCCAACGGTGGGGATCTTTCGCCATTATGCGCAGGAAGCCTTGCACAGTTGTCTTTGGTGAGAGGGTAAATACCCATTTGAACCGATTTGCCTCTTTACTTTTGCATTCAAGAGTTCTTATGCACACACCCCGAATCCGGTCAAGTCTCCAACCCAACTCGCGTCTCTTCGCAACCTAAAAAGCCTGTTCCGAGCCCTTCCCTCATTTCTGTAAGTTTTCTTCTTGTTCTATCTTATACTTTTCCCTTTCTGATTTTCCTCTCCCTTCACTCCTCTCTTCTTTTCACTCTTCCCTGAGTCTCTTAGCCATTCTTCAAGATGGGTAGGTTTAAGAATTTGGTTGAGTCTGAGGAGGCGATGGAGGAATTCATCGCCACTCATAGGGTACCTAGTAACGTGGATCTGAGGTACTGCGAGGAGGGGGACTGGTATATCAGGAGGGAGGTAGGTGAGGTAGTGGTTCCCATAATCGCCTTCCTTGAAGGTGGTATGAGGATCCCTATGGGGCTAGTGATGAGGGGCTACCTTAGGCACTTCCGATTAGCCCCTACCTAGTGCGCCACTAACGTGTTTAGGATCCTGGGTTGCGTGGATGCCTTGAACGAGAAGATGGGGTTGAGATTAACCCATCACAATGTGAATTGGTGTTACAACCTCCAGCACCTAACGGGTAAGTCCTACTACATGAGGACGAGGGATGATAGGGTTAGACTCATCCAGTGTCTCTTTGAGTCTAGCAAGGGGTTGACTAAAGATTTTCTCATCGTGTTGGGGGAGTGGCATAACGGCCTTCACTGCCTGACAGTAGAGGGGGAGCCAAGTAGGGTACTCGGAATATGGGTAGGCTGATCTGCTATGTTTTCACAGCTTGCATTGCTTGGTTGTTAACAAGAACTAACTTTTTCTTTTGCAGATCCACACACCTTTGAACAGCACTTCCATTTGGTCAACAAGGAGGACCTAGAAACTGTACTTAGGGCAGAGGTCTTTGTGAACGATGCTGACAACCAGGTTAGAGCCGCTCACAAGATTCTCAGGTACAAATCGATCCAGAAGTCTTTCTCGACTCCTAGATACGTGATAAGAGCTAAGGACCCTAGGCTTCGCCAAATCACTGTGGTGGAGCACGGGTTCTCGTTTTCTGAAGGATCTTCCATCCCCTAAGGCATCCCATTGGCAGGCTCTTCCTCGTCCCACCAAGCTGCGGAGGCCGAGGGAGGAAGTTTGGAAAAAGAGGGAGAAGTAGTTGATCTGGGTTCGTCCGAGGACGAATTTGGTGCCTTCGACCAAGTCCGTCTATCCGAGGATCCCTCTAGTGACTTGAGTGATCCCCATTTATCTGAAGCAGACCTTCTGTCACCAAGGACTGGTACTCAGGCCGAGATAGGTTTCAAGAGACAACCTCAAACCAGCCTGTTCGACCTGCTTGAGGGCCAGCCGGGGAAAGACACGCTGGGAAAGTCACAATCCAAGCTTCCTTCTCCTCCACCCAAGCTTCCTCCTCCCCCACCTAAGTCTTTGCTTGCGCAGACTAAGTCGTCTTCCACTCTGCCGACCTCGGACCCTCGGTTCGAGTCCACCGATCCGAAGAGGAAGAGGCCTTCCAAGGGCAAAAACCCAGTGGATGGGGGGAGACCTCGTTCCTCTCAAGAGGAAGATGAAGCCCGCCGACCTTCCAAGCAGCTGAGGATCGGTGGTCAAGACAAGGGACAAGATGTCATTCAGCAGTCCGAGCCCCAGGCCTGGCTGTCTACCGCCACGCTTTATGGGAAGCCTTTGATGGACAACGCCACCCTAAGGGACTTCCGAGGGGGAGAGGGGGCTCGCGTAGCCGATGCCCTGGAGAGGTCCCTGCTTCTCCCCACGGACATGGCCGAGCTGGGGGGCATGAGGAGGCAGGAAGTTATCCTTAACCTCAAGAGGTACCTGGGTATGGTAAAACTTCTGATACTTGTGCCTTTGTTGAATTTTATTCCTTAGTTCCTAGCTTACGGTGTACATGTTTTGATTGGCAGGCTGTCCAGGCCACTTTTAGGCTGGAAAAGGAGGTCAATAACCAGGCTAGGGCCCTGGATCAGAAGTGCAACAAGTACTTGGATGCCGCGGGTACCCTTAAGAAATCTGAGGCTGATCTCAAGAAGGCAAGGGAGGACCTGAAAGAGATGACGAGGGCCAGAGACAGTGCGGCATCTGACCTAATTGGCGCTAAAAAACAGGCCGAGGACCAGACAGGGCGCCTGCGGGAGGTTGAGGGTCAGCTGCAGATTGCCAAAGAGCACATCGCCGACTTGAAAAAGAAACTAGCTGAGGTAGAGGGAGCCAGGGGCGTTGCCGAGTACGCCAGGGAAGAAGCCTTGAGGGCTAGAATAGAGGCTGAGTTTGCGAGGACAGAGGCTAAGAGCTCCAAAGACCAAGCGGAGGATGAGGCCTTTGCTGAGGGAGTGGCTAAGACCGAGGCTAGTCTCAAGGCTCAAGTGCCCGAGGTATGTAGACGTTACTGCTCCCAGACTTGTAATGAGGCCCTCAACCAAGCTGGGGTTGAGGCCTCGTCTGAGCTTAGGAGGGCTGAGAGGGTGTATTATCCCCTCGCCATTCGTGAGGCTGCCTCCGCTGACCCCGAAGCTAGCACTGCCTCTAAAGCGACGGACAAAGGCCAGGCCAATGCTGCCAACGATCTGATGTCAACTGATAAGCCTGCTGAGGAGACTGGGCACCAAGGGACACTGGGAAAAGAGGAAATCAGTAACCTAGCAGTGCCCCAGGACGTGGTGAAGCCTCCTGCTGACTCCCAAGCCACCTATGCTGACTCCCAGGCTCCCCCCGCGGAGAAGGAGTCCTTTGAAGTTGCACCTCTGAGCCAGGATTTCGAGGCATTAGATGAAGCTTCTTAGCAGACCCCCAAGGACAAGCTGCCTATCAAGTTGAAGAAATAAGCCATCTTGTCGGGCTATCTTATTTCGTCGACCAGGTCCATTATGGTCTCTTTTTCTTTTCATTCCATTTTTTTTTTTTTTTTTTGTCTTGGTGATACTATAATGAAACTATTTTTTGGTGTAATATATCCAATCATCTGTGTTTATTTCTTTGAACAATGCGTCCCTCTATTTATCTTGCTTTAATGCTTTGCTTAATAATCGGTTGATCTTAGCGGTGTGCTAGTAGTGCTTGAATAATTGAAAACGATGGACCCGCGATATAAATTTTGCCTCAGGCTTTAACCGAAAACTAAACTGTCTCAGCAATGCAACTTGTTTCCCCTTTGGATGAGTCACGAAGGATTATGGTCCACGATGTATACGTTATACAATCACACGTTCTTCGTAAGCTTGCCGAGCCTGAGAAGGCGTTTCAGCACTTAAGGTGCTTTAAGCGATGCTCATGGGCTCGCTTTCATTTTGCAGCTTTATCAAAGTAGGCGGGGGCAAGTGATCCGAGACACTAGACTCCCTTTTGGCTGCGTTCACAACTTAGTTGAATGCTCTCGCCTCGTTTAGTTGAAAGTAGCTAGTTTAGCATTTAGTCTTGTAAAGTAACTAGTTTCCCCATAGGTTTAAGTCGAGGACCGCGTAAAACCTTGGTTCAGTCTAATACCCAGACTCTTCTGTAAGTGACTAGTTTTTCCATAGGTTTGGGTCCGAGGACCATGCAAGACCTTAGTTCAGTCTAGTACTCAGGTTCTTATGTAAGTGACTAGTTTCTCCATAAGTTTGGGTCTGAGGACCATGCAAGACTTTGGTTCAGTCTAGTACCCAAGCTCTTCTGTAAGTGACTAGTTTCCCCATAGGTTTGGGTCCGAGGACCATGCAAGATCTTGGTTCAGTCCAGTACCCAGGCTCTTTTGTAAGTAACTAGTTTCCCCATAGGTTTGGGTCCAAGGACCATGCAAGACCTTGGTTCAGTCTAGTACTCAGGTTCTTCTGTAAGTGACTAGTTTCCCCATAAGTTTGGGTCCGAGGACCATGCAAGACCTTAGTTCAGTCTAGTACTCAGGTTCTTCTGTAAGTAACTAGTTTCCCTATAGGTTTGGGTCCGAGGACCATGCAAGACCTTGGTTTAGTCTAGTACTTCATCGTCACTGTTCGAAGTGGAGGAACTTGTCCCCAACGCTGGAATGTTTGCTTCTAGAGCTATAACGGTCTCGACCTTGCCTTGCCGAGGAGAGACTCCTCCTGGATTGGGCAATTGGCCCAATATTGACCTGGACATGGGCAGCTTATCCGTCTGCCTTTACGCACGATGGTAGCCCCGTTGCGCCAAATTTTTTTTTTTTTTTTTTGGTGCTTCTAATCACGAGGCATCCTTTGGCCGTTCGGGTTGTGTGCTTGACATTTCGGTATGCGAGGCACACCCTCATTAATATCATTGTGGATTAACGCAGATCCAGCAGCTGGTGGCCTCCTTGAAAATTAGTCGGGATTAATGTCGCTGGTAATTCTTCCTTTGAATTCCCAATGGGTTAATTCCCACCAACTTTCGCCTTCTATATAAGGCCCTCCGGGGGGAATCGTCCTTCTACATTTTACGAGTCTGCGAGTTCAACAGGAGCTCTGAGCTCCCAATCCTCTAGGCATTTCCAAGAATTTTACCAGGATCGAGATCAAGGCCGTAGGAGAATGGGATGGCCCTGGATTAGGGCAAGGGCAAGGAGGCCAAGCCCTTTTCAGGAACCAGAGATGCCGCCTGGACCCTGGGCAACGCAGTTGAGGCAAGGGGGGCGGGGGCCAAAGGTGTCCCTACCTTTTAACAGAGCAAGAAGGAAGGTCCTCCTTCTTCAATCGAGAGCCGTAGCGGTCGTAGATCGTGTCAGATTTTCAGCGCGGTAAGGCTTGGGTGTCATCCTGATGGTAGTGCATCTGGCAGTTAGGAGGGAGGTCCATAAGGAACATAATTTTTTTCTCTAGTATGCATCTGTGCCTGCCCTTCAAGCTGGTAGTGATTCGCGCCCAGCTTACCCGCCGATGGAGGTTTGCAAGATTACGTTACGATCGGTGCCCGGGTGTTGCCGCCACCAATGCTTAATTATCATGAGGCTGGGGGAGCATCAAGGGAACGTCCTGGGAGGGGGCCATCAGGCGTTTCCACTCCTTCTCCTCTCTTGTCACCGGTACCATCCATACGGGCTCGGGAGTTGTTGGTAGCCTTAAAACAAGCCTGCCTCAGCCTCCCTTTCCTACGATTAGCTTTAGAACAAGCTTGTCTAAGCCTCAATTTGAACATTTAGCTTTAGGACAAGCCTGTCTAAGCCATTGTTTGTATTTTTAGCTTTAGAACAAGTTTGTCTAAGCCTCCGGGTGTATGATGTACTTTTTTCTTCATTTAATAAAAAGGCTGTATTGTTTACTTGCTTCATTCTCCGAATCTTTCAATTTTCTGTAACAACTGTTTCTTGGGTGGGTGTCTTGTTTTTTCTTTTTTTTTTAATGGGACTCGGAATTAGTGTCAGCGACGGCAACGAAAAATTTGCCTAACTTTGTGCAAGCTAACAACGTAGGAATAATTGACCATTGCGCTTGCCAATGCACTAGTTCTCCCCACAGACGGCGCCAATTGTAGGGACTGGGTTTGAGCACTTCTACCGTGGAGTGAGTGGACTCAAGCCCAGCTAGCCCGATACGATGAATTTGTAGAGAGCGGGTTCAAGAGCTAGGCCTTAGCACGCGGACAACTCCCAATGTGATATTCACCACTATCGAACATAGATGAATCGAAATCATCTTAGAAAGTCTGTACTCGGCTCGGTTTGAGGAGCTTGGTGGTACTCTTTATACCATGAGAATGTTCTTCCTCCCTCTTCTTTTCTGATATGTTTCTCCCCATTATATAGTCCTCCCCTAACGATCTCTTTTCTCCACTTGTTGATCATCCATGACTCTCTCTGACAACCTGTCCCATCAGCCACCTTACCAAACCCCACGTGAGTTGCTGTAACCGAAACAGCACTGCTCAGGGGTCATTTCTCCATTAATGTTGTCGGAACACTAGTCGTGCGTATTTAATGTGGAGGTAACAGTTCATCCTAGTCTTGATCCTCCACTATGCTTACATGACTGACATGTTGTACTTGTTCTTTCTCCTTAAATGCCCCGGGAAGCTGCCTTTGGTGGCCCGTTACTTCCTCCTCCCATGGTCTGGGTTGGCCGGGGACAAGGTCGTCCTCGGCAAGATTCCTGGGCAATTTGGACTTTCACACTTCGTCCTCAGGCGTTTCTTCCTCCTTGGCATGGACCTTGAGCTTGGTACAAAGTGGGCCGGGGTTACCAAATTCTCTGACCCCACAATTAGTTTCTTAGTTTGAATAATATTTTATATATAATGAAATAATAAATAAAATATTTATTTCAATTTGTAGGTTATGTGAAAGATAATTTTCGAAACATTAATTTTAATGGGCTCTTTAATTACGAACATTGAATGAAAAATAATTACAAAATTTAATGCATAATCAATCCTAAGTTAATATTAGGATATAGATGTAAGGAGAAACTAGAATCCCAGGCCAAGAGTCAAAAAGATTTTGGCCCAAAGAGCCTAATACAATAAATTTGTAGAGAGTGGGTCAGAAAATTAGGCTCTAATGAATTGGATAACAATTATGATGGGTCTAGATGACCTAAAAGCAAAAATAAACAAGTTTTATCCAAAGAAAATCATACTCGGCTCAATCCAAGGAGATCGGTTCTTATATATATTGATCTTGAATTTCATTACAAATTCAGTTCTTGTTTCTACAGTATTTTTCTTTTAATTTCTGATTCCTTTCTCTCAGGGTCTTCTTTCTATTTTATACTATTTTCATTCTTTCATCTCCACCGTCCACGTGTAGATTAGATTACTGGTGTTAATTCTTGTCCTATCAGTACCTTCCTGAAATCTTTGGGAGTAGCTGTAAGGCTGAAAATTATTGTTCAGGTAGCACTTCCTCATTATTGCGGCAAGAGAGTTAGCTACAAAGTATTCAATACGGTGATAGCAGCTTTCTCTTAAATAATTCATAGCTTTCCTTTGTCTTGTGCTTTCATGATGTATATCCTTATCAATAGAATCTCCTAAAGCGTTACTTCTGGATGGCAAACCGCACCTTCTGATCTCTACTTTACTCAGCCAAGGAAGCATCCTTCCTCTGACCACCTTCTTAGACCATCATGACAAACCATTTTCTTTATTCATTAATGTCAACTTCCATAACAACGTTTATCTATCCTCGGACTACTAGGCGTCCTCGGACCAGGCCCCCAGCCTAATATATACTACTGGGCCTATCATCCCTACAATAAATTTAACATAAAAATGTATTGCTAAAAAATTATTTTGTACCAATTTTTTATACATATGTTAGTATGGAGTTTCATGTGATTAATTTAATTTTGAATTTTAGTTTTTTTTTTTTTTAATGGCAACAATTTTATTATTCATACTTTTTTAACTCTCCTATGCCCGCTCCTCACGTGATGTTGGTCCCATAGAGCGAGTCTCTAACCAAACAAACAATTGAACAATGAAACACCGGGAATGGGGGCTTTAGATAAAAACAATGACACCGCACCATCAGCAAGAATTGCTCTCTTTAATCTTTGTGAATATACAGATTATTAAATCATTCATTCTTAGTACGTAATTGATTTGTTTTTTTTCTTATTTCCTTGTTTTTTAAGTTTGGAACGGGGAGTCAATGTATAATTTGAAACCATAATGCGAATGATATAAAATTGTTAATAGACTCTAATATTAATATATATATATATATATATATATATATATATATAACATTGTTAGCATTTTAATTATTTTTCTAAAATAAAACTAAAGTTACCAATAACAAACAACTAATGGCTTGTTTGGAAGTTTAGAACTTTAGAGAGGGAGGAGAGTAGAGGGGAGTAGAGGGGAGGAGAGTAGAGTAGAATGGTTATCCTTTACCTTGTTTGAATGTTTTTAAAATTAGTAAGAGGGAATGGAGTAATTAGCCCTGCCTCTTATTTGGATGTTTTAAAAATTAAGATGGAGAGGAGAGGAAATGATTTAAATGATTTATGTGAATTTGAGGGAATTTTAACTCGTGAAGGAAATAGATATATTATCACTTTTATTGATGATTTCTCAAAATATACAACTATTTATTTGTTGAAAAATAAAAGTGATGCTTTTGAAAAAATTCAAGATTTTTTAAAAGAAGTTGAAAATCAATTCAGTAGAAAAATAAAAAGAATAAGAAGTAATAGAGGCCGTGAGTATGAATCAAGTGCATTCAACTCATTTGTTCAGTTTTTGAGAATTATCCATGAAACTACTACACCATATTCACCTGCTTCTAATGGTGTGGCTGAAAGAAAAAATAGAACTTTAATTGAGTTAACAAATGTCATGTTAATTGAATCTGGTGCACCTTTACATTTTTGGGGTAAAACTATTTTAACTGCATGTCATGTTTTGAATAGGGTGCCACATAAAAAGTCACACACCACACCTTTTGAGACGTGGAAAGGATATAAGCCAAATTTGGGATATTTGAGAGTATGGGGTTGTCTTGCTTATGTAAGGCTTACTGACCCTAAAATGCCTAAATTATGTATAAGAGCTACTACCTGTGCTTTTCCTGGTTATGCGATTAATAATGCAGCCTATAGATTTTTTGATCTTAAAAACAAAATAATTTTTGAATCTAGTGATGCAATTCTTCATGAAGAAAAATTTCCTTTTAAATTGAAAAATAGTGGGGGTGAAGAAAATATTTTGTCACAACCTAGTTCTTCTACTTCACATTTACAAAATCAAGAAAAATGGAACCTAGAAGGAGTAAAAGAGCTAGAGTTGAAAAGGATTTTGGTCATGATTATTATGTTTTTAACATTGAGGAAAATCCCCAAAATTTAAAAGAGGCTTTAACATCACCTGATGCTATATTTTGGAAAGAGGCTGTAAATGATGAGATGAAATCTCTAATTTCTAATAGAACTTGGAAATTAGTAGATCTTCCACCGGGTTGTAAGACCATAGGTTGTAAATGGGTCCTTAGAAAAAAGTTAAAACCGGATGGATCAATAGATAAGTAAAAAGCTAGACTTGTTGCAAAAGGCTTTAAACAAAAAACTGATCTTGATTTCTTTGATATTTTTTCTCCGGTAACAAGAATTACATCTATTAGATTGTTAATTGCTATTGCTGCAATTTTTTATTTGAAAATTCATCAAATGGATGTAAAAACTGCTTTTCTAAATGGGGACCTAGAGGAAGAGATTTATATGGATCAATCCGAAAGCTTTGTAGAGCCTGGACAAGAAAGCAAGGTATGTAAGCTAACTAAATCCCTATATGGCTTAAAACAAGCACCTAAGCAGTGGCATGAAAAGTTTGATTCCTGCATGATTAAGAATGGTTATAAATCAAATGAATGTGATAAATGTATTTATTCTAAATCATAGAATAATTTACGTGTTATTATTAGCTTCTATGTGGATGATATGTTGATTTTTGGCTTAAATATGCATGTTATAAATGAGACAAAAAATATGCTTAAAAGCTATTTTGATATGAAAGATCTTTGTGAGGCTAATTTTATTTTAGGTATGAAAATTACAAAAACATGTGATGGAATATATCTTGATCAATCACATTATGTTGAGAAAATATAATTTTCATGATCACAAAAGTGTAGCTACTCCTTTTGATTCAAGTGTTCATTTATTTCCTGTGAATAATGATGATGAGATTTTTAATCAAAAGGATTATGCTAGTATCATTGGTAGTTTGCGTTATGCTACTGATTGTACTAGACCTGACATTGCATATGCAGTAGGAGTGCTTAGCAGATTTACTAGCAAACTTAGTAAAGATCATTGGTTAGCTATTGAGCGAGTCATGAGATATTTAATTGGTACCAAAAGCTATGACTTATTTTATAAAAAGTACCCTGCTGTGATTAAAGGTTTTAGTGATGCCGATTGGAATACTTTGTCAGGTGATTCTCTCTCTACCACTGGTTATATTTTTATCTTAGGTAGTAGTGCTATTTGCTGGAAATCTAAAAAGCAAACAATAATTGCTAATTCAACAATGGAAGCTGGATTAATAGCATTAGCTTCAGCTAGTGAAGAGACAAATTGGTTTAGAAATTTGTTATATGAAATTCCACTATGGAAAAAGCCAATTCCACCTATATTAATTCATTGTGATAGCACTGCCGCAATTGGTAGAGTTAAAAACTGTTACTACAATGGTAAGTCCAGACCAATAAGAAGAAAGCACAATACCATGCGATCTTATTTGAGTAGTGGCATCATAACTATGGATTATATTAAATCTAATGATAATCTTGCAGATCTATTTACCAAGGCCTTGGCAAAAGATAGAGCATGGAATACATCGAGCAGGATAGGACTAAAGTCCATAGAATCATGAACCATGTATAAGGATACCCAACCCAAGGACCAGAAATCCTGAGAATTGGGTTCAATGGGAAAAACGAATCATACGATGGTCGTAAGAAATGCACAATTTATTTTTTAATTATTTATTTTGTAAATAATTTTTTAATTGTTCATCCCTATGATGTAAGTGCATTTATCCTGTAATATGGAGAGGTTGAGTAAAAAACTCTTAATGAAATTTGTAACTCGTATGAGTGGGGTGTCAGAATTATAGGAGCACCCTTGACAAAATTTCACCTATGTGAGCTTGGGGGTGGGGCCGCTCCCTATAAGATTTGGACTTAATCTCAAATACACTCATGAAACCGGGATCAGCACATGGCCGTAAAGTGCTAGCTATAAAAGCTCATGTCAACACCTGGGTTATTATGTGTAAGCAGTGACGCTTAATTTCCCTAAAATAGTCCTAGTTCAAGTCGGAGACCACTACGACTCTGGAGTTGAGATCGCTGTTTTACTAAGTGAAGGTTCAATGCAGAGCACACCTTCATGATGCATAATGACTCGTCTTTACCTAGTAATCTCTCTTTAACTAAAAAATTTAATATTAAAATGAGTGGGGGATTGTTGGAGCATTTTAATATTAAATAATTAAAATGAATAAATGTTATAACATAAATGTAAAGATGTGTGAGTGAATATGGAAGATGAGGAGTTAGTGAAAATGTTTAATCCCACATTGAAAATGAGAGATGTTATTTAATTCTTTTTAATTGTGGTGATTAATGGGCTAAAATGAATTGTCTCAGATATTGGGCTAGATACGTGCGCAAGGGGGAGGTGAAAAGTGGAGGTATCAAAATTGGAAATGAATCAGCATCTTGGATCCTCTTACTTGACAGCCCATTCAGAGTAATTACCATATCCGTTGGTGAGTAAATGGCCCGAATTAATACTCCATTTTTATTATGGAAAATAAAAGGCCATTAACCCGTTTGAGCCTTTTCATTCTTCAGAAACTCCTTATCTCACCATTAATTGTGCAACTCTAGCCCATTAAATTAATATCCAACAATTAATCTTGTAACACCCACTACATCAAAATTATGGACCTAATTAATCAGAATAAATTAGGTAGTAATTTCGTGAGGCTCATTGAGCCTATAAATAGACTCATTTCGACCCAATCCATGTCATTGCAATACACAAAAAAAAAAAAAAAAAAAAAAAAGAAAAAAAAAGAAAAAAGAGAGAGATTCTTGGCAAGGAATGGTGTTTTTTCTGGTGGAGTTTTGGGCTTGAACACTTTGTGCAGAGGTTGTTCTAACTATACGATACTTGTTGGATTGTTGTATCCTGGGGGAGACAAGTCAGAAACAGTCTGCACCGGTTACAGAGTTTAGCCAACCAAGGGCTTTAATCTTTTTAAAGAGAGTGAGTGTCGTGCCTTAGTCCAAATAGTGTTGTGTAATTCCTTTCTTTACATTAATAATATTCAGAAGTATTATTCAGTTTCTCGTCGTGTTATTTCCATTATCATTGTATTTGCACCAACAGCCGGTAAACATCGACACCAAACACCAAATTACCGCTCTGCCCTCCGAGCTCCACACCCCAATCTTTCTTGCTCTGCATATTGGGTCTGCCCTGGGGTTGTAGCGACATTCCAGTTGTTCCAATTCAGATATGTGGGTATGTTTTGTGTAGAATCGACGCTTAAAAATTCGTAACTCCTTGTTGGATCAGTTTTTAGGTGAATTTGTTATGAAAATTTTCTTAGTTGAGTTGATTATGATTTTCGGAACTGGGAAATGAGTTGTTTACACTGTTGAAGCAAAATTAATGGTTATAGAATGCTAGATTGTTTCGTTGTTTGGGTATTGAAAAAAAGAAAAAAAAAATTACTGCTCAGATTTATATAATTGTGCAGCTTAATTGGGACTGAGTTTCTCAATGGTCTAGGAAAGAAGAACATTCTAGGAGAAACTTGTTTCATTCGCTGGCAAAGTGAGAGATGCCGTGAGAGAAGAGGATAGCACTGGTGATGACTGGGACAAGGACTTTAGACTCACTTAACTGGGTAGCCGGTCAAATATTAGGAGAAATTAGAGGACTTTATCATTTTTACAAATATTAGATGAGTTGGGATTTAAGTTGCTGAGTTGGCAGTTCCCATGCTGTATTAGGTAGCATAAAAATAATAATTTATTTGAGTTGTTAGCCATGTTAGTATTTTCCATCCGTCAATATTTTTCATCCATCACTTAACGATATAGATAATTTTGACACATTATCAAAGATTAGGGACTAAATTGACACATTTAAGAGTTTATAGACCAAATTGTGATACGAAGTAAAGGTTAAAGACTAAATATATAATTTACCCAAAAAAATAAATAAGAATACAAAACTTGTTGGAAAGTATATTTCACTTTCCATGTTAATGAAGACCAATCAAGGGATTGATTTATAAGAGAAAATTAATGGGATTGATTACTAGAGAATCATGGAATTGAGAAAATTAATATGCAATTCAAATTCAAATTTTTTTTTTTTTACTATTATATATAATCTCATTATAAACATGGGTCTCTTGTAATGTGTTATCAAGCCATGTAAATCAAGATATTAGTCTTTCAGTGTTCAGTGGTGTGGTAGGTAGCCGAATCATGTGTATTTTCTCTTTATCTGTTTTCTCCTTATTTACACTTCCGTT
This sequence comes from Quercus ilex subsp. ballota, assembly GCA_032727855.1. NCBI lineage: Eukaryota > Viridiplantae > Streptophyta > Magnoliopsida > Fagales > Fagaceae > Quercus > Quercus ilex. The sequence goes on from CM064910.1 coordinate 36,723,326, forward strand.
TCTTCTATAACTCTCCATTGTTCTCTTTAATTTTCACAAAACCTACTCATCCCTATAAAAAAAAAAAGAAAAAAAAAAAAAAAAAGAAGAAGAAGACAAGTGAAACCCCAAAAAACCAGTTGTGGCTTATTTTGCTACGGTAATTCTTTCCATTGATCTAAATTTATATTTAGTCATTTTTAAATTTTGTTGATTTGTGTTGTAACATTCTTTCGGCAATGTGGATATATATGACTCTTGTCGGAGCATATAAGAAATTGGAAAATTTATGACTAAATCTAAACATCGCTAAACATGTCTTGATTATAAAAGCTCTAATGACACTAGAGACATGGAAGAAATAGCAGTAGAGTTTGGGGTTTAATGATAAAGTAAAAAACATTTGTTTTATACACCTTCTTGCACACATTTTTACACATGAAAATTACTCAAAAACTGTGACTTGAAATCACGATTTCCAACGTCAAAATCATGTTTTTTAGTCACAATTTCAACGCAATTTTCGAATGTAAAAATGTGTGTAACAAAATGTGTAATAAACACTAAAAAGTCTAATTGATTAGAATTTTGACCTAAACATCTTGATGGAATAACTTAAAAAGATAAAAATAAAAAATATTTGGCCTCAAGTGGGAGTTATTGACAGAAGAATTAATTGAGCACTTTATAAATCTCTCTCTTTATTGGGACAGACTCTAGATTTCTAGTGTACTCAAGCCAATGGCTCTGGGACCATAGAGAGTCAACCCGAACTTATTAGTCAGGATTCAGAACATAAAAGAAAGGCTGAATGTAGACAAATACCAAATCACTAATTCATGGAATATTACCATTATTAAAGAATATAAACTGGGGCACCCTAATAATTAATATATAGCAAAGTCTAGTTAAGAATATTAGTTTTTTATGTCTAAATACCCTAACCGTTTGCTACTGATGGAGTATTATTGTTATCTCCAAGTTCCCTTTTCAGACCAAATTTGACCAGTTTTTTCTTCTTTACGCTCTGTTTTGAGGATGAAAATGAATAGGATGAAAAGAATTATTTTAAAATATTCTTTTTATTTTTTTATTTGAAAGTTTTAATAGAGTGAAAATACTATTTCCTTATATGGAAATTTAGGCGAGAGGAAATGGAATGTATAGGAAGGAACACTCATTCCTTACAACTTCCCTACATATTTACTCCCAAAACGTCTTATTCCCTCCCTTGTCAAAAATAAATAATATATGGAATTCTCAAACAAAACATCATATTAAGATCTAGGTTCATTCTCAAAAAATATATATATATATATATATATATATATATATTAAGATCTAGGTTCAATAATAAGAAAAAATTTCATTCTCAACATACAAAATGTTCATCTACCAGAGTCTTGTACAACAGACAGTTTATACGAATCAAGATACTGATACCCTTTCTCAAAAGAAAGTTCCAGGGAAAGCATACAAAAATATTTATATATATGATTTACACAATTTGGCTCCTTCCCCGTCTAAGGCTCTATACATACAACTGGGGATGAAGAATTTTATAGCAGTATGTACTCGAATTCTAATCATGTTAAACTGAAGTTGGTTAGAATTGATTGGCTGAACCTGTAAACAATGTTGGATAAGAATCTTCAAATTCAAGGACAACTGTTGCCTTTCATCTGAGGGAGAAGTGCACCAGCAGTATTAAAATTGCTGGTACTTTTCAGCCCATTCAAGTGTTGCCACTTTAGGTTTGCCCAGTTTACATGAGTGGAAGATCTTGTTATGAGGCTGACACGGGTTTGGATTTGAAGAACTTGGCAACTGCCTGGTAAAGATTCTCTTCCTCAAAGGGCTTCGAGACGTATCCATCCATCCCACATTTCAAGCACTCCTCATATGTGGCATGAATCACATCGGCTGTCATGGCTAATATTGGCACATGCCACTCTCTCTTTCGATTAGCTCCTTCATCTGTGGCTCCACCATTCATTTGCTCATTTGCTTTGCTCTCCATTAGGCGTATCCGACGGGTTGCCTCAAACCTGCAATTATAGGACAAATATACAGCTTTGTTGAGGTCAGTGTACCAATGAATTGTACTTCAAGAAGACTTATATCCTTCCACAGTTTCCTTCATTCCAATGCCCATTATATTTTATTTATACATAAAGATATAGGAACTCTTAATTTTAGGCACCTAAAACATTTCAAGTCCTTGAATGAACAGATATCATCTAGAAAGGGGTTTAATACCAAATAGCTCAAAATGTTTATTTGGAGATGACAAATTACCGATTCTCACAAACTATTAGTAAATTGTGAATTTAATCATTTAACCTAACACTCTCCCTTCACTAGTGAGCCTAAATTGCCTTTTTAAATGAGAGGTAAGGTGGAGACAAGGTTAGAACCCAGGACCTCCTGCTCTATTACCAAGAAAAATTAATGATTCTTCCAAAAGCTTAAACTATAAGGAAATGGTGAATTTAATCAGTTAATCCAGTAAGAGACTAATCACATAACAGGAAAAAAAAATGCTACAACATAATACAAATTGAGTTGTTAAAGCCAACTAAGCATCAGCATCACACAGCCTGAACTGAATAATTAAGACTTTGGTCAATCAACATATTCGTTGAGAAATTTCTTGAACTGTGTATATAGCTCACCAGCATTTTCTAAGTCTTATGATCAAGCTTGGGGTAAATAATGAGTTTGGTGCTAAAAATTATAGACAGCTTTTCAGAAAGAAGTTTTAAATATCATTATCATGCAAAAATTTGGTTACACATTGAACCAACTAAAGCTATGATTCAGTAAACATATTTCTGTCTCCAAATGGTGAAAAATACATGCATTAACCACAAATCCTGTGATTTTTGCCACCAACTAGCTTCCTCCATAAACAACACCCTCTTCAATCCTGATCTTACATTCTCAGTTCTATCTTTCTCTTCAACAGAAGATCAGTATTTTTCTCCAATATCATTATCAGTCAAATTGAAGCTAATGAAACAACTACCAAACAAATTATAAAGTTAGGATATGTAGCAACAGTTTAATTAAAGACAGTTGAAATGCTCATCACAATGCTTTCAATTTTTTTTTTTTTTTTTTTTTTACTTTTAAAAGTTTTGGTATAGAACATATATTAGTCAACAATAAATAGCTAAATATATAGATTGCATTCGAGAATTTCAATACACACCCATCCATTTCTGGCATCTGAATATCCATGAAGCAGGCATCAAAATTATGTGGTAGTTGAAGCAACGCCAGTGCAGCTTTGCCACTCTCAGCACAGTCTACATTAGCTCCAAACTTCTTTAGCGCACCTGCAGCAACTCTGCGGTTAACCATATTGTCATCAACCACTAAAATTTTCTTGCCACAAAGTAGGCTCTGCAGGAAAGGAGTTCCATTAGGCATGTCTTTCCCCTGTTGCCTCTTCTTCCCTATCCCTAGCACCTGCTGAAGACATGCAGCAACCATACTTGCCCTCAAAGGTTTCATGATGACAGTATCTGAAAATCCTGCCGCCTTTGCTTTATCAAATTCAGCATTACTGATATTCGTTGCAAGAAGAATCATCTTAGGCAAACTAAACACATGCCCATTCTGTTTCCGGTCCAATAGCTGAAAATTTAGACCACCTTCCTCACCAGAGACCCATATATCCTTTTCAACTAGAATTAAATCTGGCTGGAAGTTTCTGTCATAGTAAATAATGTAGATTTACTTAACAAACTGAATCTTATAACTTTAACAGATTTGTCACAAAATTCTAATTTAAGGGGTGTGGTTTTACTCAAAAACTTCTTGAGGAGTTGTTATATGAACACAATTGAGTATTCCTTGATTCATTCAATTTTTTTTTTTGGGTTGCTAAGCTGTCCAATCAAGTTATTTATTGAAATGCACTCTCAAAAATTTATTAAAAACTTTTACTAAAATCTAGTTTTCTTAGTCCATGAATGTAAACCTGAGATATCATTGACATGGCTTTGCCTAAAGATTGAGATGCATCTTACATTCAAAATAAGGAAGAAGACAAGAAAGGAAAAAAATAAAAGAACTTACCGAGATGTCAGAGAACCATTTTTTCCACACATAGCAATGGCAATCTTGATGCTACTAGCGACTTTGACCAGGATACCAAGTCTATTTAAATGGTATTTGGTTACAGCAGCTCTAACTGGTTTCTCATCAACTACTATTGCTTTCAATCCTCTAAAACCAGAAGGCAAATCTTCAGAATTAGCTTTTTTCTTATCATTGTATGCATTTTTCTTACACCTCCCAAAAATGGCAGTAAATGAAAATGTGCTACCAACCTGAGGTCGGCTTATGAAACTTATCTGACCACCCATAAGCTCAACCAGACACTTACTAATGCTCAAGCCTATACCAGTTCCTCCATAATTTCTAGAGGTTGAGCTATCTGCCTGCATAAAGGGCATGAAAACTCGATCCTGAGCAGATAAGGGAATACCAATCCCTGTATCCTCTACGGATACCATCAAAGTGACGTCTTCAGATGCTTCATCAGTATTCAACATATTATGTGAAGCATCAGAACGAAATTCTTCATCAGCAATTAGATGCTTAAAGGTATCCCAACAGTTCCGCTCATCAGCAACTTCACAACCACTTAAGGTTTTAAATTGATGTCCACCACATAAAAATATACCTCCATCTGATCCTCCACTCAAACAAGTTTCAGTTTTAAATACACCTCCACCTGATCCTCCATTCAAACAAGTTTCAGCTTTAAATACACCTCCAGCCGATCCACCATTCAAACAATTTTCAGCTTTAAATACACCTCCATCCGATCCTCCATTCAAACAAGTATCAGCTTTTGCATTTACAGTGGCTTTTTCTTGTTCAGCTAGATGGACTTCAACAAATATATGTCCTCGTTCAGTGAACTGCCACATACTCAATATAATTAATATCAAGTAGATTTGCAAAATAATGCAAAGTGTACACTGAAGTTTTATTTGGGTCTGGCAGAAACCATAAAACCACCAGTACAGTAGATCATAAATCAAAGAAAAATTAACAATATGAGTAATCAACTAGTCATAATAGTATATTAAATCTTGAATGATCCACTTACTTTAACAGAGTTTCCCACAAGATTTGTAATAATTTGTCTGAACCTCCCCGGATCCCCCATAACAATTTCAGGAACTTTATCAGAAACAAACGCTGCCAGCTTCACTTCCCCAATTGGTTACATATCCAAGATGAAAGAATTGTCAAATGTGAAGAAGCATCATGAGCACCATTCATTGGTATCAAAACCCCCACCAAGGTAAGAGAGAGAGAGAGAGAGAGAGAGAGAGAGAGTCAGTTTAAACATGAGAAGAACAAAACAAATGGAACTTCATATTCAAAAACTACAGGAGTGAACTGTAATAATGCAAAAAATTTAAGTGAAATGGGGGAATTTTTTTTCCCTCACAGAAGGTCAAGCAACCATACCAGCCACCAAAAAGATAATTAATACTCTGACTTGCTAGTAGACTTACCTCAATGCCCTTGTTTCTAGACTTCTCAGAAAATAAAGAGAGAACATCATCTAGTATGGATCTGAGGTCAAATGGGACTGCTTCCAGCTCTAACTTGCGAGCTTCAATTTTTGCCCGGTCAAGCACCTCATTAATTAATGCTATCAGTGCCTTCCCACAGGCTTGAGCAGTTTGGGCATAATCTCTCTGCGTTGAACTTAACTCTGTATCTAGAAGCAGAGCAAGCATCCCTGCAAAATACACATAATAACAATTCATCATTCATTACAAAGTGTTCAAGTAAATAAAATATGACACCATCATATGAGAAAAATAAATAAATAAAAAGACTTGGAACATACCGAGGATGCCATTCATGGGTGTTCTGATTTCATGAGAAACAGTAGCTAGAAACTGGCAACAAGATCACAAGAATTGTTCATATTAAAAGGTTGAAGCTTGTAAACTGAGTTGAAGTCTACTTTACAAAAATGTTGGGAACAATACCTGAGATTTTGCAACATCAGCAGCTTCTGCACGAACTTTCAGTTCTTGCATTTTATGGAAATCATCCTCAACTTTAGCAATGTGACTTGCTGCAGTATATAAAATATAACCCACCAGTAAACCAATCACAAACGTAAAGAATGCAGTGGTTAGTGCTGCCCATGACATAGGTGCCTTCTCATGATATCTGCTCAACATCCAAAATGAGCATATGAGTCAAAAATCCTGGAACTCTTCATCTACCTTCTAAAATAATGATCAATGACTGGGTGCACTTACCTACATATCATTTGATGCTTCCTGAAAGGATCTCCAAAATCAAGCTTGCTCTCATGGAAATGAGACATGTCAACATCTTGACATTGGTGACCGTACATGGCTAGGGGATCAGAGGAGTTGGTGATATCATACACATTCACTAATATCGCCTGATTCGCAGCAAGTTGCCCAAGTAAATTCTCCACAAGGGACTCAACATCAAAGGCTCCACCAACATATCTGCATTGTATCAAAATTTCATTAACAAAAAGGCATCTAGCCAAAACTTCCACATTAACACGTCCAATATTAAGTTGAAAAACTGAAAGCCAACAATTCTAAGCTCTTGTCCAATATAAGACCATCAGAACATACTTTAAGGGAAACAAACTGCAAAAGAAATTAACCAGGATAAAATCACACCTGACTAATATCCTGACTTTACAACACTTAGTGTCCATTTGAGAACAGTTTATTTAGCTTTTTTGCTGAAATTTTTTTGCTAAAAATGTGTTAAAGTATACTTATACCTTGAAAAATTTTGAAAAAGTGAAAAAAGGTGGGAAAAAGAGAGGTTTTAAAAAGTTCTACATAAAAATTAAAAGCTAAAAGCTGAAGCTGATGCCAAATAGACTCTAACTGTCCTTTTGGCATCAGCGTATTTAGTTTTTTGTTGAAAGTGTGCTAAAGTACACTTTTACTTTGAAAAAATGAAATTTTAAAAAGCCGTATTTAAAAGCTAAAAGTTAAAAACAGCAATTGTGGTTGGGGTAAAAACAGCAGTGGAGACAGTTTCGTCAGCGGGGATGATTGTAGGTGGCAGTAGGTGCTAACATGGTAAATTTGGATAAACTCATAAATATAGGAGAAATAAGGAAAAGCAAAAACCAACTGAAATATAAGAATCGTAATGTAATATATTGGCACATAATGATAGCGGACGAAGGGTCTTTGTACAACTAAACTCTAAAACATCTTGAATCCACAATGCTAAAAATCTGGAACACCAGTTGACAGAAAGTAATCTAACTGAAATTTATTGATGATTTACTTGAATTTTTGTTTTATAGCTTGGGATCAATCCAAGGCTCAAAAATTCTTAGGTTCAATCTTCAATGCCTAATTGCTTTATGATATAAATCAAGCAATAGTTGATAACCAGCTTGAAAATCTCAACTCCAATAAAGCCAATTGATGCACAATTGTTAACAAAATCAACTGGATACTTGGGCACATGGCCACATGGGTAATAGGCTCACCTTTGATTTTGATTTTAATGAGATCTTCCATAATTTTCTCATGATTCTTTTCTATATCAAGTTGTTCATGAATGTTCTCAACAACCTTATCTTTTACTCTTTGATGCAGTAATTTTCAACTTGCAATGGTAAGACTTGATCTTGTTCAGCATCATCAATATTTTCTTTGAAATTTGGCCTCAAATTGTCAACCCCAAATCAATGTTTTCTCTTGGAGCTTGAATATGAAACTTACTGAAACAGTTTCATAGGCAATAATCTTGACTTGGTGGTTGGATAATGAAAATTTTCAATACCACCATCATTTTATTTATATGAATTCACAAGTCATAATCATAACATGAATAACACAATATATAATAATAATCATAGGTGGAAAAGAAAAAGAAATAGGCCAATGTTTATTTCACTCTTTATCAAAAAAAGAATATATTTCATCCTTAACTTGACGCATTTTATACTCTTGTAAATCATCCCAACATTCACCCAAATTACTGTCTAGCTTATTTAATACAATTCTTACCTTTTCCTCTTCACAGGTCTCCTAGTAATCAAAATAGTCTTCTAAATTACTCAACCAATCTGTGCAATCTTCTTTATGCACTATTCCATTAAATAAAAAAAAGAATTTATTATTTCTAGGTATTCATTTACATTTACGCTTATCACAAGCGAGATCTCACAACTTGGAAGTTATTATTTATAGGTATTCATAAGTCCATAACACCACCTTTTGAACTTTAATTGTAGTCTAGATGGCATACACCCCTTAATCGTTGTCAACATAGCGGTTCTTGTCAGCTTCATCATTTGGCTACTAGACCTAGCAAGTAAAGCTAAGGCTCTGATATCAACTCTCACAGCATGATTACGACAAAAGGGCTATTGCATTACTAGACCCTAACAACACTCTGATTCATAAGGCTAGATAAGAGAAAACAAGCTGACTAAAATTTTATTGATAAGTTACTTGAACTTTAATTTTACAACTTGGCAAGCATTTTAAAGGCTTCATATACGGCATACCTACTCTACAAGGGAATTTCCTAAATTAACTATAGTTAATATTACCATATAAAGACTTAATTTTGACTAAAATACCTACAAAAACAACCACAACCAAGAAAATAACACCCTACTCTTGAAAAGTGAAAACTGAAAAAATAATAATGAAAGTCTTCCAACAGCAGCTAATGTTATATCTCCAATATGAAATCTTGTCAAATTACTGCCACCATTCAAGTGATTTCATTTCCACAAAGCACATGGAGAAAAAAGATTAACTTCAAAGTTAGTAAATGTGTCATTAAAGCTCCAGCAATAATAGAATGCCAAATACTTGTTCTTGTTCCTATCATTCCCAAAACCAATTTAGATCGGTCTTCTAGTCTATCGTTTATATCTAATCTAAATTCAATCTGTTCATGAACTGTCATATACAGACACTGAAAAACATTAAACCAACCATTAATAATTAACTTAGTATTCCAATCAGGAAGGCAAGCTCAGATGACTGACCCTGCAGTTGATTCAATGCGCTCTTCCACTGTTGCACTCACAGAGAGCTTGGATTTGTAAACAGGGAATGTAAGCACAACACCAAGATGATGAGATCCTAGAAGCCTGAAGGGGCTAGTCAAAACAGCTTTACCAGTAGCCCTCGCCCTCAAAATGTTTTCTCGGTCTTCCTACATCATCCAAAGGAAAAATTGCAGGCCATATGAAGCACCAAGTTTACATATTACTCGATATCATGAAATCCAGACAAGATAAGCAAAGTGAAGGTCACAATTTCTGAAGTATACCTCTCCTGACATCATGTCAAGTGATGCAAGGTAAGAAACGCTTTCCTGAGAGAATATCACAGGTGCGTACTCATCTCGCACTGGGGAAGGCTCCCTCTCCATTGTCTTTATCGTCCAACCATGATGTCTCTCAAAATTTTCCCTGTCTGAATCCATTACTCTCTGTGCATAGGCCACACCACTCAGTAATGGCCGCTCAAAAGCGGTTCTAGCTGTGTACTCCGCAAATGTTTCCTGCATTTTTCGCAATTAACCATACAAAATCAACTACATTTGATAGTAATCAGAGTGAATCAAAATTCCATTTATTTTCCTGTCTTGGTCTCCTCAGAAAATGAAATATTAACTCCACTAATCTTCTACACTTAGTTGATTAAGATTTAACTAATATTTTGATTTATATAGCAACAATGACTCAGTGACACCAGGAAATGTCATAAAAAAAATCCCAAAAATTTCCTCAATAAACTGGCAACAAATACATAAACTTAACAAGTTTAGATTAAAATTCAAGCACAAACCTGATCAATTGCTGAAGGGTTCTTGTAGTAATGGAAAGTGGAAACGAGGATGGCAAGGGCGTGCACATGATTAACACTAACATTAAACTGATCTTGTAACATCCTAGCTCTCTGATCACACATGCTTACCAGTAAATCCTTCCTCCTTACTCTGTTATCAGCATCTATGCGATTGTACACTGTCATGCTCAAGAAAACCATCACCATGATCCAAATCAGAAGCAACGTTAGGAGCCAGTTCCTGATGGCTTGAATGAACCCTCTTTTGCTCCCCATTTGCTCGTTCAACCTCACAGCCACAGAGTGGTGCTGTTGAGTCTGACTCTGCTGTGTCTTCAAACCCATCACCACAAATCTCTCTCTGACGACTCTTTTGCTTTTTCTTCTTCTTCTTGTTTCTCTAATACCCACTTCATATCTAAGCTAGAAAAACACCCCCAAGTCATGCATACGCATATATAAACCAACTTTTGATAAAGTACAGGCAATTTTTAGACACACCTTTTTCTGATATAGGAAAAAAAAAAGGGTACTACTGGTAAACTGCAAGTAATTTTTTCATTACAGCATTGTTTTGCGTGATTCAGAGCTTCATAAAGAGCATAAGTACACCCACAAGGCTACAACCAAAAAACCAAGCAAAATTTATACGGTAGAGACTAGAAAGAGAAGAGGTATAAAAAAGCGGAATACTCAATTCTGAGAGACAAGCATGGTTCTCAAAAGATGGAAAAACTTAAAAATAAAAAAAGCTCATTTTCCAAAGAACAACCTCTCTCTCACAGTGTGTGTCAAAAGGGTCTGTTCCTCTCTGTCTTAGGCCTTTGAATGATTAAAAAAAATAGAATAGAAAAGTACAGAGTGTAATCTCAAATAATGTTTTCTTCTCCAACTCCATTCAAAAGCGTGAAGTTTTAGTTAGAAACAACCAGACAAAGAAGAGCACGTTCGCTGCTTTTATTCCTTATATTATATAATCTACCAAATGCCACAGATTGACCACCCTTAAATAAAAACACAGACACAGACACACACACACAGCAAACAGCGAAGCAAAAACACAGCCCAGAAGCAGAATGAGAGAGAGAAAGTAACAACTCTAAAAAGAGACAGATGTGGTAGTTATTGTTGTAAGAAACAATGTTTTCCTGTAGAACTAGCTTAGGCTAGGAGGAGAGAGAGAGAGGTACAATGAATGAACACAAATGGGAAAAGAGTTTTTGTTTTTGTATAAAAATTTGATTTTATTTTCATGTGAGGGAGATCTTTAACTGTTTGTCCTATGCTTTTTAAAGTAACAAAGAAAAAAAAATATATAACACTGAATCGAATTTCTAGGATTTTCCAAGATACGCTTTTGTCTCCTTGGTCCTCTCTCCCTCTCTCTCTCTCTCAAGTCCTTCTTCTATGTCTCTCTGGCCTCTTCTTTATAATAATGTATTTCACACCACGCCCTGTCTCCTCTCTCTCTCTCTCACTCTCTCTCTCTCTTCTTTTGCATTTCCTGAGCTAAACCCATTGACACTGATGGCTGAATTTTTTTCCCAAATTGAACAACTATAGCCATATTGAACATCTTTGATTGGTTTGAAGCTAGAATTGGGTCTGGCTGACCCCAAAAGTTCTTTATCTATTTTAATATGAAGAAATCCATAAAAGCTTCAAAATGGGTAATAATAACAAAACCCATAACGTAATTTTGGTTGGTCAGTTAATAGAAGTGTACACATGTTGTTTTCTTTATGTATCATAGTGTAAAGTAAAACCTCACATTTTGTCCCACTTCTGGGATTCCCTTTTTATTTTTTATTTTTAATTCAAATTTAAGTTAGAGAGAGAAAATTATCACCAAAAAAAGAAAAAAAAAAAAAAAGAAAGAAAGAAAGAAGAAGGTAAGAGAGAGAGAGAGAGAGAGAGAGAGAGACTGTGTTTGGAATGGGATTTAATTAAGGATGTGGGGAATGGGTAGAAATCGCAATCACAAATCTTTGCGATAATGACATGGCCAAGCAGCCCAGATCTCACTCCAATCACAATTACATCTTTGCCCCTTCTTTCTTTGTTCAAATCTCAAATTTAGCCCTCTCATGGAATTGTTTAATAGGGCTTATGATTATAAATTAGGACTTTCAATCTTCTTCTCTTTTTTTTTCCTCTTTGGTATTTTTGATTGTACAGCCTCTAGTTTAATCATTACATGTACATGTGATTTAACGACAGTACACATGTATTTCATTTAAAGCCGGGTAGTTTAATGATATCATTATCATGGTTTCAGCCTAGATATTATAAATTTTACTAGCATTAAAATCATTAGTTTACATATTTTGGGTTATTTTTTGACTTGTCAAGAAAATTAAAGGAAGAAAGCTTATTTGTATTCAGAAAAAATAAATAAATAAATGGAGAGAGAAGAAGAAGCAGCTTATTTTGTAGTGTAGTTTGCGCCAGTTTTCAATGGGTCTAAAATCGTAATTTTAAATCATTACTTTTTAAATTTCTACTCTTTGTTTTTTCAAAGGATTAAGTAACATGTTTTTCAAACAATCATGTAGGTGAGAATTAGAAAAAAATGAAGTGGATGTTGAACGCCTTAATGGCTCCCCTTTCATCCAAATTGGTCATAAGGATTACGGGTAGGAAGTATGCATGATGAGAATGACTTGTTTATTAGGTCGGAGACCAACAAATGGGGTTCGTCAAAAGCACTTCGATAATTAAGCTAGTAAAGAAAACTACATAATGAGTTTAAGAAAAATGATAAATGAAGTAATAGAATGCACATTATTGTCTCTAGTTGAGATGGGTTTATATAGTGTGTTCTCGATGGTAGTTGGTAGGGTTCTATGCAAGCATGAAGTGAACCTAACATTACATTATCCCCCCTCCCCTTCCAATGATTGCTAAGGGAGGGGGGCATTGGCTGAGGGCACCTTCCCCATGATTATAGGGGGAGGTCCTATCATATTACATTAAATGCTTATCACGGTAGGTGTTGACATTTTTTTTTTCTTTTTGAGAATCAATAGGTGTTGACATTTAACCTTATTACTCCACCAACTTTGACAAGGTTGAGGTATCCAACATCCTTTTGCTTTTTAGGGCATCCTCTATTCTCTCCCTAATTGGTATGAGGTTAGCAAAGAACTACTGCTGAACCCCAATAATTCTTTGAAAGGAATGGTTCTTAAGGGTTTCTGCAAACATGCAGATCATTTTCTTCTACTAATAGCATGTCGTTTGTTGTGCTACATGCTCCTTTACTTCGTACAAGAGACCTTGGTGCAAGTGAAGCTCATCCAAATTTCTGTCTTCATAATAATGACTCGTCCAAAATTTGTACAATGTTACTTCCACTAGGAATAGTGCCTTGATTCCAAAAGTGAGACTAAAATGCATTTCTCAAGATTGTGCCAATTGATAATGTAAAATATCAGTAAATTGCATGTCCAAGCAAGTATTGGAAATTCTACAAGGATGAAGGAGGAGACTCATTCTCAACCCGCTAGAATCAATTTTGGAAGTGAGGACCCATCACCAACCACTGGGGTAGTCGGATTGGGCAGCGGACGGTTCGAGTCTAGTTGGTTTGGTCAGGTGGGTCGGTTCTACAAGTTCATCATAATTTTCAATTTTATCAGAACTAAGTCCAAAATCAAATTAACACACACACATATAAGCTATTAATGGCATAGGTTGAGTCAGGTTATTTAGCTTGAAAATTTTGCCATCTTGAACCCAACTCCTAATGTCAAAGCAGTAAATTTTATTTTAAGGACCAACCTAAATATATCAATAATTTTGATTTTTGTAAAATATTGTGCGTGCACACTCACTCACTTACACACACACATAAGAAAATTTCATCAACTCAGACTTATACAATTTAAGGTATTTATTTTCTTTCAATAATTCATGTGTAATTATATTTTAAATTATATTTGTGGGGCCTGTTATGCTAGGAGGTATTGGTATGTTCGTAAGAATTGGGTCTACGGTCCAGCAGCCCAGTCCGAGGGCACTCACTTGTCCGAGAATAGTTAAAAAGAAGTATTGTGAAACTGGTATAGGAGAAAGGGAGAGAAGTCACGTATAGTAACTCAAAATGCGTCCGAGGATAAGAATCACCTCGAATATCATGGTCCGAGGTGGATGTAACTAACTTACTATTCAGGATACTCCACAAAGTTGTATAAGAACTGGAAAGTGAATATAGAACAAAGGAGGAACCGGGGAAGATAACAAATATCTTCTAAAAGCTGCTACCTCCACATTAAATGCATTCCAGCTAACTCTCTGACTGCATTAATGTGGAGGTGATACCTGAACAGTAATCAAGCAGCTTTATGGCTGCTGAGCAAAAAGGTCCGGGAGGTGCTGGATGGGACAGAAAGGAGTTCACAGGATAGAAACTACACGTGTACAGTGAAAATGGGGTAAGGAACGCAGTATATAACATGAAAGTAGGTGACATTAGAGAAGACTTTTTTGAAAAAAAGAAGGAAGAACGAAAGAACCTAGAGAGATACCCCCTGATACCTGACCGAGGAGAGTTTTTTACAGTTAGCTTGAAACATCTTTTTCTGCATGATAATCACAACCTTTTCTACCAAATGGAACTAGGTCTTTCACCCACTTTCTAAAAATTTATTGTTTGGGCTTGTTGGGCTAGAAATCCATCTCTATTCCAGGTCCAATCCAATTTGAATCCCTACAATATTAATCACAATTAATAGTTTTTAAACATTCTAAATTAAGATTTATGTTTAATAAATTAAAGATTACAACTTAGAGTTACTAATAGTTTTAGAAAACAAAAAAATGTATAAAAATCAATTTTTTTCCATAAAAAAATTTACTAATTTCAATTAAATTAAATTGTAAATGTCACTTTTATATGACTTAACATATACATTATAAAATAAGAGAAATATAATAAAAATAATAGTAAATTAAAATCTTTTGTTTTGTTTATGGATGACAAAGTACGTGTCCCATACTCTTAATCACAAAAATCATTGCATCTTTTCTTCTAATGGAAAAGAAAAAAAAAAAAAATATATATATATATATATATATATATATCACTAATTCTTTAAATGCAAAATGAAGAAGAGTTTGTTTTTGGAAAAAAAAAATAGTTTTATTATAGGTTTGGCTTATCTCCAGTACATTTTTAACTGAACATGTCTTTTTGTTTTAAATATACAATGACAAGTGGTAATGAGTTTTAATTCTCACATTTTATTTAATTAGTGGCTGATGTGGCAGCCTTTCATTAAAATAAAATGAAATTTTTAAAAAAATACTTGAGATAAGCCAAAACCCTCTCCAAACCCTTTTACTAATGAGATATACTTATATATTATTGGAAACATATTTTTAATGCTCCTAAAGTTAATGAGCTATATATGGCAACAAAATTGAATATTAAAAGAAAAAAAATGAGGCATTAATACTTTAAATGAGTATTTATATATTTCATTTAAAATATACAAGGAGCCATTAACTAATCTTGTCAAAATTCGCCCCCAAAAAAAAAAAATCAATCTTCTCAAAGAAAAAAGGGAGGCCATTAAGTAAAATAATGTCACAAAAATTATTTGAGCAACCTAGCAACCCTCTCCTTTTTTGATAACTCAATTGTTATAAGAAATTAAGGACATGGAATATAAATCTTAATTCTTCTTATAAATGAGACAAGATAATACAACAAAAATACAATATTTTTTTTTACTAACATTCATCCTTTAAAAACATTAGTAGGTGTGATGCAATGTATGTAACTTTGAAATGGGATTTAAACAGTAGTTGATGTTTGATTTGTTTAAAGGGAATATCTCTTGATGGAATATGGGGATTGCATGGGGACCATATTTTAAACAAGTCAGGCAGAGGAAAGGACTAAAAGGAGAGGGTTTGGTTTGTCCTCTTGCAAAGGTTTTGAAGCCTATCTATTTTTTGTGCCACTCAAAGTGTGTTAAAATGTAGGGGCAGTGTCGGCCATGTGGTAAGCTTAGCTAAGCTAGTCAAGGCCAGCCATCACTGTCCCAAACAAAAGTCTATGTTTCTATGTTTCTATTGTTCAATAAATGATAATCATGTCCTTCTGCCATGCTCCCCTCACATGGCCAGGTGCTTGCCTCACCTTTGCTCCTGCCCTGCCCTGATTCTCCTAAAGGTTCTGCACATGCATGCCCAAAATGGCTCTCCTGTGGTCCCATTTCTTTACTTTTTATTGGGCCATGTGATGCATTCCGGCCTGAATCCAATGGTTACTACGCCTAATTCCTGTATACTTTTAAAAAAATGAGAAATTTTTTTTTTTTTAAATTGTACATAAAAACTAAAAGCAAAAAAATTAGCTTATAATCTAATGACAAACGAATCCTTCGTATGTCTATGACATTTGGAGTTCAAATCCTCTCTTTATTGTTATAATTATTGATTTATCAAAAAGTCTTGCAACTCAATTGATTAGCACATTTTAGTGTTTTTCATAGAGATATTTGTTGGGTTATGTAAAGCGTAGTTTGTGTTCGATTTAGATTATGACCCGACCTAAATTAGAAGCGTTATGATTTTAAATGGCTGATTTTATGAGGCTTAATCTATAGAGTGGAGGCTTGGGCGATAGGCCTACCCGTGAAATTTTTTTTGGCCCGTTTTAGCTCAATTGTGGATTCATTGTGTGGGATATAAAAATGTTGTTTCTTTAGGTTAAAGTTTGCTGTGTTGTTGAGAGAAAAAAATTTGTATTGCTACATCTTGTAAAATTTTCCTAAAATAGAGAAATCACTGCAATTCCATAAATGTAGGCAAATTGATGAACCAAGTAATTTATTGTGTTGCGTGTGATTGTTTTCTTTCTTACAATTTTTCTTTCATATTTTTGCATCTTATAAATCTGAGAATTTGTGTAAATTTCCCATAATATTTAGAATTCAAATCCTATCTCTTTGTTGTAACTATTAAATTATCAAAAAAATAAATGTTAGACTAATTTTTTTTTTTCCTTGAAGTTTGAGATTGTTTATATTTTGCCCATTTACATATCAACATTTTTATTTTAATCCCTTTGATTCCATTTTCATATGGATTTCAAAGTCTATTTAGTAATGCTTGGTTTTATATGAGTGATTTGACTTAAATAGAAATGGAGTCAAGATCAAAATAATTCCAAACTTATAGGGTCTAAAATTTATTTTAGTTCTTTTAGTCGAGTAAGGGTCAAATAATTCGGTTTGCAAAACAGTTTATTAGAAAATACTACATTTCTAAAAGGAAGTGAGGAAAATGTAACATTGAACTATTTTTGAAAAATTAGAAATTGTGACATAATTAATAATTGTGAAGTGAAATTAGGATTCTAGCGAATAGTTTAATGACCATATTAGTAATTCCCCCCAAAAAAATGCATAAATAAATTAGTATTATCGCAGATTTGGATTTGATTTAAGGGAGAGGTATCTAAAAAATATACTTGTGCCAAATAAATTGGCAATTGACTTATATAATAAAGTTCGTTGACGTCGTACCAAGAACCTGGAAGTTGGAACCAAATCATATCTTCATCTTGATGTTACGTCTGCTTTGCATTTTTTTTTTTATCATTTTCCCAGGAAACTGTCCAATGATATTGTTAATTTAGCTTGTAAGAATCTATTCAAAATTCTCTTGTAATCTGAAATCAAATGAACTTGGCGTGGATTACACAATTCCTGTTACATCAAAAGCAGCTTTTTAAATGCAACATTTTTTTTCCCTCTTTTTTTATTATTATTTTTTTTTTCAGTCCCGTGAAACCGTGTCGTGCACAAAATTCTTAAGTAGGTCCTAGTCTCAAAGTTTCAATACTACAATTCTAATAAAATCTTAAAATCTTCAATGTAATCTCCATTAAATAATGACAAAAAAAAAAAAAAATCGTTGCTGTAATCTCTCTTCTATCAAATTTTTTCATAATAAGAAGATTGTAACTTTATTAAGAAGAAAATAAAAATTTTACATCTTAAATTAAAGCAGACTCAATGAAAGTAGAATTTTCAGCTATCTAAGTTATATAATTACTAATACTCTTGTCATGCTAAGTCAAGATATGATCAAGGCAATCGCCTTGTCTTCTAATATGCATAACTAAAATCTGTCAAAAATCATCTACGTTTGTAGCCCGAGATAGCTTAAGGTTAGCCGTTTGAAACTCATTTAATAGTTACCTAGCCTTTTGTACTATTATAGTAGTATTATTGATCGATGTAGTCTAGCCCTTCCCTGACGCACTTTGTTCCTACTGAACCATAAACACCACGCTACCATGATAATTAGCTCCATTAGCTCATCCCTAAACTTACAAATATACATTAAAGGTGTGTTTAGATATCGCTTATTTTGCTGAAAATTGAAAACATTGTAGTAAAATAATTTTTAAACGTGTGAATAGTGTTGTGGAGCCATTTTTAATGAAAGTTTTGTTTAAAAAAGAAGTTTGTGGGTCTCGTGAACAATGCACGGGACCTACTGAAAAGCAAAAAATGCCAGTGCACGTTCTCAAAAAAGCAAAAAAAAAAAAAGAAAAAAAGAAAAAAAGGGAAACACACTGCATTTTAGCTTACCCAAACGGGTACTAAGTACCACAAAAAATACGCAAATTTGGGGAAGACCATTCCATATGCATCAAACGAAATACTAGTGAGGTTCCACACTTCACAAGCTAAACTACACCGCCAGAAAATGTGCCCACCACTTTTTGCTCCAAAGTATTATCTAAAACAAATAATCTTAATCCAAAATTTAATATGGGTCAACTCGCAAGTAAATAAGGCATGTCTTATTGTCCTAATCATTGCCAAAGTGATTAACAATTGTCAAGGACCTTAGGCTTAGAGGCCAGGGAAAAGTTAAGAGATGTATTGATTTAAGAAATATTTTTTAAAAAATTTTATGGGAAAAAAAGAATTAATTATTTTGACAACTTTTTTGTATTTTTTATGAAAGTTGTGTTAAAATTTTTTAAAATAGTATATTAACAATTTTCCTAAAAACACCTGTTAAATAATACTTTTTGATGTTCCTGATGACATTTAAATCCCCATTTCCTTTTGGAACTATCTAAAAAAAAAAAAATAACGATTAACAACTAACGATGTGCTCATTCCATTTGCATTTGTCCCCTAGCATCACTATTTTTTTTAGGTTGTATTTGATTTCTTTGGTTGTAAGGAACAAATATAGTCATAAGATTAGACGCATAGCTTAGCATAATGGGCAAATGAGCAACTTTATGTCTCCTACTCATCTAAACAATGAGCAAATGTGACCATCCAAATTCAATTGAGCCATTGCCTAAAAAGATGGGGGGAAAAATTCGAGAGGTTCAAATAGACTGTATCTGGTGCTTCAACCCCTGTAGTAAGTCAAGGCCTTGCCAACATGATTTCTCAAACCTTGTGAAGCAAAGATACGGGACAAATGTATTTTATAGTATAAAAGATCTGGTGTGTCTCTTTACCTTTTCTCATTCTTTTTTTTAATAGTTATTACTACAAAAAAGTGTTAGGCTAACTTGGACCTAGACTCCATTGAGGCTTTGACTAATTCCACCAACACTCTCTATGTCATGTGTAACGGGAACCATTGTTGCTTAAGGGAAACTATTTCTATCGAAGTTCACGTGAATAAGCACGTACACAATGATTTTTTTTTTTTTTTTTTCGTGAATAAAGTATACAATGATTTAAATCAATATTTTGCGTTTATTTTGGAATCAGTATATATCAATGTTTCTTTTCACAATTTAAATATAAAAAAATAACTTTATATAAAAAATTCATAGTTTATATTTTCATTAAGTAACATAAATTTATTAACTCACGTAAAAATCAAACTCTAACCACATAATAACGGGTAATCTTTCAACCCAAAAATCTATTAAATTACAATGTGAATGGACCACTCATCTCTTTGAAATAAAATATACCAAATGAGAAACTAAGTACGAGGGTGGGAGTGACCTAATTGCTCAAGGGTAAGAGTTTGGGAATTTATTCTTATAAATTTAAAGGTTCAGTGAAATTTATTAATATCAATTTACAAAATCCATTAAGGTTTGACTCCCAATAAAAGTTTTATGCTGCAAAAATTAGGTATACAAGTATCCGGCTAATGATGTATAAAGGTTCACCAACGTTGTCTCATTTGGTTTTCTGAGCACATTGTTGACCAATATATGTACCTTAAGTTCAGTAGAAGTATATGTGGTTTTTTTAAGGCCTAAATATGAATGGCATACCACTTGGAAGTAGTGATTTGGTTTTGCCATGTAAGACATTCTATATGATATGAAGCTATTGTTGGATATATTTCAAAAATAATTTACTTTTGTGAATATGTAAACAAGAACAACATACAAATCTAATCATAAACAAGAACCCATTAGATTCAATATATAAAAAGAAATATGTACAATAATTAAATAACTTAGAGACCAAATACGTGAAAAATGAATGATGCAAAATTGATCAAGTCTTGTGTTTGACACAATCCCATTAATGCAAAATTGGCGCCTCACACAATTACTGGTGCTTAGAGACTATTAGATGTTTGTCTCCTAAGATAAAATGATCAACAGCTCTGAGAAGAAGCACTGCAAAATATGTGCTCAGCGAATTGAACTGTCTCTTTCTCTCTCTTCGACTCTATATTTATGCACAAAAATATTTTTCTCTAGGAGAAAAATTCTTAATAAAATTTGTTTTTATGAATGAGAGACTAAATATGTACATTAGTAAACAAACACATTGTTCAAGAAAAATTGATGCATACAGACTTATTGACTCAAAAAATAAAATATTGTCCAGTCCACACATGCCTAAGCCCAACTCAATGTCCAGCTCATGAGTATATATACCCATATATTATCTTCCAATTTATTTTCCCCTATGTGGGATTCAAGGATTTTCACAACTTTAAAACTACTTTCAAGTGGACACATTGAAGTTAATTTCTTATTAACTCGATAATTTTCTAACTATCACAGATGCATCATGGATAGGTCTTAAGGTTGTCGATTTTATAATGAGACATTTAAAGATTTTTTTAAAGATAACTTGGTTGTAATTTTATATTCTCTGGATTATGATAGTGAAAGCCGAAATAAGAATATCGACATGAAGTAACTTAGTATTGGGGAGAATTTTAAGAAACTTAAAGTGTCTGTTGAGTTAAAATTATTGAGCTAATATAAGTTAATTTTGTAACTAAAAGTCTTTTGGACATTTGGAACTTGCTAGTTCATTTGGTGTTTAGTTTCTCTCTAAATATTCTATGTTTTGGACACGTATTTGTTTATTTTTTGAGAAGAAAATGTATTATTTTTATTTTGTGCACATAAAGTATATGTATTAAGTTAGATTTATTTGCGGAGGATATATCTACGAGGATATATAAAGGAGAACCCAAATGGCTAATAAAGTACTTATGTAAGGATTACAATACATTGTAATACATGGAAGGAAGCACTTATTATAATTAAGGTTATTACCGCCACGATTCATGTTTTGGATTCTTTATTTGAGTGGGAGCATTCACAACTATATGACATGTTGAGAGAATTACAATCTATAGCGTTCGCTTCTAATAACAGCTCCTTATTATCAGATCAAGATACCAATCGGTTTTTGGTATAGGCGGAGATTGAACCTCAAATCTCTTATTCAATCATCAGAGACTTTACCAATTGAGTTAGTTAGAACCCACTCAACTATATGACATGGGTAATATATATAATGACCATATGATAGTTGTGGGCCGCAAGAGCTACTTGAAGGAGCAAGCACTTGGACCCTCAACTTATTTGTTGGTGGGCTTTACTCTCAATCTTACTTATGGGGCTCCAACTCAGGCCTGGTTGTACCTTCTCAAGTACTAATCTCTCACAAATTTACTTACTTCTTCCATCTTTTCCTAGTTTTTTCTTAATCACTCATCTTACTCTCCATTTTCCATCCTCGCCAACAATGGCCTAGTTCCCCTTTTATATCCCTAAGTGAGTGGGGTAGCCATCATTTTTATTCCCACTCACTCACGTATTCCCACGTCTCCCAGAATCCTAAGGGATCCTCACGAAATCAGAGGATTCCCTTGGAACTTGTTCTAGACGCCGGTTAAGGCTCGGTAGTGAATATAAGCTTTTTATAATTATTCCAAATTCCCCTCGGGAGGGATGGGGCGGCACTCCCAGTGCTTGGCTAATGGTTAGGTCCAAAGTGAAGAACCCCAAGACAGTCCTTTTGTTGTACCCCGGGATCATCACACTCAGTAAGCCCTGGGCCTCGTACCAGGCCTTACTTATATGGTGGGCCCAATCCTTCGGGCCTGGTCCACCCACAATAGTGAATATAACTTGTCAAGTTATTTAAATGCTATGTGGGCCAAGTAGGAGAATGTAAGATTATATATCCATTAGGAGATTTTATGTGGCCCACATTTAAGTGATATATGAAAACTTCATCTTAAGTTTTCTATTTGTAAAAGTAACTCTTTATGGTGTAACATTCTATCAGTAACTCTCTTTGGTGATTATGCTTTAAAGACACCTTGGAATAACCCCTACAATTAGTAAACAAACATGGAGTTACAATTAATTAAACTCCTTGATGGAAGGAGTTAAGGAACAACTCTTAAATTAAAAAGGTCCTTCGTCTAGCCCATGTAGCCCGTGTCTCCACCAAAAGGTTATATATGTGGAAAATGCCATAGGCTAGAAGAACTTTTTTATCTGTACATAATCTTAAATAATCAGCTCTCTCTAAAACACTTGAGCAATGATGACTAAAAGTATGTATGTTTTCTTCCGCTAGTCTAGATTTTCTTACGTATAACCCTACCCTGATATATGCTTTGTCAACTCATAATCAAGATGAAAAAAATTAAAGGACAGTAAAATAATGCAAGAGTTACTCCTAAGAAAAACCCAAATGTTTCATTATAATAATAAAAAGATAATATAAACGATTAATATCTATCATAATCCCCTTACACCTTTTTTTATAATAAAACACTTACTGTTAGGACTAGTACCCCAGACTAGAGTTTTAATATATTCTTTAGTCCCATCTTAAGTTACATACTTAAGTCCTATAGACTAATCCATTTATTAAATGATTTATTATTTTCTCAGTAACAATTAAACAAATGGTTATTTAATTTTAAAATGAAAAACTGCTATTGCCCACACTCTAGAGTTCTTGTGGAATTGAGGCGAAGATCTGAGGTGTTTTCAAGATTAAATCATCACTTTGTTTTTGAATTTTATTGCAGCAAGGTATGTACGTCATGTAATGTTTTTCTAAGATTGAAAGTTGACTTGTTATTTTACCAAAAAAAAAAAAAAGTTGACATGTTATGCTGAATAATAAAAGTAGATGATTTTGTCTTCCTCTATATTGGATTTGTATGATGTAAACCTATTTTCCAACACATATTACTAGGAAGGAATTCTTATCAAATCAGGAAAGAAAATAAATCTAAATCCTAATTCAAAAAACAAATAGGGCTCATAAGTCAACTAAAAGATTAATGAGAAAAGTAGATAAGAAAAAATCAATTGAAGAACATAATTGATCTCTTTTCTAATTATAGGCTTGACTTTTGCTGGAGTAACACTTTAACTTTAATATTATCTTTTTTTTCTCTTTTCCTCTCATTTTTGTGTGTGTTTATTTCTGGAAAAGAGATGAGTAATTGTCTCACATATCTCAAGAGAGAATGTTGTGTGTAGTATAATTTGCCCTACCCTCCTTTAAAAGTTATCATAACTTTTGAATAGAGTTATAGTGTACATTTATGTTAGAACTTACAACCCATTTCCTTTGCCTTGTGCGTGTATATGTTTGTTCCTAAAATAAAGAAAAACATTATCTTCTTTGATTGCGGCTGGACTCTAGTGTGGCAGTGGCAGCGACTGTTGTTGCTAAATTCCAAGAGGTTTACTACTGAATGTGCTAAAATTGGAACATCAACACTAATAAAATTACTGTAAAAAACGTGCTTGATTAAACCCTTCGCCCCATGTTTCGCCTTGAAATTTTGTCATTTATGTCGACATGCATGTGCCTCATTATCCACTTGATTGACTTTCCGTATGGATATGTATCCAAAGCCTAAAATTGAATGATTGTGAGAACTACTTGGCACAAAAAAAAAATAAAAAATAAAAAATAAAACTCATACAATTATGATTAGATAGTTAGTTGCTGCGTTATTAAAAAAAAAAAAGCAGTATTACTCGATTCACCTTTTAACCTGAAAAATAAAATCATTTCCTCCATTTAATCTCTACAATGCCCGTTATGTATTTTTTTTTATTTTTTTTAATTTTTAATTTCTCATTTTCTTCTTCAATAGGAATTGGCGGAATTTAAATTGAATGAGCAGTTAAAATAATAATAATAATAATAACAAAAAAAAAAAAACTTTTTTTTTGTAATTTTCCATAGTATCGTTTTTGAGTGTATATCCCAGACTACCCATTTGTTACTCTCGGCCCATTATTGCATCAAGTTGGTCTGAATTCTTATTTAGAGCCCAGTAAAATCTGAAAATATAACCATATATTGAGCGTGGGCTCAGTTTTATAATTCGGGCTAGTCCAATAATATATGGAAGCACGCCCATGTGGTTGCAATTTTGTTTTGATAAGCATATGTGGTTGTTGCCTCGGTCTTCTCAACCTTTATGGGTTGATAGTGCGAAAGCTATCCCAGGAATAGGATTGGGGTGAGTAATGCTCTGTTTGGAAGTTTGGACAGAGAGTGGGAAGGAGAGTAGATGAGAATAGTTATTCTCCGCTTTATTTGGATTTTTTAAAATTAAGTAAGGATGAGAGGAATAATTAATCTTTTCAATATTTGTAATTTTGTTAATATGGTAATTGTAAATTTGATAATTCATTTGGTCAAATATTTTTATACTCTACTCTCTCTCCAAATCTCTCCAATTTGAGGGAATTAAAATTGAGGAGTTAGAAGTAGTTAGAACTCCTCCAAACCCTTCCAAATCTTTCCCCCTCCTCCCTTAAAAACATCCAAACAATGTAATTTAACTTACTCTCCATCTCTCTACTCTACTCTACTCTCCTCCATCCAAACAAGCTATAAAAGATCTGTAGATATCATAACTTTGAAGAATTTAAAGTCTGACTTATTTTTCATTTATGATTTGATGGTTAGGAGCCGGAGATTTTAATATGGATTTTTTTTATTAGAAATACCAAGAGGTGTTAAGCTACAAAACTTTTGAAGAATTTAAACTTTAATTCTTCTTGTAAAAGAAACCAATCAATTATATTGAATTATATGTATTCTCATATATATATATATATAAACCTTAGTATTGAATTATAACTTTTAAGTATTTTATTTATTTATTTATTTATTATTATTCATAATGCACGATTTCAATTAAGGAGGGAAGAAAAAATTATTACAATAAACAAAAGATTTAAGAGTATTTGCAAAACCAAACTTAATGAGGGAATTACCAACACTGTTAGCATCTCTTTTAACCCAACTAAATCCCAACTCTGTGGTATTGCTCAGCACAGCATAAAACTCAACATTTGACAAGCCTATATTCAAAGCATATAAACAACTTTTGGCATTGTGTTTGTGTTCCACAATAATATCATAGTTTGTGACAGAGGGGCAAGTGTTGCAAAAGTAACACTGTCCAGTCTCCAAAGGAAAACTAGATTCGAATCACATCTCTTCTCTTAAAAAAAGAAAAGAAAAGAAAAACATACGGCAAATGTCTAAACAATTCATAAGCATGTAATTAAGTAAAGAAGAATAATGTAAAGGTGTAAATGATCATTCTATTTATTAGTAGGTTCCAGTTAGCTCAACTAGTAAAGTCTTTGATGGTTGAATAAGAGATTTGAGGTTCAATTCTCGCCTACACAAAAACCAACTAATATCTTAATTTGATAATAAGCCGATGTCATAGGTTGAAACTTAAAAAAAAAAAAAAAAATCTATTTACTAATGTCTTTATATACTGTAGACATTCTATTTCTAGTCATTGTAATGATCAATTTGGGAATTAGTGTCTTAAGTGATTCAATTGGC
The DNA here is from genome assembly GCA_032727855.1 of Quercus ilex subsp. ballota. Classification (NCBI taxonomy): domain Eukaryota; kingdom Viridiplantae; phylum Streptophyta; class Magnoliopsida; order Fagales; family Fagaceae; genus Quercus; species Quercus ilex. The sequence goes on from CM064910.1 coordinate 36,749,301, forward strand.
TTAAATTAGTGATTTTATTAGCGAGTTAGGAATTTATGAGCTCGAATTCTAAATTTTAATTAATTCCAATTCAAATTAATGGTACTGAAAAGTGGATAGGACATTCCTAATTCCTAAGTCAAAGCCAAATATAATTGGATCTTGAAATGAACCTACAAACTTTTGCAGATATGGAACCTGTATACAAAATAATGTTAGTTAAGAGTAGGGGTGTCCACGGGTCGAGCCGGGTCGGGTTTGTGCCCGACCCGGACTCGACCCGAAACTTTCGAGTGGGTGTAAACGGAGCCCAATATCGACTCGGAGTGCTAGTTGGATTGGTCAGTTCTGGACTCGTCGGGTTTCGAGTTGTATCGCCGGAGAGCTATTTTTGGCCGGATCTCGTTGGATCTGGACTAGATCTCGTTGGATCTCAAGTAATCTTCGCCGGAGAATTCCAAATACCGCAAAAAATCCTTCGAATATTGTCGGATTTTGTAATTGTTCGTCGAAAATCCTTCGAATATCGCCGGAGGTTTTTGGTTTTATGCTCGGGTTGGGTGGCTTGGTTTTTGGGGGAGGAAACCCGCCAACCGACCCGAAGCTGTCGGGTTCGGTGGGCGGCAACCCGCAACCGACGTCAGAGTGGTCGGTTCGGGCAGTTTTTAGTTTGGGCTCGGGTGGGTTGCTCGAGTTGGTCGGTTTGCCGGGTTGGGTGGACAGTTCTAGTTAAGAGGTTAAACATGATGCGTTGAATTTTTTTAAATTGGTTTAGAAATATATGCTAACTAAATATATCCCATCCCAATCCCTCTTATGGCTCAAACTAAGTTCCCCTACCCCATGTCCCTATGCCCCCATGCATTTAGCAAGGAGAGATATCATCTAGACTAATGTGTTTGGTGGTTTTAGAGCATTAGCATTGGTGTAGCTAAATTTTTTAGCTTTTAGCACCTTAAAAAGCTGCTTTATCTATTTTATAATTCCATTTTACAATATTCTCAACATTAATGATTCTATTTTTACATTCATCTCATTATAATAATATAAAAAACTCATTAAAATAATAATAATAAAAAACACCACAAAAAACTATAGCAACCAGCCATATCCACCTCCACCATCAGCCACAACCACCATTATGGCAACCATAACATAACGTAGAAAAAAAAAAAAAAAACCACAACCCGTCACCACCAGCCATGACAACTCAACATCACAACTACAACCACAATCCACTACCACTGCCATAACCAAAATCCACAAAACCCACCATCACTACTAGACAAGACAAACCACCATCATAACCTCAAGCACAACCACAAACCATGAATCCCATAGCTAAAATCCATGAAACCCACTACCAAAGCCAAAATCATCCACCACCACCACAACCAAAATCTAAGAAGCTCACTGCCAAAATCAACCACCACCTCCACCATAGCCACCAAACCCATATGAGCACACAAAAAAAACCCAATCACAACCAACATGCCCAAATTTCGATCTCAATCCCGATCATCATAGCAAAGAGAGAAGATAGATGGACTCAAGGGTCGCAGCAAGGAGCGAAAGGTGTGATGGGTCGGCGAGGTTTGATGAGAATAGTGAGGGCGGTGGCTTGGGGCTTGGGTCGATAGCGGCTGGGTGACTGGGCATGGGGAGATGGGTCAACGAGGAGTTGGAGGAAGAGAGAAAAAAAATAAAGGGAGAAGAGAAGAGAAGAGCTGAAGAGGAAATAGTAAAGATAAAAGAAAAGAGAAAATATTATTTAATTAGAAGATGAAATAAAATATTGATATTTTAGTATAGTTTTGAGCTACAGTGCACTGCCATAGATGGCAGTTTACTATAGCTAAAGTGGTAAAAATTTTAGCAATAACACCACTATTACAACCTTATTTTTGTTATATTGGTTGTTAAAAATAGCAATTTGGCACCACCAATGCTAATGCTCTTAAGGGGTTGAATTAATCAATTAGAAAAGGTAAAAACGAATCATTTCTTTGAGTATCATTTACACATATCATACTTAGACTTTGATGTTGAAAAGACTAGAAGTCTATGCATTACACAATGTGTAAAATGGTACAATGGGCAATTTTTATATAGACCAAGTCTATGAGTGAATTACTTCTAGATCAATACCACCACAACAAGGAGTTGGCTCCCAACCGGTTTGATCTTCAAAGAATGGAGAAGAAGGGTAGGGAGCCTTTCAAGGAGTATGCTCAAAGGTAAAGGGACAAAGCGGCCCAAGTCTAACCTCCAATGCTTGAATGAGAGATGATAAAGACTTTTGTAGACACACTCAATTTGCCATGCTTTGAGAGGATGATTGGCACCCAAGCTCAACTTTTCACTGACTTTATATCAATTGGGGAATGCATAGAAGATGTGATCAAAAGTAAGAAACTTGTGGATACCACTTGTGGACACAAGGGGGGAGTCGCCACCTAGTTTTTGCAATGGTCTAGGAACCATATATATAGCGTCCCTTCGAGGAAGGACATTTTGATCTTACTACCAAAGATATGAGTTTGGAGTTTAGGTACGCTCTTGGGAAAGTGTTAGGCACTCAAGATAGCCCAACCCTAAGGTTGGCCTCCCATCATTGTGCCTTATATCTTAATCTTATTAAAAGCACGTTCAATGCTTGTATTCTAACTTTCACACACACATTAGCATAGATCTAAGCATTCAACATGGCATCATTCATCCTAAACCCTAGCATACATCTATCATGGCATCTCATCACAAACCCTAGCACACATCTATCATGGCATCAAAGCATATTCAAGGTAGCAAATATACAATCAAATCAAGGCAGAAACATAAGCATAAGGAAAGATCCAAGCATTCATATTCATCTCTAACATCAACACAAGATCATATCACAAATGCATAAACATTTTCAATGCATAACTTACCTTTCACTTACCTTGCAGCAACACAGACCCACGGCATTCATGCATGAACATGTGAATGGATCGTATTAAAACTAAGAAACCTTAAGACAAACTCTAATCTAAACATATGATAACAAACAAGCATGTGAAAAGGTGGACAGGAACTTATTGGGCCTAAAACCTATGAAAAAAGGCCAAACAGAACAAACATGTGAAGGCAAACCAAAAAAAAAGGGTTTCTAGGCAACGACATCACGCACACTAGAACAGGTATGTGTATGCATAATCAAGCCTGCATGCGCAGGCTAGATCATGCGTATGTAGATCCTTACCCAGAAAACACTAAAAATGCAGAAACAGAGTAGAACTTCAAAACAACAATTCTAACACCCTAACATGCATTTTAAGCATACAAAAACTTAAACCTAACCTAGGAAGGCATATTAGAACATATCTTAACAAACAAACAAAACAAACAGGAGGATTTAAAGACAGAAAATAAAAAGAGGGCAAAAGAGAAGTTTAGACTAGATACCTCACACAAAAGCTTTCCAAGCTTTATTTTGACCGTTCACCTTAGTCAAATCTATTCACAAGCCAATAAGATAGTGATTAGCAACGTTAAATTAGAAGGATTGGGGCTAGAAAATGTCCCAATAAAATAAAATTTACTTGAGGGTGTTTTGTAAGAAACCCCTTTTTGATTCACTATTTTCTTGTGAATCTTAGGTTTTTCCCGTGGGATTTCTGTGTGTTTTGAAAATGTACCATGTAAGGCTTTTTATAGTTGAAAAAAAGGGGTTTGGAACGATTCCCAGACGATGTGGGATTCATTCCAAACCTTAGCCATTATTGCAAAAAACTTGCATTTCTTATGCTTCTGAAACCTTAGCTGCATATACAAGAATGTGCTTGTGTATGCATCCTTTAGCTTGCGTACGCAGGCTGTGACCCATGTACGTAGGCCGAGAGCCTCTTTGGTCATTTTATTTCAAAAAATAAAATTTTGCTCATTTAAAATGTTATATTTTCTATTTTAACACTCCTCAAGTCAATTTAATATTTGATTGGGCTCTAAACAGGTCTTAGGCTTTAGAGTTCTAGCATCTTTGGAAAACGGGGGGCCGAGTCGTAAAGGGTACAAAATGCGGTATCTACATTGCCGCCCTTATGACACTCCATGAACAACAAACCAAGAAGGTTGACGTGTAAATGATATCTAAAACTCTCGCTAAAGCACAAGCTCCTATGCCATCTTTCATTGTTCAGTTAGTTCAACCAATACCCCAAAGTAACACCAATGTCAATTGTGGTACCACCCAACCAAATTTCCCAAGGAAGAAATTCAGAAAGTACACTTTTTTTCTTAGTTGTATCCAATTTTTCTAGAGAAACACTTGGTATCTCCAATTGTGCCCAAGCCCATCCTTTACCCAATTATTGTGATCTCTCCAAGAAGTGTGACTATCATTTTGGGAATCCTAAACATAATCTGGAAGATTGTTGGACACTCAAGAACAAGATCCGGGATTTGATTGACCAAGATATCTTGCAGTTCCTAAAGGAATTAGCTCCCAACATTACGAAGAATCGTTTGTCACCACACGGCGAGAACAATGTGAAGATGATGGTGGAAGAACAACTTGAGATCGTAATGCTTTCTCGTTTTGTCTCTTGGAAAAAATTTGTATGAAGCCTTAGTTAAGTATAAGTACCTCTCAAAGAGGTCTTTTGCATGCGAATGGATTTATTAGTACCATAAAGAGGATGTAGGACATGCTATCACTGAATATGAAGAGTTCAAGAAGCTAGTCCAAAGCCTTATAGGTTGAGTAATCATCCAATATGAAAAAGGGCACAAAAAGGAGAGGCATTGTATGGAAATTGAGGGTTGCCCACGCCTTTATTAGAGGAGAAATACTCAAACCCTTATGGAAAAACTCAAAGTCTATTTCAAAGAGTATTTAGAGAAGTTGTGAAAGCTTGCCATGGAAGAAGAAGAGTTTCTAGGCGAGGTCAGCCTAAATGCTGTCAATGAGATTGAGGTTGCTAAGCCTAAGAAGATTGAATAAATTATCCTCAAACCTACCTAAAAGAAAGTCCCAACTCATCATATAATCCACCCCAACCATAATGATAAATCTCTAATCTAAAATATCCATCCCAAAAGAAAACACCCGAGGTGTTCACCCCACTGGCGATATCCTATCCCACACAAAATTCCTAAAAAAAGTCCAACTTTGTCCTAAGCATCGATATTCAACTTGAAATTATTCAAGCTCCACAACCCTCCCCATACACAAACAATTGTCATGCCCCTTGGAGCAATGAAGTCAAGATGATCTCGAGCTGCAACTCTAAGGTGGAAAACACAGTTTGTCAACCGATTTAGGGGATCTACTTGAAGTGGACAATGTTTTGTATTTGAAGAAGTGGAGAAGAGAAAGGAAAAAGCTAACAAGAGGATTGAAGAGCTCGTAAGAAAAAAGGTGATAGAAAAAGAAGTAGAGGATTTTTTAAAGTGATTTGCTAGAGTGACTTTGAAGTGGTTCATCAATGGAAGAAGCAACCGACCTAGATTTTGGTTTTGTCCTTGTTGTTTTCATCTGTAGCCTACTGCAATACCTTCTTGAAGGTGCTTAAGGAATCTTATGTCCTGACCCACATCACTGAATCATTTTTTAGAATCTTGTCACTACCATGCTTGCCTTCAATCAAATTACTTTTTCTAATGACAAGTTGCCATCTGAAGGTACCGGTCACATCAATTCCTCCAAATTTTTGTGAAGAGCAAAGACATGGTGGTTGTTAGGGTCTTAAATGACAATGGGTTTGCGCTTAATGTTTGCCTTATGTCAACTGTGAGCCTTTTTGAGATATCAATCCATTATCCAACCAAGCAATGCGATTGTTCAAGCTTTTGATGATAGCAGAGAAGCCTTTGGCTAAATGGACCTCAAAGTTGAGATTGGGCATCAAGTCTTCAACATCAGTTTCAAAGTCCTTGATATTGATTCATCCTACAATATGTTGCTAGGACGACCTTGATTGCACATGGCCTGTGCCCTTTCATCCACCATCCAACAAAAATTGAAGTTTATAGGAAGGAACCAAATGGAAATTGTTATGGTCAAGGAAGCAATGCTAATCTTTCAAGAAGTGTTTGTGCCCTATATGGAAGACAATGCCACTTTTGATGCTTCTTTCCATTGTTTGAAATTGTGTTAGTGATTCACCAAGTTGCGGTCGTGATCCCTAGCCTCCTCGAAGTAGTAATCATGGTAGCTAAACAAATGTTGAAATTCTTGTATCAGTCAGGAGAAGGTCTTGGAGCCCTTGGTCAAGAAAGAAGCTGTAAAGTTGTGATGTACAACTATGTTTTATATATGTTGGCTTTGTTCCAAGACAAAAATTGTTGTAATTGCATTAATTTTGTTCATTGTATTTTGTGGGATTTTATTGTAATGAGTTTAGTATTAAGTTGGTGAAGAATCGAGCATGAAATGAAGATCAGTGTAGTTTCGCGACTAGCTCGCAAGAAGTTCGCGAGAAGAGTAACCTGCGAAAAGGCCACATGAGAAGCACATGCAGGAAGCTGAAGAGTCAAGTGCTAGACTTCATTTCACAAGTACTTCGCGAGACAGGCCATCTCGCGAAGTACCTGCTAAACATTATGCCTGGAGGATTTTAAATGTGACTTTCTTACCCTTCACCCATACTATATATACCCTCATTACCCATAAAAGTAAAATTTGCTATTCAGAGAGAAAAACCTTAGATAGGTTTTCTACAACACAACACACCCATCTTTTAGAGGGAGAGCTACTCATCCTTAGTGAGAAATCATTGTAGCATCTTCTCCTTCCTCTTCCTATTATCATACCTTGAGAGGAGATTTATACCCAAACACAACTCACACATTTTTAGAGTGTAGAGAGTGTTTTGGAGCTTGGGAAGCTTTGGGGATTTGCCAAAAGAAGCCGGTGAGGCTTGGCGGATGCAATCGGGTGTATTGCAGGATTCAAAAAGCTAGAGAAAACATGACTCCGAGAAGTCCGTTGGTAGCAGGAGCTTGGAGGGCTCAAGTACATTAGGTATACTAGACTTGGAGGGTCTTTTGTTATTCGTGTACTTCAACTTTATTCTCTAGTGGATCAATTTCAACTTGGAGGGTCACGAAGAGGTTTTTCATCTAGATTTTTGGTTTCCTCTTCAATAACATGTCTTGGTGTTATCTTATAGTTGCATCTCTCTTCCATTACTCTTGTGCTTTACATTTATTGTTTGTTGTTCATGTTTATGCACTAGAGTAGTTATCGATTCATTGCGCACATTTACTTTTGTTCCGCACTTTGATTAAGTAAAAGTAAAAGCAATCTAGCCGTAATTTTTAATTGAGGGTCTGAACAAGCTATTGTGTTTTAGCACAAATTCGAGCTTTTAGAAGCATTTTGATAAGCATGCCATAAAACAAAGATGGTTTTGGTTTAGGTTCAAACCTATGAGGTGTGACCGTGCCCAAACTAGAAAAGAGAAGAAGAAGAGGCGACTTGCTAAGCTAGAGGGAAAAAAGCCCCAATGTAAGCAAGATAGTCATCCCTCATATCCTAGTCACTTTCCTGCACCTATTGAGGTCATAATGCTTGAAGGATATAAAGATGAGCTAGAGTTGTCCTTTCTTTTTAGCTTATATCCTGAGGACTTAATGCATGCACCCTTAGGACTTCCAGGGATGTTCCAGCTCCTGCTACTACTCATACTATCTTGAAAAAGTTGTTGGCCATTGGACCACCGAGCCAATGAGGATCATGGTTAGTACCTAGGTTGAGTAAGAAGTGTTCGGAGGACTGCTGCACCCTTGACAAAAAATAAGACTAGAGCATTTCCTTAGTTTGCTATGTCGTGATGAAGGAAGACCTATTTTGTGTCATCATCCATAGGGTGTCAATGTTTGACATGACTCGCGAACACAACACTGGTTATTTCAGGCTAGGGTTGGGCCTCAGTAGGTTTCGATCATAAACAGGTTGACCCGAAAGCGACACGATAAAATAATGTGTCATAAGCGGGTCAACTCATGTAACTTGCAATAGACATTTTTGACATGCCAATTTATTTATGTCAACCCGAAATGACTCATTTAACACAACCTGTTTAACTCATATAACAAATAAATATTCATTTTATTTTAGATTTGTTAAATACCTTTTTATATCCAACCTATATTTTACACTTAAAAAAAAGAGTAATTACAATAACTTATAAGTGATATAATTGTAAATTGAAACGTTACAAACTCTAGACCTCTAAACCCTACAAATCCTAAATCTATAAACCCTCTTATAATTTGCTAAACTATATTATTTGGAATGTGGGTTGAAAACTTGAAATGTATGCACTACTTTTTGAATGTAAAAAAATCTATTTCTATATGGATGTTATATTTAATGTTAAGTGGGTTGAAATGGGTTGAAATGGGTTATGTCATATTCATGTCAACCAAACATGATCCGTTTTTTAAGTGTGTTAATTGGGTTGGGTTGTGTTAACCCGTTTCATTAACATATCATGTTAGAGTTGAAAGATCATGACACAATTATTAAATGGGTCAGGTTCAGATTAAGGCATTTAGTTGAATATCTTATTTTGACACGACACGCTCACCTGAATTGACACCCTGATCGTCCACTCATCTCTTAATTGCCGCCTTAAGGAGCAACCGGTCCATTTTGCTGTCAAGATGACAAGCTTCAACTTTCAAGAACAAGATCCACTTGATTTTTTACGAATTTCAAAGGTAATTTCATTTTCTTTGTTTTTTTGATTGAGCTACTAAGTGTTGATAATGGGCAATGTGCTATTTGATTGGTTCAGAATTATATTTTGAGCTTGATTCAACTGTTAAAGTTGTCACGGTTTTTTTTTTTTTTTTTTAATTATTATTAAAAGAAGCTTAAATCTAGTTATATTCTAAGATGTGCTTTTAAAAAAAAATGGATTTCTAAATTTTATTTTGAGAATTATGTGAAATTATTAAAGTTCATTGTATATTGTTTTTGTGAGTTTTGCCAAAAATGTTAAATAATTAATTATTTGCAGAATAATTGTAGTATTTAGTATATTTATATTATTATAAAATAAAATTAGCAATAATTTTGGAATGGTACGCAAAAATACATCTATACTGAAATATTAATTTGAATAGGTAAAAACAAAACAACAAACAGTATTGATAATGTTTTGAGCATTATTACTCAGGCCCCAAAAGGCCGAACAGGAGAGAGAGAAAAAAATCTGGAATAATAAGTACATCCAATCCTTCTTTTCATGAAGATCATAAAATAGAAAACAATTTTGCCTTGGTTTCTCAAGCTTTTCTAGGTGATGTCGCAGTACAAGGTGAGATTTTCCGTGAAATTGCGTGGACCCACATAAGGTTACCGGGCTCTTGGCCTTTTTTGTCCTATCTCTCCAGTTAGTGCCTAGTGACGACATCAAGCATTCGGTTGTACATGACCAATAATATGCCTTCTTCAAAAAGATGAGGTCCCTTAATTACAAAATATATATATATATATATATATATATATATATTTTAGGGGAGTGCTTGGAAAAAATTGCAAATTCCAGTTCATTGTCATATTCGCAATGCGAAGTGCTTGGAAAAAAAAAGAAAAAAGAAAATCGAATTCATTGTCATATATATATATTCGCAATAAAAAGTACTTGGAAAAAATTCAAATTTCGGTTCAGTGTCTATTAGTAGGACTGAAATAACAATTATGGTTCACTGGTTAATGATGTCCACTTAGAAAAGTAACTCTAATAACTTTTTTTGCTTTTTTTTTTATTAAAAAAAATCTGCACATTTAGACTTATTATACCTATTGTCAAATAGAATTATCATGAAACTATATAATATTTTGGTATATTTTATCGAATGTGCATTGCATGTAATTTGCACAGCACAGGTAGGAGATGGAGGCGATATGGGAGTCAATCTGACAAAAGCAGTACGGGCCCTGAGTAAGTTATATAAAAATATTTGTAAAAGAATCTGACCATTCTTTTTTCACAAGTGGTGGAAAGAAAAGTAAAGAAAAGAAGATGAGCACTGAGAGCAAACAACAAATTGACACTTCACACTACACTAACTACTGTAGCTCTTTTTTTATGTGGGACTTAAGGTTAAAGACTTAAAAGTACTCTTGGCTTTCCCTGTCTGCTGTCTCCGTATTCTCTCTCTCATTCTCTCTCATTGATTATTATTAGTAGCTAGCTAGCTAGTGCTCATGAAGACAAGGGTAGACCCAAAATTCAACAAGATAGGGGTTTAAACTGTGTTCTCTTTCTCTATCTAGCTGGTAGCTGTGTTCTACTGTTCTCTACCTTTCTTCTCTCTGACTTTACTGACTTCCCACCTTCATTATTCATATCTCCCTCTCTCTCCCTCTCCCTCTCCATATTTATTCTCTTATCTGCTCCTCTATCCACTCCAGAATTAGTAAAAACTAAAAAAACCCAGTAGCCTACACTAAAAGTTAAGCATATGCATATTACTGAAGCCCACTCTGCAATTTTAAGGTACCGTGAGACTTAAGAGTGAGCTACTCTTATCACCCCATCTAGATATTTTGGTCCTGATTATAACTTTCTTTTGCTTTTTGTTTTTTGTTTCTTTGTTGCTGTATGGTTGTTGATGTTACTCAAAGTTCCCTACTTTGTAATTTTTCTATTGAGGATTTGGGGTTTGTCTGAGCTGTTGTTACTTGTTAGTAGCTCCTCACTTATTTGATCACCTTTAATTCTTATGGGTTTTATTTTTTAACTTTTGGTATGTACAGAATTTTAATATTTTGTGCTTCCATTATGGGTAGCTGGGATGATCATCCTTTTATTTTGATGTTGATTGTTGGTTTTCTGTTATAATAATATACCTATATTTGATGCGGTATGTGATTTTTTACCTAAATTTTACTGTGCTTGTGTGTTTGGTAGTGGTGGGTTGTGGTAATTTCACAGTATAGTTAAAATCATTTAAGGGAAGGTGCTACTTGTTAATCTCAAGTAGATCATCCGAAGCCAGAGACGATCATTTTCTTTTGGTAAGTACTATGTTAGTAATTTGCTTGCATAAAGTAAATTACAAAAACAGTAGACTTATGCTGAGCATGAGGAGTGCTTTACTAAATTCCTAACCCAGTATTGGGTCTCTCATGTTAAGGAATCATCACTCATTATAGAAGATGGCAAATACACTTATATGTAAACATTTTTAGAGATCTTCTACGGGCCTTTACCATCGCAAGTCAAGTTAATATAATGTGAGAATGCTTTAGCTTGCAAGGTATGATCTTAAACCTTGAATATGGGTTCCATACATGTAAAATTCATTGATACAACCTAGTGCTATACATTCTCTGCATAATAGAGGATCTTTCCATCATTTTGGCTGTATTTGGTTCATGATAAATGCTTATCCAAGATATGGTTGTCAAACCTCCCATGGGGTCACTTGTTTTGCAGTAGTTTGGTTAATTGCTGCTTTGCTTCCACACCCCCCCCCCCTCTTTTTAAGGATAAAATATACTTTTGGTTCTTGAAATTTGGGATAAGTTAAATTTTGGTCCTTTAAAAAGTTTGAATTTGGTCCCTCATATTTTGCGGAGGTTTGATTTTGGTCATTTAAATATGGAGTTGATTTGATTTTGGTCCTTTAAATGTGAGGATGGTTTGATTTTGGTCCCATTAATATGGGCCGGTTCAATTTAGTTCCTCAGAAATGGGGTGCCTCATCATTCTATTAGTCACATTGACCAAAAAAAAAAAGAAAAAGAAAAAAGGAGGGACCAAATTCTTCCCTTATAAAAATTTTAGGGACCAAACCCAAACTTATTAAATTTGATGAACCAAATTCATTCTTATACCAAATTTCAACGACTAAAGGTATAATTTACCCCCAAGTGAGTTTTGGCCCTAGGGAAGGGGAAAGGGGAGATCCGAACTAATATAATGACCTCCACTTTTTTGAGTCATGGTCCTCAGCTGATTGGGATACCCCCAAGGGTTAATTGTTGCTATCTTATAATGAAATTCAGTAAAGTAGAGGTATTCTACTTGTTTTTAAACAATTAATTAGCACTTATGGTGTTATAATATGGAATAATAAATCCTTGTTCTAGAAAAGGTTGTATTGCATCTGTATAATTTTTTTTTTTAAAGTTTTCATCAAAACAATGTCTTGAATCTGGAGACTTAATTTGGCTTCCATGGTCACAATTGTAGCAACCCAATAAAAAGTGCTAGCCACATCTTCGCTCATACCCCAAAAAAACTAGTCTAGTCACAATTACTACGTTGCCCATTGGATATTGATTAAGTGTGTGTTGTGTGGGTGTGTGTGTGTTGAGCCCCACATCTGGAATATATTGGGTTGATTTGGGCTTTATTAACAACTACAAGGAATCTCAATTGTGATTAGACTAGTCATTTTGGGTATAGCACAAATGTGGCTAATGTTTTTTCTAGGTTGATTGGATATTGATTGAGTGTGTATTTTGTGGATTTGTGTTGAGTTCCACATTGGGAATATACTGAGTTGATTTGGGCTTTTCATGGGATAAGTTCAAATTCTCGTGTCTTTTCATGTCAAATTGAGCAATCTTCAATGATCAAGCAGTTCATCTACATTCAATCAAATTCTAAGTTTCATTTTTCCTATCAACAATGAAGGGACTATTAGCTGAGCACATATTGCAGGAATTTTGAATCCTGGATTATTGATTTTGAATATGCTTTTCCCTGCTGATGTTATTTGGGAATTTTGATATTCTTGATATTACACATTGAACAAAAATATTTTAATATTGAGCCTTTAAAATTCTGAATTCCAACATTTTCGGAAGTGCTCATTGTAATTAGTAGTAGTTGTTATTGAGGTTGTAGTTGTTTTAATATATTAACAACTGTGGCAAACATCAAAACATCAGCAATTATAAAAAGAACTTCAACAGTACGGAGTGATATCAGATCATCTAGAATTCTTGTGGCTATGTCCCCTAACAGATTTGAAAGTTTGAGTTACTGATCATTGCTGTCATGCTTTTGCCTTTTCTTCCTCCCATCTGCTTTAATAATCTCAAATTTATATATATATATATATATATAAATAAATAAACAATGGATCTTGAAAAATTTGTGTTGCTTTGTAGATCTCTTTGGAGTGAAAGCAGCAAAGGTGAAGCAGTTGCATGTGGCAAAATCTATCTGCTGGGATTTTTTTCATGAATCTTCAAATGCTGCATTTTAGCTTGTTCTCCATTGTCAAACGGAGTGATAGATGTGATTTCTTTTAATAAAGGTTGTAAGATTGTAAACTGAATTTATTTTTGTGGAAGCTTAATAATGTTATTCACATTGATGACTGCCTGCATATTTTACACTTGTTGGGATGACAAGCTCATCAGGTGCATCTTCTACAATAAGCACTAAGCACAATCCTTGTAATTCACTGGTTGATTGATCTTTTGGGGGTGACTTGACTTATTCAAGTTGAGAGAGAAAAAAGCTAGAGGAAGACAAAAGAATTACACTAGTAGAAGTAGTTAAAAAGGACACTTTAATTAAGTAGGTGACAGAGGGTATGATTTTGAATAGGATAGAATGGCTGTGAAGAATACATGTGAACAGCCCCAATTTAGTCAGTTGGGGATCCATAGTTAACCCTATAGTTTTGTTGCTAAGGCTTTGTTATTGTTATAATACTGTTTAAATGGTAGTTTGACACAGGTTTTCTGCATACTGTAGACCCAAAATCAAGAGTTTGAAACATGGCAGCAAATGTTGCATTTCTTCTGTTTTTTTAAGTACAATCATGTGCATATGTTTGTGCATTTTTTCTGTAGTACATGGATGAAGCACAGCTAGTGTTTTTATATATAAGGAAGAACCAGAAGGGTGCACTCTATACTCAATTTGAGCGGTATTGGCCACTGTATATACAGTGAATAAAATGTTTCATTGTCCATGCAGGTGGATAGCTAAGTGACCACTGTCAGCAATTGGCTTTATCATTCTTTCATTGGTTTTGTCAGAAGAAACAAGCTCTCAACCTCATGCACTACTCAAACATGGTAAAACCGAATTCAAACTTGGAATCTGAGAATGAGTCAGAAGTCAGCAGCCAAGTAGCTTCAAATGTAGCTGTGCAAGAAGCATCTCTTGATCTCTCCAAGGACAGCACCACTAATTCATCCTGTCTCACAAATGCAATTAAGCCTCAACCAGATCCAAAGCCTGTTTCACTCGACTTGACACTCCACTTCAGCACCATTGATGCTAACATGAAGGCCACAGATGAGACCAGTGAGGCAGCAGCCCATAATTCTGCAGCAACAGTTCCAAGGGTTTTCTCTTGCAATTACTGCCGGCGCAAGTTCTTCAGTTCACAGGCGCTGGGAGGCCATCAAAATGCTCATAAGAGGGAAAGGACAATGGCAAAACGTGCTATGCGGATGGGAATGTTCTCTGATAGGTATACTAGCTTGGCTTCTCTTCCCCTTCATGGTTCTGCATTTCGGTCCCTGGGGATTGAAGCTCATGCTGCAATGCACCAAAGAATACTACCATCAGAAAGGCCTCCTCGAGGTGGAGCAAGGTTTGAACAAGGCTATTTTGGAGTACCAATGTTCGTTGAGGATGATGACGTGGGACTGTTTTGGCCTGGGAGTTTCCGGCAGGTGAGTGAACCAGTAGGAGCAGTTGGTGGTAATTTGGCTATGGAATTAGCGCAAAATTCAAATATGAATTTTGTCGCGACAGCACCCCCACCGAGGACAACTTCATCGTCCCCTGATCTTACTTTGAAACTTTGAGATTTTTTGTTTGAAATATCATTGTCTTCAGACAATGTTCCCTTTGTACATGAGATATGCATTGGCATCGGCTATGAACTCTTAAATATTTCTTTTTCTTTCTTTTTAATCAAAACTCTCTTCCTTTTCTATCTGTTCTAGAAAGATGTTACAACTGTTGTATAAGAATTTCTGCAGGTTGAAATTAATTGATAGAGCTTGCCAAGTAATTTTGATAATAGTGTTCACCTCATAAGTTGTTATCCTCTTCTTGTTCGGGTAAGTAGTTAAAACTTCTTTCTGTTTCATTGATAAACTTGCAATTATATAATTCTACATATTTTTCTTTCCTTTTGGTGGATGATGTGCTCTAGTTTACCATTTTAAGATGGAAGAAGCAGCCCCTTGTTTAATTTCAATATGTTTTGACACACTATTTTTCAAGTAATCCTGCATTGACGTGTTAATTTTACCAAGGTTATGTAATTGGATTTGTGTTCTTTCCACAAATTAATATATCATCCAACATTTGTACATAAAAACATCCTTCAAACATGCATTTCCCGCTGCTCTTTCCATTTTAGCTTCATTTTTTTTTTTTTTGGGGGGTGGGGGGGTATTGAAAACGATTGAGAAGAGCAGGCCTGATCGGGTCTCTCTATCAGAAGCTAGAAAAAAAAAAAAAAAAAATCCCATGTATTTATTTTTCTAGTGTCCATATATCAGGTCTCTCTCTGTAGCTGGTGAAATGATATATACCCAATTCGACTCAGGCAGGCAAGTCAAAAGCATTCAAGCTCTAACTCAAGCATTGAATTAGGCACTTCACTTGCAGCTATGGTACGGTGGTAACTTATATAACTTCTTCACAATTTGGCCTATCTAACATGCTATAAAATGTTTCGTTATTGGTTTACTAACTATTTATTTGTTGGTATGAATTCTTTTTGGCTTTTAATTTGGTATGATTGAGGGAAGGTGGTTTAAGTTATTTTACTGTGAATGTCAATATTATTCCTAGGGGTGCATTTTGAGGCCAGTATCCTGCACAGGACCTTCAACTATATCCAAGCTACCAATATTTGGACTTTGTATTGTCATCTTTATTAAATTTTTATGTTTGCAATGAAGGATTCAAAAAAGTTAAATTGGTTGCACAATGATGCAGTGTGACCAACCAATATAACTTTTGGTGTGATCCTTAGGATAACTAGATAATAGTTTACTCTCCAGCGGTGAGTTCAAAGGACCCTGCTAGGGTCCACGTCATTAAAAAAAAAAATAATGATAAATTTTTTTAAAACAAAAAATCCGGATAAGAGTTCATAGCTGAAAGGTAGCATGTTGAAAAAAACTGTACATTAGTTATGAATATAATATCGGTGACTCTGGAAGAACCAAAATTTGCCAAAAAGTTTCAAAATGTTTGCAAAAACCAGATTTAGAATTGAGCTTTGTATCGAATTCTGTCCCTTTTGAAATAGAATGAATGTATAGTCATCTTGAGCAATTAGCATGCCTTTTTAGGTAACCTGCTCGTTCTAGCTATGGTATACTTCTTCTTCTTCTTTTTTTTAAGAATTAGCTAGCTAGCTAGCTTTAGTATACTAATAAAACCAATAAAGTAACGTTGATTAAAAAAAAAAAAACATATAATGCCTTAAGACAATGTTCATGAAAAAGTAAAAGAGCCAATATTCTTAGGGTCAAATAATGATTTTACATGTTATATATTACTTTAGACTACATAAGCAATGACAATGTTAGTTTCCTATGAATTACCGAAAATTAGAAGAGGAATAAAATAATTGGAAGCCACTTTCTTAGATACTCGTAATTAAATTTGTTAGTAATTTTTGAAATGATTAACTCTGTTTTTTTTTTTTTTGATAAAAAAACATAACTTTATTAAGACAAAGATAAAAGCAATACATCTTGAGCTAGATCTAACTTAATCATAATCGGATTTTCCTTTATTCAAGTTACATAACTAACAACATTCTTAGCATATTGAGCCAAGAAGTGTGCTGACCGGTTGCCTTGTCTTCTGACATGAGATATTTGTACTCTGTCTGTCTAAACTCTTGAAACTTATGGCAAATCCCCTCAATAATATTACTTATCGCAGTTGGTGGCTCACTCACACCATTCAAAGCATCAGCCACAATCTGGGAGTTACACTTTACAATCACTTCTTGTATACCCACATCCCAAGCAAAAATAACACCTTTCGTTGCTTTTGCTTCCAACGGTCCCAATGGGAGAGGCAGGTGCTTGTTTAAAGCTGTTGTTACTCTTCCTGCATTGTCTTGAATAACAACCCCTTCTGTTGGGAATTCAAACCTAAATTTCAACCTGTGAGAAACAAAAAAAAATAGAGAAAACACATGTCAAAGAAAAATAATCACACGCACAAGACAGTATTTACGTGATTTGGCAATTTGCCTACGTCCACGGAGTTACAGGGATTTCACTATTATCAGGAAAAAATACAAAGTACGGCTACAGTGTTTTTTTTCTCTCTCAAAAAAAAAAAAAAAACACAACAACAGTAGTAATAACAAACCCTAATCACAAAAGCGGCTTTTATATCCTGCTTACAGGGTTACAATGGGCTACAAAACGGGCCAAAAATAAACTAGGCTCCACAAAGCCCAACAAATCTCCCACTTGGAGACTAGTTCAATCACCAACATTAGCCGCTATCCTCCAAAAGCAATTCCTCATCCCTGCAACTCATCCTCCTGTCCTCAAACTAGAAGGCCAACTGAAGCTACACACAACTTCAGCTTCTCAATAGTGACACCCTTAGTCAACATGTCTGTTGGGTTCTTAGATCCACAAATCTTCTCAAGTATTACCAGTTTATCTTCAACAAGGTAACGGATAAAGTGGTATTTTGTTTGTATATGCTTCGACTTTGAATAAAAAGCCGAATTTTTGGCAAGAAAGATTGCACTCTGACTGTCACTATGTAGAATGCCCATCTCCTGCTTCTTACCCAATTCATCTAAGAAACCATGTAGCCAAATCATCTCCTTTCTAGCTTTAGTTGCTGCAACATACTCAGCTTCTGTAGTAGACAAAGTAACAATCTTTTGTAGATTTGAAGCTCATGATATAGCTGTACCACCTAGAACAAATACAAACCCAGTAGTACTCTTTCTACTATCAATATCACCAGCAAAATCAGCATCTACATAACCCTGCAACTTCAAACTTGCACTTGTGAAGTAAAGACATGTATCTGATGAACCCTTTAGATATCTTAGAATCCATTTAACTGCCTCCCAATGCTGCTTTCCAAGCCTACTCGTGAATCTGCTCACAACTCCTACTGCATGTGCAATGTCTGACCTTGTACACACCATAGCATACATCAAGTTGCCAATAACTGAGGCATAGGGCACCTTGCTCATATGGTCCCTTTCTTTTTCTGTCTTTGGCGACTGTTCCTTGCTCAGTTTGAAATGACTACCCAAGGGTGTGCTCACTGGTTTGGCTTCATTCATATTGAACCTATTGAGAACTTTCTTCACATACTTTGACTGTGAAAGCTTCAATGTACCATTAGCCTTGTCTCTAATGATCCTCATACCAAGGATTTGCTTTGCAGTTCCCAAATCCTTCATTGCAAACTGTTTTGACAATTATTTCTTCAGATTATTAATCTCCTTAATGCAAGACCCTGCAATAAGCATATCATCCATATACAATAGTAATATGATGTAAGAATTGTCAAAAAACTTAACATAGCAACAGTGATCAGCTTCACATCTTTTGAACCCAATTCTATGCATAAAACTGTCAAATTTCTTGTACCATTGTCTAGGAGCTTGTTTTAGGCCATACAAGCTCTTTCTCAGTTTGCAGACTAGATTCTCTTGTCCTTGAACAATGAACCCTTCTTACTGAATCATGTAAAGGTCTTCCTCCAAGTCACCATGAAGGAATGCCGTCTTCACATCTAACTGCTCAAGATGTAAGTTTTCTGCAGCCACCATTCTCAGTACCAGTCTAATTGTTGACATCTTCACAACTGGAGAAAATATCTCTGTGTAGTCAATGCCCTTTTTCTGCTGGAACCCTTTAACAACCAATCTGGCCTTGTAACGTTTGCTACTATCATGCTCATTCTTTATTCTGTATACCCATTTGTTGTGCAAAGCCTTCTTTCCTACTGGCAATTCAGTTAGTTCCCATGTTTGATTCCCCAACAAGGAGTCCATCTCATCATTCATGGCTAACTCTCACTTGCTTGAATTCTCATCTTGCAAGGCTTCATTATAACACTCTGGCTCACCACCATCAGTCAATAGGAGATAATTTAAAGCAGATGAATAACACTGTGGAGGTCTAATGTTCCTGGAAGATCTATGGACTTCAGCTACAGGTGTACTCTGATCTACCTGTGGATCTACATTCTCCTTATCTTCTTCACCCATTTTCTGGACATTACTTTCAGTTAATTCATCTAAGTTGACAAACTCAGACTTCTTTTGATCTACCTCTATAACATCTGACACTACAGTTGATCTGTCCTTATACATAACCTGTTCATTAAATATCACATTTTTACTTCTGATGATTTTCCTGTTTTGTTCATCCCAAAACTTATAGCCAAATTTCTCATCACCATAGCCAATGAAAAAACATATTTTAGACTTTGCATCAAGTTTACTACGAGCATCAGAATCAATATGAACATAGGAAACACAACCAAAAACTTTTAAATGTGAAAACTTTACCTCTTTACCGCTCCAAACCTCCTCAGGAAGTCTGAACTTCATGGGAACTGATGGCCCTCGGTTTATCAGGTAAGCTGCAGTGCTAACAACATCAGCCCAGAAAGTTTTTGGTAGTCCAGCATGCAACCTCATACTCCTAGCACGCTCATTGAGAGTTCTGTTCATGCGCTTAGCCACACCATTCTGCTGTGGTGTCCCAGGAATGGTCTTTTCCATCCTAATTCCCTGTGCAGCACAATACTCACTAAACCCTCTATCTATGTACTCTCCTCCATTATCAGACTTTAAACATTTTAGTTTAAAACTTGTTTATATCTCAACCATGGCCTTCCACTTCTTAAAAGTTTCAAATACATCAGATTTATTTTTTAAAAAATAAACCTATACCTTTCTGCTTAAGTCATCAATGAAAGTGATGTAGTATCTTGGACGTCCAAGGGATGCAACTGGAGAAGGCCCCCACAAATCAGTGTGCACTAACTCCAATTTTTCAGCCTTCAGTGTCCTACCAGTTTTCAAGAAGCTCACCTTTTTTTGCTTTCCTAAGATGCAGCTTTCACACATGTCAAAATTAATGAACTTCAATTTTGGTAGTTTTCCTTTTGGCAGCAACATCTTCATCCCTTTCTCACTCATGTGACCAAGTCTGTGGTGCCATAGGCTTGTATCAGTACTTACATCAGCAATTGCAATTGTGTCTCTTGGACTTGAGGTTATATATAGAGTACCAGTCTTCTCTCCATGAGCCAATACCCTAACTCCCTTTGTAACCTTCCAAGTACTACCAACAAATAATATTGCATGCTCAGATTCCTCCTCAGGTCAGGAATATGTCGAACCTTCTCCAGTAACCAAGCAGACCCATTGGGCAACAATATCCGGACGTCTCCCATACCCACAACATCCAAGGCTGAACCATCAGCCAAATACAGCTTACCAAAATTACCTGCAGCATAATTCTGTATGATTTCTCGATGTGGAGTGGTATGAAACGAAGCTCCTGAGTCCAAAACCCAATCATCAAGTGGACTGTCTACTGCAAGAAGTAATGCATCATATACTTCTTCTGTTACAGCATTAACAAAGTTATCTTCATTCTTCTTCTTAGGACTTTTGCATTAGTTCCTAAAGTGACCTGTTTTCCCACAATTTCAGCATTGTACTTGTTGGCCTGATCTAGATTTACTTCTGTTCCAATTAGAATTTATGGATTTTGATCTACCCCGATTTGAATTTTTGTTATTGTTTCTGCCTCTTGTCTCAAGGTTTAGGGCAGAACCAGATCCTGAGGTTTCACCTACATCTCTTCTGCGAATCTCCTCAGCCAAAATCAAATCTCGAATATCATTGTACTTGAACTTTTCCTTTCCTGTAGAATTTCTTACTGCCATCCTCATTGCCTCCCAACTGTTTGGCAAAGAAGCCAAGACGATCAGAGCACGAATCTCATCATCAAAATCAATTTCTATAGACGACAATTGATTTGTGATAGTGTTAAATTCGTTCAGATGTTGTGCTACTGATGCATTCTCTGCATCTTCAAATTGAACAGTTTCTTCATTAGATGCACCTTGTTGTTTGCTAACGGCTTTTCATACATACCAAACAAAGCATTCATCAAATCTGCTGTGGTCTTCTCCTTTATAATATTGTGTGCAACAGACCTAGACAGAGTTAACCTGATAACTCCCAGTACCTGTCTGTCAAGAACAGCTCATTCATCAGCCTTCATCGCCTGAGGTTTTGTCCCTAAAAGAGGCAAGTGCAATTTCCTCCCATAGAGATAATCTTCAATCTGCATCCTCCAATACGCGAAGTCTGTGCCATCAAACTTTTCTATTCCAGACGCCTTTCCTGCTTCCTCTGCCATTACTCCCACTCAAACCTAACCCTAGGCTCTGATACCAGTTGTTGGGAATTCAAACCTAAATTCCAACCTGTGAGAAACAAAAAAAATAGAGAAAACACACGTCAAAGAAAAATAATCACACACACAAGACAGTATTTACGTGGTTCGGTAATTTGCCTACGTCCACAGAGTTGTAGAGATTTCACTATTATCAGGGAAAAATACAAAATGCGGCTACAGTGTTTTTTTTCTCTCTAAAAAAAAAAAAAAACACAACAACAGTAGTAATAACAAACCTTAATCACAAAAGCGGCTTTTATATCTTGCTTACAGGGTTACAATGGGCTATAAACTAGGCTCCACAAAGCCCAACACCTTCATTGGCTGTCTAAGAGCTAGAAAAGATCGCTCCATCAATATTAACCTTATACCATGGAGATTGTGGAGCTTCCCATTGGGCATAGACCGGATCCACATGCAGAGCAACACTGAAGTTGGCTATTTGAAATTCGTCGAGCAGAAATCTAGCCTTGTGAAGAATTGCGCCACTAACCTGACTCAATTTACCATGACAAACTTCATTCCGATTATACCATATATTCCATGCCACCATGACCATGAGCTCCAGAATTTCTTCCCCTAGTTGTTGCTCAAATTTTAGGTGCCATAAGAGATTGATAAACTCAGGGAATATCCTCCTATGAGTATCAAATGGAATTCCAGTGAGTTTCTACACTTTTCAAGCTTTTTCACAATCCCAGAAGATATGACCACTACTCTCTGGCTCACAACCACACACTACACATAGAGGATCCTCAATTATCTTCCTTCGGATTAAGTTATCCTTCGTCGGCAGTATGTTTTTACTAGCTCTCCAAGTAAATGACCTGACCTTGTTTGGAATATAAAGCTACCACAAATTTTTCCCTTCTTTTTTATTTTTTATTATTATTATTATTTTTTATTTTATTTTGCACATTGGATGAACCTCCAGTAGATCCAACACACCCTAATGCCACCGCTAATCTATATGCACTCTTGACCATGAAATTCCCATTTGGCGAGTACGCCCATACCATCCAGTCAGCAGGCAATCTTGTACTTAAGGGTATACTCAATATGGCCGAAGCATCATTTGGTGAAAAAATTATTTGATCTTGCTGTTAGGATCATATTTTCTATGTAATTGGCCAATCTTTTGACAAAATGTACTTTACTTGTAATTGGGTAGATCTAAGTTGGGTTTTTAATCTCAAGAAGTATGTTATTCGAACATATCAAGTGGTATATTTAAAGACATAGAGATTAATCCAAGAAACAAGTGAAGAAAAGCTGATTCATTAAGTCTCGACAGATACTGCTATCGAGGATTAATGAAGAAGCTCGATACAAGCTCAACACAAGCTCGATTTATCGAGATCTACGATTTTAGAATTTCTAAATCTGAAATTCGGCCCATGATGACTTGTTTGATTAGGGTTTCTTTTCTCACAACTCTAGTCATATATAAGGCTTATTTTAAAAGTCATCAAACACAAAAATAGAGACCTAGAACTCATATACTCTGTGTGAAGTTGCTGCGTTTATACGGCTTAGGGTTTTGTAACCAAGTGCTTCTTGATCTTCATCGTTTATGAAGTGAAGAACTTTGCAATCAACAACAATTAATCAAGTTACTAGAGTTAGTCATGTACTAGGATCCGTGCAAAGGAGTTAGTCACAGATTGGAGATTTGTGCAACAAAGAAAAGAAGACTACTACAATATCAAGTTCAATTGGGTATTGAAGCGAAGGTTCAACCATAGGTTGGTATTTTAGGATAGGCCAGATTAGTGGTAAGATTCCTTATACTTGTAACCGCTTGATTATTGATTAGTGGATTCTTGGGTGCAAGGATTAACAATGGCTTGAATGAGTATTAGTTGAATTAGAGGATAGCTTCACCTCCAGAACAAGATACAGGAACAGAGGAATATGGAGAGAGAAGAGATAGAGAATATGAAACTGAGATAGAGAAAGAATGAGAGAATTCATTAACCAATTGCTTGAAATGTCCTTCAATCCTACCCATATCCTTTATACATGATTTGTTACTTCTAACTAACTTTGCACAGCCCACATTAACCCACTAACTGCCCTTAACTGCCATTAATCACACCACAGACCTAACTAACCCTGCCTCACTAATTATGGTCAACTACAACACAAAAGCACTCATACAACAATTATGCAGTAATTGTAATTATGCAGTAATTGAGTTACAATGCATTACAACAAATGATCCTAACAATTGTCCCCCCTTTAGAGCACCTTTCCTACAAGGTGAGGGAACCTAGCTTGCAAGTCATATAGCACTTCTTAAGTAGCATCTTCCTTGCTTTCCCCTTGCCACTGCACTAACACTTGAGTCACAATCTTGCTCCTAAGATGGATTGATTTCTTATCCAAAACCATCACAAGTTCAGGGGTCACTACCAAATTAGAATTCACAGCAGGTATTGATTGCCCAATTTAGCCTTAAGATTGGACACATGAAAAATAGGGTGAATCGTGGAACCAAGAGGAAAATCTAACTTGTATGAGACTTTTCCAACCTTCTGAATCACCTAAAATGGCCCATAGTACCTTGGAGCAAGCTTACCAAGCTTTTTATTGTGCACTAAAGTTTGCTTATAGGCCTGGAATATTAGGTATACCCAATCCCCCACTGCAAAGGACCTTTCCACTCTTTTTTGATTGGCAAACCACCTCATACATTCTTGAGCAGCAACTGCATCAACTCTTGTAGTACCAGCCACATAGTCTAGAACCCTTGGAGGAGGATATCCATACAAAGCTTCAAAAGGTGTCATCTTGATGGAGGTATGGAAGTTGGTATTGAACCAGAATTCTCCTCAGGGCAGCCACTCCACCCAAGTACTAGGCCTGTCAGCTGCAAAAGCCCTTAGATAATGCTCCAAGCTCTTGTTCACCACCTCAGTTTGGCCATCAAACTGAGGGTGATAAGCAGAAGACATGGCTAATGAAACACCTTGTAACTTCATTAATTCCTTCCAAAAAAGAGAGGTAAATACTGGATCTCTATCATTAACAATAGTAGATGGCATACCATGCAACTTGAACACAAAGTGCAGATAAAGATTAGCAACCTTGGCAGTAGTGTAAGGCTGGGAAAGAGCCATAAAATGAGTATATTTGGTGAGTCTATCCACTACCACAAACACCATAGACTTCAAATGGGACTTAGGAAAACCTTCAACATAGTCCATGCTCACATCCAACCATGGCTTCTCAGGAATGGGTAAAGGTTGCAACAGTCCAGCAGGGAAACAAGTCTCATGCTTTAATTTCTGACAAGTATCACACTCTTTCACATACTGCTTCAGGTCCTACCTCAACCCAAACTAATAGAAGTCTTTTTGAAGCCTATGCAAGGTCTTGAGGTAACCAGAATGACCCCCTAAAAGGCTGTCATGCACCTGCTGCAACATCACAGTATTTAAATCCTGATTAGAGTCCCCCAAATACAATCTGCCTTTGTAAAATAACAGGCCATTGTAGAAGGTGAACCCAGGAGAACTGTTGGAATCTGACTAAACATTCTGCAAAATTGCCTTAATCTTGGGATCAGAATCATAGCTGCTCTTGAGATTAGACAGCCAAGCAGGAGTGGGAAAGGATATAATACATAAAGTACCTTTAGAAGAATCATAAGCATCATAATTACATGATCCACTTGCAGCAAGAACCAAAGCTTCAAACTGAGTTAAATCAGAACAAGGAACTTCAGCAACATCACATTGCCTTTTAGAAAGGGCATCAGCAACCACATTCTCCCTACCCTGCTTATACTCCACTATGAAAGCATACTCCAATCGTTTAGAAATCCATTTTTGTTGGGTGGTGTACCCACCCTCTACTCTAGTAGGTATTTAAGACTATGATGGTCAGTCTTAATAACAAAAGGCCTACCCAACAGGTAAGGTCTCCATTTCTTCACTGCCACCATCAAGGCTAATAACTCCTTCTCATAAGTGAAGAGGGAAAGATTACTTCCCTTCAAAGCCTGGCTATGATAAGCGATAGGTCTGTGGTCTTGCATCAAGACAGCTCCAAGACCCAAACCAGAAGCATCACACTCTACAATGAAAGGTTTGGTAAAATCAGGCAAGGCCAAGATTGAAAGGCAAGAAACAGCTTCCTTAAGCCTTTGAAAAGCAATGGTAGCCTCTGAAGTCCAAACAAATGAATCCTTTTTCAAAAGTGCAGTCAAAAGAGCTATAATTTGGCCATAACCTTTCACAAACTTCCTATAGTACCCAGTCAATCTAAGGAACCCTCTCAAGGCGTTCACATCTTTAAGGACTGGCCATTGCTGCATAGCAGCAGTCTTCTTAGGGTCAGTTCTAACTCGCTCTCCAAAAATAAGGTGTCCAAGGTACTCTACCTCATCACAAGCAAACATGCATTTGGACTATTTAGCATAGAGCTAATGCTTGGCCAATGTTTCCAAAACTAATTTAAGATGACCAATATGATTAGAAAGAGTCTTATTGTAGACCAATATGTCATCAAAGAAAACAAGGACAAACTTCATCAAAAAAGGCCTAAAAATAGCATTCATCAAAGATTGGAAGGTAGAGGGGGCATTAGTCAAGCCAAAAGGCATAACCAAGAATTCATAATGCCCTTCATGTGTCCTAATGGTAGTTTTGGGTATATCCTCTTCCTTCATTCTCATTTGATGGTAACCAGACCTCAAATCCAACTTAGAAAACACACAAGCCCCTCCCAACTCATTTAACAACTCATCAATGACAGGAATAGGGTATTTGTCTTTAATAGTCTTTTGATTTAAAGCTCTATAGTCAATACACATTCTCCATGAACCATCAGCCTTCCTAACTAGCAGAACAGGAGATGTAAATGGACTGCAACTATGTCTAATTGAACCTACAGATAGCAATTCCTTGACTATCTTCTCAATTTCATTTTTCTGATAAAAGGGGTACCTATATGGTCTTTGGCAGATAGCTTGGGCACCTTCCTTGAGCTGGATTTGGTGCTCATGCCTCTTAATGGGAGGTAAGCCAACAAGGGTAGCAAAGATTGCCTTAAAGTCCTTTAGCAAGGTTGCCACCTGGGTAGGAACCTGAACAGCACCCTTTGTAGGACTAATGGAATCAGAAATCTGCAAGACCAAGCCCCTCTTCATATTCCTTTGGGCCAAGCTTAGAATGTCCTGCGTTAGAATTAGCCCAAATCTCTTGAATCAGCCCATTAAGTGCTTCTTTGATCTTCTTGGATCTTGCTTTAGTAATAGGCCCAACTGGAACATGCAATGGATCCTTGAATGCTTGTTGATTCTCATGCCTATATTCAATCATGCCTTATAAATAGCATGCACTCATTGTAATAAGATATTAATGAATAAAAATCAGAAAAAGTGAGGCTTTGCTCTTCTTTTGGTTCTTTAAGAACTGTGAACTTATCAGGGATTCTTCCTTGTGGCGTTCAAACTTTATACCTTTGGTTCGTAATTCAATTATAATCATTGGGTCAAGGTGTTACACTTATACCTTTGGTTCGTGTTTCGATTATAAACGTTGGGTCAGGGTTTTCTATCAAAAATCTGAATTTTAATTTTCTTAGGCAAGTATTCCAATATTTTTGTTGGGTCTCAAAGCATGTCGATTGAGGTTCGCATCATTATGTGTGCAGCCTAAATCTATCAAAATCACTACATATTTATGCTTAACTTTACCCATCACCCTCGTTGTACTAGAAGTAGGTGTACCACTTAATGCATAGAGTGTAATACCAGCCTCCTCAGTAGGTGTACCACTTAACTACCATTATTATCATCCAATTCAGTAATGTGCACTCCTGAATTAGCATTAGGCATAAACTCCACACAATCAAGAAGAAATAGCATAGCATTTTTACATTTATGACCCGAACCCCATTTCTCATCGCAATTGCAACATAAACCCTTTTTCTTCCTTTCCTCCATTGGGCAGGAGATATTCTTTTAATTGGCAACCTATTGTTCTTAGTATCTGTCAATGTTGGTACTTTAGGAGGTGGACCTAAAATTGAGGACTTACCTGGTTCCAATTGATTCTTGAAACTCTTCTTACAGCTCCAATTGTACTCCTCCTGAATCTTGGACAACCCAAAAGCCTCATTTAGTGACTAAGGATTGAGCATTCATATAGGGAGTTTGATCTCATCCTTTAACCCACTGAGAAAGCAACTCAGTTTATGTGAAGATGAAAGTCCCTTGATTCTGTTTGACAAAACTTCGAATTGGGCCTTATACACTGCAACAGTAGAAGTCTGCCTCAATCTTGTTAGAGTTTCCATGGGGTCATCATATGCAGTGATGCTAAACCTCACATGCAAGGCTTGAATTAGAGATTCCCAATCACTAAACACCCTGTTTCCTCACCTTCCTGGAACCAAATCAGAGCTTCACCTTCGATATGAAATGAAGCTAACATCAATTTCTCTCCAATGGGTGTGTTGTAATATCTAAAATATTGATTAGCCTTGTATACCCAACTCATAGGATCTTCACCAAAGAATCTTGGAAATTCCAATTTCATGGGATGAGATACAGGTAATAACGCAGAGCCAGAATTTGGTGGGTTCGTATTCTCTCCCATTCTCTAAGACTGAAACCCTTATGACCCTTGATCTAAAGAACTTAATTTTTGCAAAACCATATTCAACTGTTGACTCATCTCATTCAAAGTTATTATATGAATTTCTTGTACAGTTCGCATCTCCTGGAATTCCTTGGTATGATGATCAGTGGTGGTTCTAAGCGAAGTAATAACTTTATTGGTTACAGCTGTAGTGCGTGTTTCTATCATGGATGATAAGGAAAGCCTGCTCTAATACCAAATTGCAAGGATTAACAAAGGCTTGAATGAGTATTAGCTGAATTAGAGTATAGCTTCACCTCCAGAACAAGATATAGGAACAAAGGAATATAGAGAGTGAAGAGATAGAGAATATGAGACTGAGATAGAGAAAGAATGAGAGAAGTCATTAACCAATTGCTTGAAATGTCCTTCAATCCTACCCTTATGCTTTATACATGATCTGTTACTTCTTACTAACTTTGCACAGCCCACACTAACCCACTAACTACCTTTAACTGCCATTAATCACACCACAGATCTAACTAACCCTACCTCACTAACTATGGTCAACTACAACACTAAAACACTCATACAACAATTATGCAGTAATTGAGTTACAATGCATTACAACAAATGATCCTAACACTGAGAGTAGTGACCTTAAATTCATCTAGTAGGGTTTTTTCCTTGTGAGAGGTTTTCTCCATTTTTTAATAAATCACCATGTCAATTTAATTTCCACTGCATTTAGTTTATTTGGTGATTTGTTGGTGTCTCCATGATTTGCATGTAATTTGACTTAATTAATCAACTTGGTTAATTGAATTAATTAACCGGAGTCAATCTATCTTAACCCAACAATTTTTGAATTCCAGGCTCGAGTATAAAGGTTAATGAGAAGTGATATAGTCACATCCAATGGATCATCCATAGGCCTAGGGGTGACAGTAGATGGTTTATGTAAATCCTTCAAGATATTAAGAGAGAGCCCATTACCCACTTGCCATCTCTACCCCATTTTAACAAGAGATTGTGTTGCCATGATACTTCACCATGCATAGAAGGGGTGGCTTCCCATCTCTACATATAAAAAAAATCACCATCTGGGAAATAACAAGCCTTGAAGACTATAAACCAATGAATTTGTAGCTGTTTGTAGGCGCCAACCTTGTTTAGCCAACAACGCTAAATTGAAGGCCTTTAAGTCATGAAAACCTAAACCACCTTCCTCCTTGGGCATACACATCTTCTCCCAACTAAGCCATGCCACTTTATTCTTGTCATTAGCTTGTCCCCACCAAAACGTACGCACCATACTAGTCATCTCATCACAAAGATTGTTAGGAAGCTTAAACAAACTCATGGTATATATGTTGGCACCACCTAAGCAACAGTCTTAATCAAAATTTCCTTCCCAGCATTGGAAAGCAATTTTTCTTTCTATCCTGATAATTTATTGTTCAACCTCTTAATCAGTTGGTGAAAAGTATTTTGCTTATTTTTCCCCACTAAAGATGGTAAACCCAAATATTTCTCACTTTCCTCTATGATATTAGCCCCTAAATGATTCTTAATCACATCTTGCATTTCTTGAGGAATGTTTTGACTAAAAAATAAGGAAGTTTTCTCACGGTTTAACTGTTGTCTAGAAGCTTGCTCCTATTTTTCCAAGATTGTCATTAATGTAGAACATTCCTCTTTTGTGGATCGACAAAAGATAAGACCATTATCATCAGCAAAAAAACAAATGTGAAATTTTGGCCCACGTGTACAAGCTGCTACTCACATAAGTGTCCCTTGCTCCCCTGCGTTTTTTAAGTAATGCTGATAGTCCTTCTGAACATATTAAAAACAACAAAGGCGACAAAGGATTCCCTTGGCGTAAACCTCTAGTAGGGGTAATGTTACCACAAGGACCATTAATCTTCACTTAATATTTAACAGAACTAACATATCTCATCGTCAACGCAACCTAATTTGTATGAAAACCCATCTTGATCCTAATTTTTTCCAAGCACCCCCATTCCATCCGATTATAAGCTTTGCTCATATCAAGCTTAAGGGCCATCTCCTCCACTTTTCCACTTCTCTTCTGACTAATATTATGCATAGTTTCAAAAGCAACTAAAACATTGTCTGTGATAAGCCGATTGAATATGAAAACATTTTTGGTTCTCACTAATAATACGAGGGAGTATGCATTTTAAATGATTAACAATGACCTTAGAGGCTAGGCGAGAAATAACATTACTTAGACTAATAGGTCTATATTGGGTAATTTTGTTTGGGTTTTTAACTTTAGGGGCGAGAACAATATGAGTCTCAAAAAAATTATCCGGAACTATACCCAAATTTGAAAAGTCCAATACAGTCTGAGTAATAAAATTACTAACCATGAACCAATAATTTTGATAAAAAAGAGGAGACATTACCTTTGTTAATTCAATGTTGATGACTTGAATATAATAAGGTGAAAATACATTTTTGGGCCACATAAAAAATCGAAAATCGTTACCATTTTGGTCGGTACCACCATCTCAGCAATGGAAATTGCCTATGTGATAGACAGAGTACACTGTTGGCATATTAGATGCTGACTTGTCTAATATATATAATTAATATATATATATATATATATATATATATATATATATATATAAGCATATAAATTAATTAAAAAGATTAATTTCTCAAATTTAATTTAGTTGGAGTTCTCTTTCTCTCTCTCTCTCTCAACAACCCAATGTCTCCGCGGATCTCCTCCTCTGACGTCATTGATTTTGTGGTGCACAAAGGGAACGGAGTAAAAGGTCTTGTAGATATGGGCCTAGAAAGTGTTCGAGAGCCTTACATCCATCCAACGTTATGAAGAGAGACTAGACCTCACCCAACCAAATTACAACACAAGAATTCTATCCCTATCATTGATGGGATGACCCAAAAAGGTTGTAGATTCAATCTGTGATGCTGCTAGCAAGTGGGGTTTCTTCCAGATAGTCAATCTTGGGGTGCCTTCAGTGCTGAAGCCAGGATTTAAGTTAAGGGGGGTCAAAATTTGTATATGATATATGTACTTTCACCAAAAAAAAAAAGAAAGTCAAATATTATAATAGCTAAATAAAAAGGAGTTTTATCAGGGTTCATGATGGATTGTGGCTTTCCAAGTAGTGCACTTTGCTTTCCACATTGGTATGCAAGACTGCATTTTTGAAGGGATTGATCAGGGCCTTTTTGCTAAAATATGGTAGGGAAACATTAAAACTTATGTGTAAGGTATGCTAGTTGAGGACTTGTGGTTACTTATTTATTCACTTAGAAGGTAGAGTTATGCTCTATTTCAAGGCTAAAGAAACAAAGTGAAGTTTTAGTTGGCTAAATTATCATGAAGTGTGATTGATTAGAGCTTTTGGTTAGATGAAATTCCTCACAAGATAAGGAAGATCTTTGATCTAGATTGCTATTTCTATCAAAAGAAAAAAATAGGTTGGGGTTTTTAATAAGCATTAGCTATGAAACAAAGGGTTTCTTTTGGGCAAGCCAGGGAGGGCAGCTGCCCCCCCTCGACCCCCCCTAGCTCTGCCCTTGGGTGCCTTTGGAGGCTCTACAAAACTTGAAGAATGCAGCTCATAGCTTCTTTCAGCTAACATTTGAAGAACGAAAGAAGTATCAAAGATCAAACAATCAAACCCACAACCACTACAATCAAACCCAAATCACAAATCCCAAAACCACCACTACCACCGATCAGTGCCGGCTCTGTATGGGAAGCAACTAATGCGGCCGCCTAAGGCCCCAAGTAGAAAAAATGCCTTCAAATTTTTACCAATAGATTTTTAAAATATATATATATATATATATATTATAATAGTATTAATTAAGTCCAAATATTAGCCAATAAATAAAATGATATTTTTTTTATCAAATAAAAAACAAGAAGAAAAAAAAGTTACATCCACAACATTTTTCACAACACTTTTAGAATAAATCCTAATTGGTAAGTTGTTACAGGGTATTATTGATGACAAAAAATTAATTTCAGTGATGAGTTCAAATTAGAATTAGTAACAAATTAACACCTATGATTTGTTGTGAAAATATTATGAATGTAGCACTTCTAAAAATAAAAATAAAAGAGCAATACAAAAAAAATTCACAACATTTTTCATAAGTAGAGTTGACAAACTTTTACTAGTTTTTATCTAAGTCCACCACTAACATCACTTTTTTACTTACCACTATCAATTTACCATATCAACAGGTGTGAAAAGTTTTGTAAATCATATGGTTCATGTTAAATAGTAGTAATTTTGCATCTAAAACAAGATAATAGAATTTAAGTAATATTTATTTTTTTTAAAATCATATTTAAATATATAAAAGGCCTCAATTTCAGTTTTCTCCTTAAGCTCCCAAATACATTAAGTTGGCCCTACCATTGATCAAGAGAGACAGAGAGAGGGGGAGAGAGAGAAAGTCAGAGATTTAAGAAAAAAACAACCCACCACCACTGATCAAACTCACCATCACCACCACCAATGGTTCCTTCTGGCAATTTTGAACTGCTCCCTTTGGAGACATTGGGTTGTTGAGAGAGAGAGAGAGAGACAGCCAGTGGAGAGAGAGAGAGAGAGAGAGAGAGAGAGAGAGAGAGAGAGAGAGAGAGACGAAAATGGCTTTTGTAAAAAAAAAAGGAAAAAAAAAAAAAAACGAAAATGGCATTTTGATTTGAGTTTGTGTGGGTTTCAATCCTTAAAATTTAAATTTGTAAAAGTCTTATTTCATTTTTGTTTTTAAATTTTTTCAGTTTAAATTAAAATTGAGAAATAATTTTTTTTAAATTTTAATTAATTTAGATACTGATGTGGCATTTTTAAATGCCACATATATTTTTTATTTTATTAGATATGTTAGCCAATAGTGCACTTCATTTGCGATGTAGGAAAATTTTGTTACTAAGATGACGGTAGGGACTAACATGGTAATGATTTTTGATTTTCAAGAACCAATGTAAGCACTCCAAAAAGGTAGGGATCAAAACAGGAATTGACCCAAAATGTAGGGACCAAAAGTGTATTTTTGCCATATAATAATGTTAAAGCATTCACTGCAAAGCTCCTAAAATTTTACTAGCTTTTAATATCTCAAAAACCTATTTTATCTATTTTAACACTTCAATTTTCAATACACCTAACATCAAAGGTTCTATTTTTTTAACACTCATTTGAAATATACTTTCTTTATTATTATTTTTTTTAATCTATTCTTATTCTCTTCTCTTTCTCTATCTTCTTCTCCATCTCTTTCTCTTCTCTACCACCTACACCTACTGCATCTCTTTCTCTTCTCTGCTGCCCGCTCATTGCCACCAACCACCACCACCGGTTAAAAAAAAAAATCAAACAAGAACCTACAACCCACTGCTAGCCACCACCACCATCAAAAAAAAAAAAAAAAAAAAAAAAAAAAAACTTCAACCACAAACAAGAACCCATAACCTTCAACCCATTACCAACCGCCTCCACCACCACCACCGAAAAAAAAACCACAAGACCCATCACAACCATACCCACAACCAGCTACAAAAAAAAAAAAAAAAAAAAAAAATAAACAAAAAAATAAATAAAACCCACAGCCCACCAAAAAACAATCTCCTTCACAACCTCCAAAACCCACCAAACAGCAACCCATAACCCACACTGAACCACCCACGGCCACAACCGGAACCACCACAACATAACCAATAGAGTGAGAGAAAGAAAGAAAATTTGAGAGAAGAGAGAGGAGAGAAAATCTGAGAGTGAGAGAAAAGAAAGAAAATCTGAGAGTGAGGAGAGATTAGAAAAAGAGAAGTTGGGGAGGGAGAAGGAAATGAATTTTTAATTGAAGGAAGAGAGAGAGTAGAATAAAAAATTGAGTTTTATTTTTAACTTTGATGCTACAATGAGCTGTTATAGATAACAGCTTAGTGTAGTTGAAAGCTAAAATTTTTTAGATATAGCAACTTTGATGTAGCTTGATTTTTATGGTTTGAGTTGTTAAAATAGCTTTTCAGCTATTTTAACAACTTATTGTGAATGCTCTTAGGGAGAGAGACTATGCATTCATATCATCTGGTGGGTCAAATGTCAAACCAATTCTCACCTTTTAGTCAAACGAGTTAATATTTGAAGAATAAATGAGAAAAATATGAAGATTTTTTAAGTACGAGGAAAGTCTATCATTGGATTTTTGGACACAAGCATAGTTGAGAATAAAATGATAATTAACTACTATTTGAATAACTAATATATAAGCATCATTAACCACTATTTGAAGAACTAGTATATAAACCCATGTATATGCAAGAGTATATTTAAAAACAATCACAATTACACACACATATGAGTTCAAATTATACCTCGTGTTAGAGTTATAAGTTACACATTTTATAAGCCATGAATTTCTAAAATATATAATGATATATACATATATATAAACCAAAACTGAGAGAAAATCCAATTAAATTTCAATTTGGAATTCAATTAGAGTCTAATTTTGTGCCATGTGTGCCATCTAATTTAAGTGTTTAAATTTTTGTGTCAACTGAGTTAATTTAGAGTAAAAATTAGAATTTAATTATAGTTTAATTTTGCGTCACGTGTCCCATCTAATCTAAGACTTGTAATTTTTGTACTTAGCGAGTTAATTCAGTGTAAAAAACGAGTAATCCAATATAAATAAACCATAAAAAACCTAATATATCTAACTTTATATATAAAATGAGAGAGAGAGAGAGAGAGATTGAAATTTTGAATGATTTTATATTTATGAGCCATTTTTTTGTGTGTAAGTAAAAATAATTCAAATTTATAAGTCATTTATGTAATATATCATGACTATATACTTTTATTTATTTATTTATTTAGAAACTACCATGACTAATATATAACCAAAGCTTAAAGAAAATTCAATTAGAGTCAAAATTGGATTTTTCTTTAATTAGTTTTCCATACAAATTAAATTGTTTAGATTTTTGCTGTTATTTTTTCTCTGAACGAATGAGCATATTATTTATACGGATTCTATTAAGATATTTTCTATGCGAAGATCTTGAACGTAACAAATTCTAATTGAGTTAAACGATGCCATGCACCTATCCCCATTCACTTTAGGAGATACTATTGGACCAATTTATTCTTTTATTTTGTGTTGTATTTAGTAGAATTTCATGGGCAATGATTTTGAATTGATATTGTATATGTAGTATCCAATAATGATTTTTGAAATTATATATGTAATAGCAGTGTAATGAAAAACTTGACGTAATTAATATCATGAAAATTGCAAAGAAAAAACATTTTAGTACCTCCAATTGTCCTGGTCAAACTAATGTCTTATATATTTAATAACCCAAGCTAACATCAATAGCATCACTACAATTCATCATTCCCGTGCATAAGCACAAGTTACACACTAGTGAATATATACACACACACACACACATATATGATTTAGAATCTAATTAGATTTGGATTCTTTGGTTTTTGCATTCAATAATTTACTTGCCACAAAAATTTTAAAAATTCGATAGGACATGTGGTGCAAAATTGAACTTCAATTGAAATCCAATTTAGAATTTAACTGGATTTAGACTCTTCGATTTTTGCACATAGTAATTCACTTAACACAAAAATTTAAAATTTAGATAGGACACGTGGCGCAAAATTAGACTTCAATTTAAAATCTAATTGGACTTTCTCTAAGTTTTTGGCTTTTACTATAGATAGACTAGATTGTTCCTAGCAACTTTGCAAAAAAAAAAAAAAAATATAACTTAATAAACCATAAAGTAATAAGCTTTAATGGGTCTAAACTTTAAACAATGAACAAAAGCTAATCATAAACAATCATAGGTGTAGGGCTTGGTGGTTCATCGTTGTATACTTATAAAGCAGTAGAATTAGAAAAACCTAGAAGAAAAGAAAAAAAGAAAGAAAAAAGGATGTACCAAGATCAAATGGTTGTAAAACACAACCTTTGATACCTAATTAACACCCACTATAGCAAATTCTCTTTTCCTAACATTGATTTGGGGTTATGCTTTCGAAAGACAAAATTTAAGAAAAAGGTGATCGGCACAAGTTCAAGCATCTTATCAAACGGTTTAATTATTAAAAAAAAAAAAAAAAAAAAAAAACCCATAATGAATATGTGGAAGGAGAGCATCTGATGTGGCTGCAATCTTTTTAGTGGAAGAGACTGCTTGAGTTTAGGGTTTAAGGGGGGGAGAGAGAGTTTTTCTGCATTAGGTCTTTTTCTTTTCTTTTTTTTTTTTGCATGAGGGATTCAGATTTTGTTTGAGACTCTAAGCTAAATAATAATTCAAATTAAAAAAATAGTAGTAGATAATAATGATTCAGCTTAGAGATTTAAAGAGAGAGATGGAGTTCTTTTGCATTAGGTCTCTCTCTCTTCTTTTTTCTTTTTGGTTGCATGAGGGAGTGATTCATATTTTGTTTGAGACTTTGGTTTTTTTTGGTTAGGCATTTTGGGAGTTTAAAAGAGTCTTTAAAACCCAAAACTTTATTTTGTAACCATAACTCCTTGTAACCTTTTTTTTACAAACATTCATTGTAAACTCAAAACACTGTTTTGCAACAGATTATACAAACATACATTTTAAACTAAATAATCATTCAAATTAAAAATAATAATAATGTGGAAAATTGTGAGGCCTCCAAACATTGAGGTGTCACAATATTATGAAGTCAATAAAAAAGTCAACCGTGCTTTTGGTTTTATATTATACTAGTATTATTCCTGTGTGATGCACGACTTGATGAAGATTCATACCTAAGCTAATTTTTTTTAAAAGAAATTTAAAACAAAATTGTTAAATAAATAGTAATAATAAATTATAAAATAAGTAAATTTTTTAATGAAAAAAAATTGCTTTAAGTTCTGATTGTTTAGAGTTTGGACTTTAACTTAAATGGTTGTTCATTGATTTGTTTCTTTATAGTAAACTTCCTTTGACATAATATTTTGCATGAAAATTTAGAAGCAAAGACCAATAAGTAAGAATCTTGGAATTTAACTTCCTATAAGATGGATTTATTAGATTAAAATATAAGCGTTAGTTGCATCCTGAGAAAAAAAAAGGGAAAAAAATACAACGTGGGGTGTATTGTATGGGATTTAATTATAGGGATGACTTTATATATATATATATATATATATATATATATATATATATATATATATATATATATTGTGTGGGGCAGATTTGGGAGATATTCCCGAAAGTCCAAGAGCAAGGAATTTGGGCCTTGGGTGTGGGCCCACAACAATTAATTGTTTAGAGATGGGAATGACAAATGAACTTGTGGATTCCTAGGCCTAGGGCATGACTTTTTTTTTTTTTTTTTTTTTCATAATAGAGTTTTAGTTTGCATAGAATTTAAATGATAAAATTTTATCTAAATTAAACTGTTGTTAAATATTTTCCCTTAATTTGAGAAAATATATCCTAACAAATACTATAAAATTAATTTACTAATTAGTAAGAGTAAAAATTTGGTCCAACGACTTCTTCTAAGTCTAATTTTTATTATATAGTTTATGATATGATATAAATAATTGACAAAAAAATAGTATATGGATTTTTTATTGGAAACATCTGTCCTTTTGGTTTTGGAAAAATATTGCCATGATTGTCATAAAAAAAATAAAAATAAAAAACAAATCACCATGACAAAGAATCACCCTCTTCCATAAAGTTAAAACTTGAAAGCCCACAAAATTCTATAAAATCGACTGCCTTATTAATATTATTGAGAGAGAGAGAGAGTTTCTGCAATAGTTTTTTTTTTTTTTTTTTTTTTTTGCGTGAGGGAGTGATTCAAATACTGTTTGAGACTTTAAGTTAAATAATAATTAAAATTAAAAAAATAATAGTAGATAATAAAGATTAAGCTTAGAGAATTAAAGAGAGAGATGAAGTTTTTTCTGCACTATGTCTTTTTTTTTTTTTGGATGAGGGATTGATTCAGATTTTGTTTGATACTTTGGGTTTGTTTGGTTAGCCATTTTGAGAGTTTTAAAGAGAGTTTTTAAAGCCCAAAACTTTATTTTGTAACCGCAACTTCTCGCAAATTTTTTTTACAAACGTTTATTGTAAACTCAAAACACTATTTTTCAACAACTTATACAAAAGCACCCTTTAAACTAAATAATCATTCAAATTGATAAAAGAATAATAATGTGGAAAATTGTGAGGCCTCCAAAAGGTGAGGTGTCACAATATTATGAAGTCAATAAAACAATCAACCGTGCTTTCGGTTGAATATTATACTAGTATTATTCCTATGCAATGCACGACTTGATGAAGATTCATATGTAAACTAAATGTTTTTAAAAATAATTAAAACAAAATTATTAAATAGATAGAAATAATAAATTATAAAATAAGTAATTTTTTTAATAATAAAAAATTGCTTTAAGTTTTGATTGTTTAGAGTTTGGACTTTAACCCTTTTTTTTTTTTTTTGAGAAAGTTTGGACTTTAACTTAAATGGGTGTCCATTATTTTTCTTCTCTATAGTGAACTTCCTTTGACATAATATTTTGCACACAAATTCAGAAGCAAAGACCAATAAGTAAGATGGATTTATTAGATTAAAATATAAGTGTTAGTTACATCTTGGGAAAAAAAAATGTGAAATAAATACAACAACGTGGGGTGTCCTGTATGTGATTTAATTATATGGATGACTTTATATATATATATATATAATCTTTCTTAACCATTAGGATCCGTTTGGTTGGAGGGGTGGAGAAATGGGACGATAGAAAAGATTTTATTTTCTCTCATTTTTGTTTGGTTGGGAGTGGAAAAGTAGAAGGATGAAAAAAATGAGTTTGAATAAATTTACTCATATACCCTTGTTAAAGAATGATGCCCAATTAAAACAAAAAAAGTGACAAATAACCACACACAAAAAAAAGAGCAATCACCGAAATTTATTAAAAAATAAAAATCATGTCCCAAAAAAAATCACGTCTAGTTAAAAGAAAAAAAAAGCCCTAGAAAATCAAAAGAA
Organism: Quercus ilex subsp. ballota; assembly: GCA_032727855.1. Taxonomy (NCBI): domain Eukaryota; kingdom Viridiplantae; phylum Streptophyta; class Magnoliopsida; order Fagales; family Fagaceae; genus Quercus; species Quercus ilex. The sequence goes on from CM064910.1 coordinate 36,788,369, forward strand.
AAAGAAAAATGAAAAAAAAAAAAAAGAGGCAACGTTACTGCCCAAAGGAAAAGGAAAAAAAAAAAGAGGCAAGCCCAAGCCCTAGAAAATCAAAAAAAGAAAAAGAAAAAAGAATTGAATAAAAAAGAAGAAGAAGAGGCAACTGCCCAAAAAAAAAAAAAAAAAAGGCAACGGTACTTCCCAGTGAAGTAGAAAAAACATAAAGGCAACTTGAAGAATGCGCACATAGGCATTTTTGTCAATTAAGAAAAAATTCATCCCCACTCAGTCTTCTCCCAATTTTCGGGAGAAAACATTTTGGTGAGTCTGAGGAGAAAACACCCGGGCCCACCATTTATTTTTCTTCCTCTCTATCTAACCAAACAGACTCCAAAAAAATTTTCCTTCCCATTTTCTCTCCAAAATTTTCCATCCATCGTGTTTCACCTCCAAACAAACACACCCTTAAAGTCATTTGATAATACACTATTAGTTGTAGAAGAATTTAAATTTCTAAAACTTAGATGATAAAATTTTATCTAAATTAAATTATTGTTAAATCTTATCCTTTAACCAAGAGTGTTGTAACTTAATATCCTAATATAATATTAATTTAATAAGATGCAACTTGAGGGAAAAAACAAAAACAAAAGCGTGAGTCGTGTGGGATTTTTAGAAAATTTTGATGATAGACTTTTAGTTTAATTTAAATTAAAAAATTGTTAAATGTTATCTCTTAATTTGAGGAAATATATCATAACAAATAATATAAAATTAATTTACTAATATGTTAATCTTAAAATATTAATAATAGACATTTAATTGAAGTATAAGTCAAAATGTGGGTTTTTATTTTTTATTTTTTTATTTTATATATATATATATATAGAAAGAAAACATGGGTTGTTGTTTGAGATTTAAGTTTAGAATTATTCATAATAGAGTTTTAGTTTGAATAGAATTTAAATTTGTTGGAATTTAAATGATAAATTCTACCTAAATTAAACGGTTGTTAAATATTATCCCTTAATTTGAGAAAATATATCCTAACAAATACTATAAAATTAATTTACTAATTAGTGAGAGTAGCCATTTGGCCCAACCACTTCTTCTAAGTCCAATTTTTATTATATAGTATATAATATGATATAAATAATTGACAAAAAAAATAGTATATGAATTTTTTTATTGGAAACATCGTCCTTTTGTTTTTGGAAACATATAGCCGTGATTGTCATAAAAAAAAATCACTGTTCGAAAGAATCGCCCTCTTCCATAAAGTTAAAACTTGCAAGCCCACAAAATTTTATAAAATCGAGTGCCTTATTAATATTAGGGTCATGCTAACGAGTGCCCTTAGAGCACTGGTTAAGAATCCAGTTAAAGAAAATTTTTATAGAAAAAGAAAAAAAAGCAATTAATTGGATTCTTAACCAGTGCCATAAAGGCACTTGTTAGCATTTCCCTTATTGAGAGAGAGAGAGAGAGAGAGAGAGAGAGAGTTAAAGATGAGCAACAATACATATACAGTGCCTAAATCTTATCCAATGAATGGCGGAGATGGCATTAATAGTTATACCAAAAACTCCTCCTCCCAGGTTTCTTCAATTTTATTATCCTATTTCTCCTATTTCTTACACTCTTCTTATACTAAGTTTGGTTGATCCCATCCTTGCTAGGTATGTTGCATACTAATGTGTATATCATTGGTAATGAATTTTTACCAGCCAAATAATGTGCATGATAATAAATCTCTTGGGTTCAAGTTACACATAATATCTTTTCAAAAAAAAAAAAAAAGTTACACATAATATAATTTTAAGCAATGTTATATTATATTTTAATTAAATGCAAATTTTGACAAACCCACCGTTGGATTTCATTATCTTCATCTATTCTCCGAGCTTGCAAAATTTCAAGATGATCAAACATACCATGTCATCAATAAATGTTTAAATTCAAGTTTTTGTAGATCAAAACAATGCATAAAAGATGAGTTTATAAATTGAATGATAAATAACATTCGATGGACATAAAAGGCATACATGTTAAAAACATATAGAACATGTAATTCAACGATGGAATTTTCAATACATATATGACTATCTCACTTAGAAAAAAAAAAGACTTCCTTTATTGACTAATAGAATGCGTTGTTTATCTATCTAATAACATAAAAAAGTTTATCAAGAAGCAAAAAGTATTAATAAAAAAAATTTATTTTTGAAAATTTATCATCTCTTTAAATTAATGTTGTGTATTCTAGTGACGTGTTTTAGTCAGAGTTGCCAAAAAGAAAGAGAGATTACCAAAAAGCCAATGGATTCATTTACAAAATCAATTATAAGCTTATAACCGCGATTCAACCATACCAATGATTCTTGTTATATTCTTGTGCATATATGTTAACAATGGCTTACTTAACTGTGTCCATTTAGATAAACCTAGTGTACATTTGGTATATCTTTTTTGAAAATAGGACTGTTTAAAGATTGAAAAGAAAAGAAAAACTATATATAATAAAAAGTGACATTTAAAAAAGTCGAAAACTACTATGATTGACATACCTAGTATGCAGAGGGCAGGTGCAAATGCTGTGAAGGCAATAATTCATTATGTAATTGCGGAGAAGCTTGATGTAGAAAAAAAAAAATTTCTAGTTCAAAGAGCACATTCCGTATAGCAGATTTGGGATGTTCAGTTGGGCCAAATACCTTTATTGCTATGCAAAATATAACAAATGTTGTGCAACAAAAGTACCAATCCCAAGGCTTTACTTCTCAAATGCCTGAATTTCAAGTGTTCTTCAACGATCACGTTTCCAATGATTTTAATACTCTCTTTGCCTCTCTCCCACCAGAAAGGCCATATTTTGCAACTGGAGTGCCAGGGTCTTTCCATGGTCGGCTATTCCCTAATTTCTGTCTTGATTTTGTATATTCATCTTATGCACTCCAATGTCTCTCTAAGGTGCCAGAAGAACTGCTAAATAAGAACTCTGCTGCGTGGAACAAGGGGAGGGTTCACTATGCAAGTGCCCCAGATGAAGTAGCTCAAGCTTTTACAACCCAATTTGCTAAGGACATAACAGCCTTTTTAGATTGTAGGGCTAAAGAGCTTGTGGTGGGTGGACTAATGGTGCTTATTATGCCAGGTATTCCGAATGGGATTCCTCATTCCAGTTCTCTGACAGGCGGGATCTTTGATTTCCTGGGACAGTGCCTCATGGGTATGGCAAAGGAGGTAAGCTAGCAATCAACTATTACTTTTTACACTAGAAAAATTTTCAAGTCAAATAGATCAATGCAAGTAAATTTATTGAACTTATTCTAAATGTCAGCATATGAACTTAGAATTTGGAACTTAAAAAATACAATATTTTGTAAAACGTAAACTTTTATATACTCATTGGTCTATATAATGTACAAGCAATTTGCTAGGCAAGCAACATAAAAAGAAAACCACTTCATGAGGATCTCTTTTGTAGAGGTTGGAGATTCTCACTTCTCCTAGTTATGCATTGTTCCAAGAACAATTTATGTTCCATGTGTTGCTAGTGTATAGCTTAGACTAGATTAGCCCATTGGACTTGACCCAATATACTGTACTCATAGTTTACTCATATTACTTGTATTGCACACATACCTAACATATATAAGGCTCTCTATTGTACATTATTATTTACACAGAATATATAGATTATTCAGTCTTTTTCTCTCACTTTATATTCTTAATATGGTATCAGAGCCATTCCTCTGACTTTCTGGTTCCTATGGACATTTCCGACGTTTTTCCGCTGCCCTCGCCTTCATCCAGTAGTCACTGTCAGAAGCGAGTCACCGCCATCACACCCACAGTCCTTGCAACTCTCGAATCTCATCGTTCTATTCATCCAACTGCCAAAGCAAAGGCAAAAAGTGACAGAACAGCCAATCTCGAGCAAAACCCAACCAAGAACAACCAGAACGGACCTGACACGCGCCCACATGCGCCGCCTAAAGCTTCTGACTGTCAAACATGCACTCCATGCACTACCACAAGCCACCAAAAGTGCACACGTGCTCCACTCGCCAGACACCGAGCCGCCACGCGCCTAAGACCATCAGCGTTTGTCCACGTCATCCCTAGGCTGATGTCATCCTGCACACGTCAGCATCTGCGTCATTCGCCTACGTTAGCACACGCCAGCAATTGACTTTGACCGTTGACCTTTGCGTTGACTTTTTGACCAAAGTCAAAATTTTTCAATAGGGCCTGTCTTGCTCAATTTTTCGCGTAGATTTTGATTTTGGGCTCCGTTTTTGCATTTGAGTTCTCTAAATCTCAATTTTTGGTCATTTTCTTCATTATGACTCAACAAAATGAATGAGATATCATACATCCTATCACCATTATATTGGATGGTCCTACTAGTTATCATGCATGGTCTCAGAATATTACTGTCTTTCTCAAGGGTTGCAAATTGTGAAGATATGTGACTAGTTCAATTCCTAAGCTAGTACCAAACCCTAAGTCCAAAGCCAAAGCTGCTGAAGATGCCTTCAAGACTGTTGTTACAACGGATGATTATGAAGAACGCCTAGAGGAATGGGAGAGTATTTAGAGTAAGATCTTGTCTTGGTTTATCAATACCTCTATTCTCTCCATTCATAATCTTCTTCCTCGTCTTGAGACTGTTGAGGTTGCTTGGAAATTTTTGGTTGATCGCTATAATTGTACTAATGATTCAAGCATGGAGTTCCATATTGAATCAAAACTTTATCAAATGCGCCAAGAGACAGGTCAGTCTATTTCTGATTTTTATTCTCAGACTTCTACTATGTGGGAACAACTCTAAACTGCAGATCCTCCACTAGTGTGTTCTAAGGACATTAAGCTCTTTGTCAAATATCGGGATCGTTGTAAATTTATGTACTTCATGATGCGTTTACGTGAGAATTTTAAGCCTACTAGGGCTTCTCTGCTTAGCCAGTCTCCTACTCCTTCTCTTGATGCTATAGTCAAGGAGCTCATTTCTAAGGAGAACCGTCGGCCTACTCATCACATGTCATCATCTGATCATGTATTGGCTACACCATTTCTATAGCCTCCCATTACTGCATTCATTGCTCCTCCACGAATAAACTCTGGGCGTCCCACATCTCAGTTTTTCAAAGGCACTCGCTGCGAGTTTTGCCCTGCCAAAGGCCATGACATCTCAGTTTGTCGCAAACTGCAGAAATTTATACAAGAGCAGAATAAAGCTTCTCTTCCTCGGGCAGCTGCTGTATGTCATTCAGATCCATCAGTTCCTACAGGTCCATCTTTGGTTTCTTCACTTACTACGACTAATATTGAGGCAGTAGTTCAATAGGTTTTATCCTGCACTTCCACTGCCTTTTCTGATACCTCAGGTAAACAACTTTGGTTTTTTGATATTGCATGTCATAACCATATGACTCATGATGAATCCCAATTTTCTGATAAGGCACTCTTAGAACATCCAATCACCATTTACACTGTTGATGGAACTCCTATGCCTGTTAGTCATAAAGGAACAATCTCTTCTCCTCGTTTATCCCTTAATGATACTTTTCATATCCCAAACTTATCCCTCAATTTTCTTTCTGTTGGTCAACTTTGTGAATTAGGCATAGATCTTCGATTTACTAATCATGGTGTGGATGTGCAGGATCCCCGGACGAGTCAAGTACTTAGGACAGGTCGTAAGGTTGGTCGCATGTTTGAGGTTCATGACTTAAAGATTTCTTCACAAATTGTTTCTGTAGCTGCTACCACTACCACCCCCTCACCTGATCTATGGCATGCTCGTCTTGGTCATCTATCCTTATCTCATCTTCAATTGTTAGCTTCTTAAGGTCACTTTGGTTTAGTTCAGTTTCAAAATTTTGATTGTACTTCCTGTCATTTTGGCAAACAAACAAAATTACCCTTTAATAATAGTGACTCATTTTCTTCTGCACCTTTTGATCTTATACATTCTGATATTTGGGGTCCTGCACCTGTTTCCACTGAGGGGGGGTCTAAATATTTTGTCATATTTGTGGATGAATTTTCTCAATATACTTGGATTTATTTGCTCCACCATAGGTCTGAACTTGTGTCTATTTACCAAACATTTCATAAAATGATTGAAACACAGTTCAATCGTACCGTCAAAATCTTTTGATTAGATAATGCTCAAGAATATAAAGATAAATCTTTCCTGTCATTTTTAGATAGTCATGGTACCCTTCCATAGCAGTCTTGTCCTTACACCTCTCAACAAAATGGTTGTGCAGAATGAAAACATCGTCACATTCTTGATGTTGTCCGCACCCTTTTCATTTCTGCCTCTCTTCCTGAGTGCTTTTGGGGTGAGACCGCACTCAATGCTATGTACACCATTAATCGCATTTCTTCACCAACTACACACAACAAATCACCATTCGAGCTTCTCTATGGTTAAACTTCTGACTACTCCTTTCTTTGGGTTTTTGGTTGTGCTTGCTTTGTCTCTCTTCCTCCTCATGAACGAACAAAGCTCTAACCTCGTGCTCGTCTCTGTTGTTTCCTTGGTCATGGTATATCTTAAAAGGGGTTTCGTTGCTATGATCCCATTTCTCTTCGCTTTCGTGTCTCCCATCATGTTGAGTTTTGGGAATATCATCATTTCACGAGTCTTCAGCAGTCCTGCATCCTCTTCCTCAGAGTCTCCCATTTTTACTGATCTTTTTCTCCCTCTCTACCCTGAACTTGTGGGGGATTCTTCAGCATGGGCTGCCTCTCCAGACGACTCATCTCTAGTTCTGTCCCCGATATATGACCCGCCTGTCTTGGATCCTACGGCACCACCCTTTCTTAAGTCTCCTGTTGGTCCTGAACTTCGTTGTTCCACTAGGTTAAGCATTCCTCCCCATTATCTCACTGATTATCACTGCTTTTTTGCTTTTGCCACCCTCTATGAACCTCACAGCTATCGTGAGGCCCATATTTACCCTTTTTGGCAGCAAGCTATGAACGAAGATCTAGATGTCCTTCATAAGAATCACACTTGGGATATGGTTGATTTGCCTCATAGACAGTCTGTAGTAGGTTGTAAGCGGGTTTACAAGATCAAGACCAAGGCTGATGGATCTGTTGAACGGTACAAGGCTCGCCTCGTTGCCAAGGGCTTTACTCAGGAGTATGGCATTGAATATGAGGAAACATTTGCTCCTGTTGCTTGCCTTACATCTGTCAGATGTCTCATTGATGTGGCTGCTGTTCGCCATTGGCCTCTTTATCAAATGGATGTGAAGAATGCTTTCCTCAATGGAGCCCTCCAAAAAGAAGTATACATGCAGCCACTCCCTGGCTATCCACACTCAGGCAGTCAAGTTTGTCACCTTCGATGTGCTCTTTATGGCCCCAAGCAGGCTCCTCGAGCTTGATTTGAAAAGTTTAGCTTAGTTGTTGCTCAGTAGGGTTTCACTTTGAGTCCTCATGACACTGCTCTCTTTGTCCGAAGATCCTCTGCTGGTATCGCTCTTATTCTTCTTTATGTTGATGATATGATTATTACTGGAGATGATTCTGCAGGTATCCGCTCTCTTCAGCACTTCCTTAGTCAGCATTTTAAGATGAAAGACCTGGGCACTCTCAACTATTTTCTTGGGCTTGAGGTTACCTCATCCTCTAATGGATACTATCTTTCCCAAACTAAATATGCTTCTGATCTTCTCTCCAAAGCCGGTATCACCGACAACAAGACTGTTTCCACTCCCTTAGAATATAATTCAAAGCTCACACCCTTGGATGGTGAACCTATATCCGATGCTACTCACTATCGTCAATTGGTTGGTAGTCTGATCTATCGCACTATTACTCGTCCGAATATTTCACATGCCGTGGGTATGGTTAGTAAGTTCATGGATGCCCCTCATTCTGTCCATTATGCTGCCGTTCTTCAAATTCTCAAATATCTCAAGGGCACACTTTATCATGGTCTCCACTACTCCTCTCGATCTTCTCTCGAGCTTCATGCCTATTCAGATGTGGACTGGGTAGGTGATCCGATTGATTGATGCTCTATCACAGGTTTCTGTTTCCTGTTGGGTACTTCTCTTGTCTCATGGCATAGCAAGAAGCAAGATGTGATTTCCCGTTCTAGTACTGAGGCTGAGTATCGTGCCCATGCCGACACCACCTGCGAGCTTGTCTGGCTTCTTTGGCTCTTGGCTGATATGGATACTCCACAGCCCACTGCTACTCCTCTTTATTGTGACAATTGTAGTGCTATCTACATTGCTCATAATGATGTCTTCCTTGAACATACCAAGCACATTGAGATCGACTGCCACATCACTCGCCAGCATCTCAAGAAAGGAAATCTCAAGTTGTTCTCCATCTCCTCTGCTGACCAACCGACTGATATCTTCACCAAGACTCACCCGCCTAGTCGTCTTCAAGATCTTATATCCAAACTCCAGTTGGCTTCCTCCTTGCCACCTTGAGTTTTAGGGGGGATGTTAGTGTATAGCTTAGACTAGATTAGCCCATTGGGCTTGGCCTAGTATGCTGTACTTGTAGTTTACTCATATTACTTGTACTGCACACATACCTAACCTATATAAGGCTCTCTATTGTACATTATTATTTACATAGAATATACACACTATTCAGTATTTCTCTCTCACTTTATATTCTTAACATGTGTAAAAATGAAAAGAACGATGCTAGAGATACTATAAATTTTATTACATATGCTTTGCAAACTAATTTGTGTACAAATCATAATAATTCAAACATTCATTTATTATTTTATTGAAATAGGACCGATCACATCCACTACCACATCAGGTTGTAGGCCTTTCCTAGTAATATCCATAATAGTTTTAGTATTTTCAAACCAAAATACCGACTCTTATCTTTACAAGGATTAATTAGTGAAGCTCAGGTGGACACCTTTAACTTACCTGTGTATTTTGCCTCACCCAAGGAGATGACACAACTCGTGGAAAGAAATGAGTGTTTTAGCATTGAAAGAATAGAAATAACACTACCTTATGCAAAAGCTAATGGCCTTATTGTCCAGGCATGCGCGATGCATCTAAGACCTGGCATGGAGGGTATAATAAGCAAACTTTTTGGAGTTGAGATTATTGATGAACTATTTGATCGATTCTGTAAGAAAGAAGAAGAGTTTATCAGCATGTTGGAGTCAAAATACAATGAAGGAGATCAACTCTTTATTGTTTTGAAACGCATATGATGCAACTTTGGAAGCAAACGTAAGACTCCTTATTGTGTCACAAATTTGCATATGTTTCAACTCAATATTTATTTCAATGTCATAAAGAAACTTTGATATCAGATACAAATGTACTTAAATTGATAAATAAAGGTCCATAACAATAGAGACTTAACCTCTTTTATATGAATAATGTTTAGTAAAGTCATAACTTAGAGGAAAAGTAACAACAAATCAATTGAATGTAAAGCAAGTGGCAAGTACAAACAACGCTCTAAGATATTCGATTCATTGCATTGTAATGAAAAGAATTACACTCGAGTTCACAATTCAATATTTCAATTCATCAATTGGTTGTGCAGTTAAATATACCTGGCCAATATCCCACGCAATTCGCGGTCCATTTTCAAAAAATTTGTAAGAAATTATCCTATAATCCATTGGGTTCATCAATACTATTATTGTTAATCATGACTAATATTTCTACAAAGTTTGCTAGTAAAACTAAATTCAAACTAAACCTTAGTCCCTACCCATTTTTTCAATTCCAAAGCATCCATTGTTATGTGGTGCTTTGTCATGAATTGTTAGAAGGGAAATGAGACAAATACTTTTTACGATGTTTAAGAAATCATAGATCTCAACATAAAATAAGAAAAGTACCACCATCCATGACAATGTTTAATAATAATAATAAAAAAGTAGCACCCATAAATCTTTCAAATCTTGATCATATATACATAGAACATTTTATAAATAACATAGAAAATTGCCAAGTACAATACTTAGAGCTATAAATTATTATAATAATAGCTTAATAGAGAGCATATAAAAAAATATGGTATAGAATTACATAGCAAATTTAATTTTGTTAAACTGTCCCATGCATCGCCAATCATTTGATGTGTTTTATTGCCACATCAAATGGTTGTAAAGCACAACCTTTGATACCTAACAAACACCCACTATAGCAAATTCTCTTTTCTTAACGTTGATTTGGGGTTATGCTTTAGAAAGACAACATTTTAGAGAAAGGTGATCACACTAGCTCAAGCATCTTATCAATCGGTTTATAATTAAAAATAAAATAAAATAGCATAATGAATTTGTGGAAGGAGAGCATTTGATGTGGCTGCAATCTTTTTAGTGGAAGCGACTGCCTGAGCTTTGGGTTTGGGGAAAGCTTAGAGATTTAAAGAGAGAGAGAGAGATAGGGAGTTTTTCTGCATTAGGTCTCTTTTTTTTCTTTTTCTTGTTCTTTTTTGCGTGAGGGAGTGATTTAGATTTTGTTTGAGACTTTAAACTAAAAAATAATTCAAATTAAAAATAAAATAGTAGATGATAATGATTCAGCTTATTGATCTAGAGAGAGAGAGAGAGAGAGAGAGAGATTTCTTCTGCATTAGGTCTCTTTTTTTCCTTTTTTTTTCCTTTTTTTTTCTTTTTCTTTTCTGCATGAGGGAGTGATTTCAATTTTGTTTGAAACTTTGGGTCTGTTTAGTTAGGCATTTTAGGAGCTTAAAATAACGTTTTTAAAACCCAAAACTTTGTTTTATAACCAAAACTCCTTGTAACTTTTGTACAAACGTTCATTGTAAATTCAAAACACTGTTTTTCACTAACTTACACAAATGCACCCTTTAAACTAAATAATCATTCATATTAATAAATAATAATGATGTGGAAAATTGTGAGGCCACCAAGGTGAGGTGTCACAATATTATGAAGTCAATAAAAAAGTCATCTATGCTTCGGTTTTATATTATACTAGTCGCTAACTCATGCAAGACACGGGAAATGTGTTGAGTATGATATATGATTTGATCTTGGTTTATCTATTAACAACAATATGTTATAAAAGGAAGAAAAAAAAATTCTTGTACAATTATTATTATTATTATTATTTACAATGAATAAAAAAAAAAACTTATGGAACATAAAATTTATTTTAAAAAAGTCATTATAAAAATTAACAAAATTTGTTAACGCACTTGGAATTGAATATGTTCCCCAAAATATGCAGCTCTTTATCTAACTTAAAAATAAAATCTACAAAATATGAATTTAATATATTAAAAAAAGTTTTATATCCCTAAACTGATTGTTTAGGGGGTTGCCTACTGTAGCAACCATACTATCATTTTTTTTGAGAAATTTAGTTTAAACCCATAATTCTTAGCCTATAACCCAAAGATTTCCAATTAATATAAAAAATAAAACGGAGCATCAAACATATCAAATTTTATACCCATTTAACAAAATATGCTTCACATTGAATATTCTCCCAACAACTAAGGTTGCGTTTGTTTTGGCTGAAAATGGATTTCGAAAAACAATTTACACCCTGCCGTGTGTTTGGTTGCACATGGAAAATTTGGTCAAACGAAAAATCATTTCCGTTAACTGTAAAATGAGCTTGGCTGAAGTGTAAAATAGATTACAGATCTATTTTACCTTAAAACCATTTCCAAAAAGAGAGAGAGAGAGAGAGGCCAGTCACCGTCAGAGTGAGAGAGTGAGAGAGAAAGTCACCCACCGTCAGAGAGGGAGAGGCCGGTCACCTGAACTTGAGATCGACTCCACCGCCGTCTGGGTCGTGCCTCTCACCGCCGATCAAGCAAAGATCGACTCCACTGCCAATTTGCCCTGTTCCTCCCTCTGCCACCCATGTCACCGATCTACCCTTTTTCTCTCTACCCATGTCGAGCAAACCACTGCAAGACGAGCAACCCACCATGACCCAGTCGCCTCCGCTGCGCAATCTTGCCTCCGTCGCCTCTAGATCGAACCCAGTCGACTCTCTCTCTTCCTTCTTCTCTCAATTTGACCAGATTTGATGAATTTTATTGTTGGGTTTTGTTTCTTTTGTGTTTATCTATTGAGAAATGATATTATATATTTGTTTGAAAGCTGAGAAAATGTGAGCAACAAGTAGAAAATGTGTTTTCTATTGTATTTCAAGAACACAACCAAACACTAAAAAATATTTTTCTAAGTATTTTTTAAAATGCCACAAAACACTTGAAAATATTTTCTTTTCTAGAAAATATTTTCACTTGAAAAACATTTTACATAGAATCAAACACAGCCTAAACCTTAAAATAACCCAACTTAAAATTTGGAATGGTGAATACTATTGGTGGATAGCAATAACCACAAAAATTATCTTTTCTGATTGCCTACAATAACAGGCTAAATGGCTCTAGTAGATTTTTGTATATAGAGAACAACCTTACTATTTAAAACTAAATTAAAAGATTGGATTGATAAAAAATTCACCAAAAAGAGAAAGAGAGAAAAAAAAAATTACATAAATCAAGCACCCTTGTTTGTCATGTCTCCAACGTCAAGCTTTTGGTCTTTAGACATTACTTTAAAGTAGGGTTTATAGAGAGAGTGAGCTAGGGTTAGGCATACATGGGTTTACAATAAAATTAGGTCTCTTGGGCCTACACAAATAATTCAAATTAAAAACATATAATATTATTACATCACATTATTATGAAATTCTTAAATTTGAACAAAACTTATCATCTTCTTGATAACGCCCTAAAATGTATACTTGTTATATATTTATGTGAGCATTGTCTCCTTATTACTATGCTTAATTTGTATAATTAAGCTATGATTTGCATTAGTCCCAATTATTTATCTTTACATAATTTATTGAATAAGATGCTATTCATTGTGTGTAATTTTCTACTTTCAGGAAATCATGTGAAAAAGATGAGTTTACAGGAATTTGTGAGAGAATGGAGGCCAAACTAGAATTAACGTGGAGCTAAAGGACCATGCTTAAATGTCTAAAGAGGTGCAGCTGGAGTGCTTGGATCATTTACCATGATTGGAAGCTTCAAATAAGGAAAGAAATCAAAGAGGCAAAATCTGAAAAGGAAAAATCTGATTTGAGTACTGATCGTATTTTAGACGTATCTCTCTCCTCAAAAATACAATTGAAACAAGGCTGGAAGGGTTGGAACCGTGACTTAAATATCTACAACTTTCAAGTTTTGAGTTTTTCCAAATTCTCAATTTTTGAAGGCCGAAATTAACTCACAAATTATTGCTGTAAACCTGGACAGAAATAAAAATAGTAAAAGTATTATTTTCTTTGGACACTTAGACGTTAGGGTTTTGGAAGGGAGGCTATGTATAACGAATTGGGCAGAGAAAACCTTGTATTTTTATTTCTCTAATGGCAGCCTAAACTTTTTGCTAGGGCTAGGGGTTATGTTTCTTCTATACGGTATGAATATTCAATGTGATTCTTTTTAGGATTTTATCAACGACATATTTGATTGTTCAATTAGATTTCTTTTGATGTATTAGTTCTTTTATGCTTTCAATAAGTTCAATCATGTTTTTCTTATTGTTTAGATGAATTTCTAATAGTTTCAAATAGAAATCAGGTTTTAAAGTGAATGGACTTTTTTGAAAACTTTTCTAACCGAATTATTAATCGAGGTTATCATGCTTTTTTGAATTGTCTTAGTTCAACCGAATCATAAGTTTTTAATTATATAAGAACAATCAATTATGAAATATATAATTTCTTAGATTATAAAGAATCTCATATCGATATAGGGAAACACCCCGATGCCCTAGTATTTACATTATTGATTTAAATCAGTTTTTATTATTATTCTTGTTAACAATCACCAAGTAAAAGTATTTTTCTTCTTTACCCAAATTTTTGTTTAATTATATTGTCTTTGAATCTATCCTGCTCCTTGTGGTTCGACCTCGATACTCCGAGAATTATATTGCTACGATCTCCTACACTTGGGAGTGAGCAAGCAATTTTGGCGCCGTTGCCGGGGAGCTACTGCATGTTCAGAGGCAATTTTTAGGAGCAAAGCACAACTGATGGAAATTCTTCTATTGGTTTTGGAATAACAACAGACGATGGCAATTAATAAAGGATGGAAGCCTTGCTTTGAGGAGCTACTAGAAAATGAAAAAAAGCTTGTGCATTCAAGTGAAGAGGCACCACAGCTAGAGCTTAAGGGGGTGTTTGGATTTATGATTTCCATAACTCAATTCTCTGTTTCCATAACTCATAACTCAAAAATGGTGGGACCCATAGCAAAAAAGTTGTTTGGCAAATGATAACTCTGTTTCCATCACTCAATTCTCTGATTTTTGAGTTATGAGTTATGGAAACTGAAAACACATTTTGGCTGTTTTCAGTTTCCATAACTCATAACTCAATGACATTTTTGTAATTAAACACACATAGGGGATCCACTGTCATAACTCAGCCACCTTTTTGACCAATCTACCTTTTCTTTTTCTTTTTTTCTTTTCTTTCTTTCTTCTCTTGGGTTCGGTCTCAGGTGTTCCTTCTTCTTCTTCTTTTTTCTTTTTTTTTTCTTTTCTTTCTTCTCCGTTCGGTCTCAAGTGTCTTCCTTCTTTTTTTTCTTTTTTTTTTCCCTTTCTTCTTCTGGGTTCGGTCTGGGGTGTTCTTCCTTTTTCTTTTTTATTTTCTTTTCTTTCTTCTCTGTTTGGTCTCAGGTGTCTTCCTTCTTCTTCTTCTTTTTTTTTTCCCCCTTTCTTCTTCTGGGTTCGATCTGGGTTGTTCTTCCTTTTTTTTTTTTCCCCCCTTTCTTCTTTCACTGGGTTCGGGTGATCTGGGTTTCGTTTTTCTTTTTCTTTTTTCCTCTCTAGTTAGGGTTTCTGGGTACTGAAAAAAAAAAATGCATCGGCTGATAGGTATGGGGCCCACAAATAGTGTGAAAAATATTGAGCGATAGGAAGTGAGGGATGGTGCCAAACAACCTCGATATTTTAAGTGATGAGTGATGAGTAACGGAAATTGAGTGAGGAGTGATAAGTGATCAAAAAAAAAAATCCAAACATGGCCTAAGCCGCTGCTCGGTGGTCTTAAATATGCATATTTAGGCCCAGGTAAGTTAAAACCTAGGTGGGATGGCCCTTTCATTGTAAGGGAAGTATTTAACCATGGAGCTGTAGTAGTTGAGGACCCTAGAGATGGTAGGATTTTGAAAATAAATGGACAAATGTTAAAACCATTCTTAGGAGGAGTTATACCTGAGGAGGAGACTATATTACTAGAGATCCCTGCCTATTGGGATGCTACGTGAATTCTGAAAGAGCCTTATGAAGTTGTACCATATTTGTTTTAATTTTCTTTTCTTTCTGTTTTTTTTTTTCTTTTTTCCTTTTGCTTTTGCTTTTTATTTTTGTTTTTTGTTTTGTTATTATTTTTCTTTTGTGAGCTAGCATTTGCAGGTGTGAAAGAAATTTCAAAAAAAAAAAAAAAAAACAATTTAAATGCTTAAGGTAACTTCTTCCCTTTATACTTGAATTTATTTTGGCGTTGATACATTGAGGACAATGCAATATTTTAGTTGGGGGGAGAGGTCTACACATTTTGCTGCATCTTGCATGGTTTTTTCTTTCTTTCTTTTTGGTTGCAACTTTTCAATTCTTAAAAAAAAATAAAAATAAAATAAAAATAAAAACCCTTGAATTTGAATGCAGAAGAGTTATAAACTTTATTTTTATATCATGTGATGGAATGAATAATGCTAAGTTGGTTATACTATTTGTTATGTTAAGACTCTTTCATGAAGAGCACAATTGGAAACTTTTAAGCACAATAGCCAGGTTAGCGGACGATTGGATGTTGGATATGCATAGATCATGAACAAGCTATATATAAACTGAAACTCAACCCATATGGAGAGTTCTTGAGCCTTAATTTTTTTGTGAGAGTATATCTTTGTTTGAACTCTTAAATTTCTCTCATATACTTCAGTTTTTGTAAAAGATCTCTATATTTTTTGGTTGACTACTGGAAACATTATGGGGAGATACACCATGATCCTACTTATTTTTGTCCTTAGGCATGCTGATTTATGTAGAATTTTAGGAGATGAGAGCCTAAGACCACCACTTTTTTGTCACTAGCTAAACAAATATTTAGCCTACCTTTACATTAACCATTGTCACCGTCATTTGAGCCATAAGAAATGCTTCTACAATACCACAAAACATTTTTATTTATGGGTATTCTCATGGGGGTTCAAGTTTTGAGCAATTGATGAGTTTAGATACCACCATTGTCTCTCTTTTCTTCCAAAAAAAAAAAAAAAGAGAAAAGAAAAGAAAAAAAGAGAGAGAGAGAGAAAAAGAAAGAGGAGACATATATAATCAATCAATAAATCATTGGTGTCTTGCACATCTTTCATGTATTTCAGAAGGGTTATATGGTTGAGTAAATGTTGTTTTGATTCAAGTTGGTTGTTACTGCTATGAGTTGGGTTTGGCTTGAATTTTCTGCATTTGATTCATATACCTCATATTTCAAAGAGAGTAGTTTGCCTTTACCTAGCCATAAGATTATACTACCACTGAGCTTAAAGTCCTACTTGATCCTAAAGGTGCATGGCTGGTATCTGTTTGGGATAAAAACTAGGGATGAGAATGGTATTAATCTCATGTTTCCAAGAATTCAACATCCTTTCCAAGAGATATTTTTCCATTGTTTTGGTGGCTGTTTTTGTATACACATGTGATATTCTTAAAACTTCTTCTTTCCTTTTTGTTCACATGTGATTTGAAGAGAGAAACAATTACTTCTATGTGTGTTCTTTCTGAGTATTGATGACTTAAGAGAGGTTTTGGAGTAGAGGCTCTAATCTAGATTATTCTTGGTCTATGCATGTTTGGAAAAGCTGGTTTGATTGGACGGGCTATGCACACACACACTCCAAAAGTGAAGCTAGTGAAAACTCTTTAATATGATGAATAGTATCCCAACTCAAAATTGAAAGTTCATTTGTATGATATAATGATAAAGGAGATTAACATTTGCTGCAGGAATTTTCAGGAAACCTTTGACTTTTGTGGGTAGAGTTATTACAAACCCTCACGAGAGTAAACTCGTCCACTAGGGTGACTTAGTGGTTCAAAGACTTGCTGCACATGAGAAGTGCAGTCGTGTAGCCTACGAAAGTGGCTTGTATTTTAGTTTTAATTTTTCACTTTTAGTAGACATGGGTGCTTTGTAGATTGCTAGGGACTAGCAAGATTTAAGTTGGGGGGTGTGATAATGCCTTAAAATGTATACTTGTTATATATTTATATGGGGATTATCTCCTTATTACTATGCTTAATTTGTATAATTAAGTCATGATTTGCATTAGTCCCTATTATTTATCTTTACATAATTTATTGAATAAGATGCTATTCATTGTGTGTAATTTTCTACTTTCATGAAATCATGTGAAAAAGATGAGTTTACAGGAATTTGTGAGAGAATGGAGGCCAAACTAGAATTATAGTGAAGCTAAAGGACCATGCTTTAATGTATAAGGAGGTGCAGCTGGAGTGCTTGTATTGTCTACCATGATTGGAAGCTTCAAATAAGGAAAGAAATCAAAGAGGCAAAATCTGAAAAGGAAAAATCTAATTTAAGCACTGATCAATATTTTGGACGTATCTCTCTCCTCAAAAATACAATTGACACAAGGCTGGAAGGGTTGGAACTGTGACTTAAATATCTACAACTTTCAAGTTTTGAGTTTTTCCAAATTCTCAATTTTTGAAGGCCGAAATTAACTCACAAGTTACTGCTGTAAACCTGGACAGAAATTAAAATAGTAAAAGTATTATTTTCTTTGGACACTTAGACGTTAGGGTTTTGGAAGTGAGGCTATGTAAAATGAATTGGGTAGAGAAAATCTTGTATTTTTATTTCTCTAATGGCAGCCTAAACTCTTTGCTAGGGCTAGGGGTTATGTTTCTTCTATACGGTATAAATATTTAATGTGATTATTTCTAGGATTTTATCAACGACATATTTGATTGTTCAATTAGATTTCTTTTGATATATTAGTTCTTCCATGCTTTCAATAAGTTCAATAATGTTTTTCTTATTGTTTAGATGAATTTCTAATAGTTTCAAATAGAAATCAGGTTTTAAAGTGAATGGACTTTTCTGAAAACTTTTCTAACCGCATTATTAATCGAGGTTATCATGCGTTCTTGAATTATCTCAGTTCAACCGAATCATAAGTTTTTAATTGTATAAGAACAATCAATTATGAAATATATAATTTCTTAGATCACAAAGAATCTCATATCGATATAGGGAAACACCCCGATGCCCTAGTATTTACATTATTGATTTAAATCAGTTTTTATTATTATTCTTGTTAACAATCACCAAGCAAAAGTATTTTCCTTCTTTACCAAAATTTTTGTTTAATTATATTGTCTTTGAATCTATCCTGCTCCTTGTGGTTCAACCTCGGTACTCTGAGAATTATATTGCTACGATCTCCTGCACTTGGGAGTGAGCAAGCACTTCTCCGCACACACGGCTTACACCTCTATGCCTATTATCAAGTTGGATGAACAAAATTTATCACATCAACCCACTTTTGTTACTTTATTATCAATTTTTTTTTTAAAGCAAATTTTTTTTTTTTATAATTTATTTAGTTTAACTTTTCCCATTGTACCAATCCTTTTATTTATTTAATAAGATAGAACTGGGTTATTTTTATTCTAACTTTCTAAGTAAGCTATTTAATTTGTATTTTTTTAGGTATATTTTCAATTGAATAAGAAATACTAGAAGTAATTGAATACAAAAACTTAATGAATAATGCTAGAGATACAAATAAAAATAAATTAATATTTAAATATATGACAAGACCGCGTTTTAAGTTTTCACGATAGGCCATTCCATGTGCTTTGCGGGCATCTGGTTGTGCATTGCGATTCTTGTGAAATATATGGTTTTATATTTTTAATTAGATGATAATATGGGTGGGCTATATATTGACCCTTGGAAGGAGTGGAATGGGCATGGAGGGTTGAGAGATTACGTTGATAACTAAGTTTTATATATATATATATATATATATTTTTTTTTTGTGTTAAAAATTCATACTTGTTAATCTAGATCGACTTAGCCGGTCGGATTAAAAATCCAATGATCGGTACTTAGACTAGTTTAGATGTTTAAAAGGTAGATGTTTAAAAGGATTATTTCTGCACAAGAGCTGGTCAAACCTAATAGGTTTGTGATGACCCATGTAACATAGATGAGTTTTTATTATTAGGCTGAGTTTGCGAAATTTGTAAAATTATACCTTTAGGTCCACTTTGTTGACTTATTTACTGTTTAGTGTGTTATAATATAGTAACTTAAAGAGGAGGAAACCTATATTTTTTTTAAGTGTTTTTTTTTTTTTTTTGGTCTATCTACTTACCTCTAAAACTTTTATCCTATCAAAAGACTACACTGTTATTGTGAACTTTGA
The DNA here is from genome assembly GCA_032727855.1 of Quercus ilex subsp. ballota. Classification (NCBI taxonomy): domain Eukaryota; kingdom Viridiplantae; phylum Streptophyta; class Magnoliopsida; order Fagales; family Fagaceae; genus Quercus; species Quercus ilex. Next base: position 36,807,857 of record CM064910.1, read on the forward strand.
TTTTGAATTATAATGGTCAGTTTAATTTATGTATATATCTATTTTTTAAAATTTCACATATTTATATTTTAATTTATTTGACCATGCAGTTCGACCAATGGTCTACTGGTTGAATTGATGATCCCATGACCTAGCTTATAGATCGGTTCAATGTACAGGCTGAATTTTTATTTTTTTTATTTTTATAAAACATATATGTGGATTTATTGTTTACCATTTTAGTTCCACATTTTCTTTGTTTAGAGTCTTTTTAGACATTGGAATATATTTATTTATTCTGAAATTATTATTTTTCTAATGAAAACTTGTTTATTTATTGTTTTGTTACTTTCATTTCTTAATATTAAACGTGTGAATATCCACTTAAAATTTATTTTTATTATTTATTTTATATATTATTAGTTTTTATTTGATTTATTTGAATTATTTAATTATTATCAATTAAATTATTTATGATATTTTTTCTAAAAAAATTAAAATTTTAAAACAAACACACACCACAAACTCCAAAATTATTTATGATGTTATAATACTCCTAGTTTCCAAGAACTTATCATTAAAAAAGGGAGAAGTTTGGAACGTTTATCAACTTTTTCATCTCAAATGGACTTGAATTGGAAAAAGTTGATGAATAATAAATTGGAGTTAACGGTTGCCGAAGCTCATGAATGCTGATAACGTTTCTCCAAGTTCCAACTTCCAACTACTACAAAATACAAATAGCAAAGGTCAAATGTTTGCGCGTGTAGGAAAGTTAACGCGGTCGACTATACAATAAACAATCTCCGCGGTTTCCATCACATGCTAGGAAACTCCTAAATGCTTGTTTTTTACTCTATTTTTTTTATATATAAAAAAAATTAAAAAATTGGAACTCTCAATTTATTTATTTATTATAAAAATTGGACCGGACAAATAATTAGAAAAAGAAAGTGGTTTCCGAACACTATTAAAAAAAAAGTGATACGATTATCTTGCATTAAAAAGAATTCAATTAGATTAAAGATTATACTAGGTGGTTTAAATCATTTAGGTGTTTATGTTTTGATTATATTTAATAAATAAAATTTCATAGAAATTTAGTTCAAGGTTAAATAATTCATTCGAGTACAAATTTAATAATTTAATAAATTGCTAAATATCTAATTGAATTAAAAAAAAATTCTAAGAATACATACTTTTTCTAATTGCTTCTCTCTGAAAAATTATTATAAGCGACGTGATACTTCCTTCTCTAACTATCACATTAATAATGGATTTTACTATGAAGTTAATTAGTAGAATTTGTGAACTCTAAGAGTACTCATTAATTACTTTCTTCTTTTCAATCCTATCTCTCTCTCAAAAAAAAGAAAAAAACTCTTTCCGAAATAAAAATTCATAGGGTAAATTGCAAATTACACCCCTAAAGTTTGAGAATGTTTGAATTTTACATCCTAAAGTTTCAGAATTTGGTTTTACCACCTGAAGTTTGAAGTGTTTGGATTTTACACCATAACGTTTCAAAATTTGGATTTTACCCCTTAAAGTTTGGAAGTATTTGGATTTTACACTCCCAAATTCTGAAACTTTAGGATGTAAAATTCAAACACTCCCAAACTTTAGGGAGTAAAATCCAAACACCCCTAAATTAAAATTCAAATTCTGAAACATCAAGGTGTAAAATCCAAACACCCCCAAACTCAGGGGGTAAAATTCAAATTTTGAAATTTTAATGTAAAATCTAAATATCCTCAAATTTTAGGAGTGAAATTTATAATTTACCCAAATTCATAATAGGAAAGATGTCATGACAATTAAAATTTAAAACCATGCACTTCATTCACCAGTGGGAAAAAGGAACAAACGAAAACAAATAAAAGGCACCTCAGTCAGCAAATTTTGAAATTAGAGAAAATTTTGTCTCTATCTTTAAGGCAATAGGAAATAAAATGGCTAGAAAATCTTTCTATTAATTTTGTTGTGTATATCTACAAAACTAGAAGGGGGAAATCCTAATATTGGATAATGCAAATAATGGGTTCCTAAAATTAAGCAGTTGAAAGGGTTAAGTGATGACCTTAATAGTAATGACATTTTTGGGGTGCTTTATGTCTGTGGTTTGAATCCCACCTTCCCCATCTCCCATTATTTACCTTAAAAAAAACTAGTTGATTACATACAACAACAATCAAACCGTAATCCAAATTTTTTAAGTTGGCTATTGTGTGGGTGAAAAATGATAAACAACCCTTTTTAGGAACAGCTAATTTGTATTAAGGGGCTACTAATAATCCACAATAGAAAATTTGAACAAGAACAAGGTCAAGAGTAAAACTACGTAAAGTGATAGTATTATTCATGCACAAGAAAAAGAAATACACTTCTCACTCTCAAAAACAGACTCTTGAAGGTGTTTTTAGGCTCTATCTTCTCTCTACAACTCCCTCTTTCTCTCTCTCAGTTTCTATCTAATTTTACATGTCTACGTCTTTTTACCCTAATCTTCTCTTATATTTGTCCTGCTTTCTTCTCATGGATGTGTTGTCCCTACACATCTGGAGAATTTCTTATCCTATCAGGCTCTTGCTTCCCTACTTTCATGATAAATAGAGACTGCTAGGGCTACTTGCACTATTCAAAACAGTCATTCATTAATAAATTCAACTATGCCAAGCAAGTGAGCCTCATTAATGCAGAGGTGACTGTTGCTTTATCAAGAAACTTCAGCAGGCTTCCTCGGACAACTCTGCATTCTCTAGAGTTCTTCCTTAGTAGCTCGACAAGTGTCTCATCCTCGGTAGCTTGGCGAGTGTTTCATCCTTGGCTTGTCATCCTCTACCCTTCTCACGGTAGTGTGTTCGACTAAGTCCGTGGTTTGAGGTTCTATTCCTTTAAAGAAATCAGTCATTAGGATGAGTTAGTTCATATTGGGCCTACTTTAAAACACCTATCTCCATTTGGGGCCCAACATCACTTGGGTTTTGAACCACTTCCCTACAGCTATAAATCCTTAACAAAGTAATCAGGCCAATCACATATATTCGTTTCCGACATCATACCTCCCTCTTACTTCTTTGATATTAATTCAAATAATTTCCTATATAAAATGGCTGACCATTGGTAATTTAAAATTTAAAAAAAAAAAACTTTTTTTTGGAGATAATTACAATATGTTGCTAATATCTCAGCTTGAATCATTTTACCCTTAGACTCTCAAGCACGTTGTGCATGAGAAGGTGCCAATTCAGCTACAAGGCCTTTGGTACCAAAAAAAAAAAAAAAAAAAAAAACTTTATTAGTTTATACAAATATGCAAAGGGAAAAATCCAAGTTTACATCATGGAATTAACGAGTTGCTAAAATTAAGCAAGTATTGGACACAATTAATCCAAGATCTAAGCTTTGGCTATATATATATATATATAGCCAAAGTTTAGAGAAAATCCAATTAGATTTTAATTGGATTCTCAATTTTGTGCCACGTGTCCTATTTAATTTTTAATTTTGTGAATTATTGAGTGTAAAAATCGAAGAGTTCAAATTTAACTAGATTCTAAATTAGATTTCAACTGGGGTCCAATTTTTCGCCATGTGTCCATCTAAGTTTTTAATTTTTGTGGCAAAAGAATTATTGAATGTAAAAACTAAAGAATATAAAATCAATTAAATTCTAAGAGTCCGTCTTGGAACAACTTATTTAACTTTTTATTGAAAATGTTTTGCTAAAAGTGTGCAAAAATATACTTATACCTTGAAAATTTTTGAAAAAGTGAGATTTTAAAAAACAGTACATAAAATGTATGGTTTTAAAAAAAATGTAAGCTAATACCACGTATAATTTGAACCTTTTCATGGGTTCCAATTAACTCAACTGGTAAAGTTTTTTATTATTGAATGAGAGATCTGGGGTTCAATCTTCGCCTAAACAAAAATTCGATTGGTGTCTTGGTCTAATGATATAGAGTTATCATTAGGAGTGGATGTCATAGGTTGAAACTCTCTAAAAAAAAAAATTGAACCTCTTCTATATTAAAAAAAAATGTATAATTTAAACTGTATAATTATGGTTATTTTTAATTGTACCCATGCATATGCACTAGACTACACACTAGTTACAAATATAATAGGTCAAGAGTGACCTTACTTAACTATCAATCCAAATTCTCCTATCCTACTAGGTATATTTAAAAAATTAATTCAAAAATAGAAAGTGACTAGATAATCTTTCTAATCGTTGTGTAAATACATATAGAAAGGAAAATCCCACTATTAGATAATATATATATATATATATATATATATATATATATTAATAGGTAAAACTTAGAGAAAATCCAATTAGATTCTACAATTGAAGTCTAATTTTGTGCCATGTGTCCTAAATTATTTATTTATGGGTCATGCTAATGGGTGCCCTTAGGGCATTAGTTAACAATTTATTTTAAGAAAGTTTTGACACCACTTTTATGGGAAATGAAAAAAACTGTCAAAACATTAATTTCTTTTTTCTTTTTCCATAAAAACTTTCTTTATATGGATTATTAATCATTGCCCTAAGGGTATCCGTTAGCATTTCCCTTTATTTTTGGAGATTTTTATTTCTTAATTTTGGAACCAATTGTGGGACCACATCATAAATATTCATCCAAGTGAGTTATTGAGTACAAAAACCAAAGAATCTAGAATTAATGAACTGTAAAAAAATAAGAAAAAAAAGTGCTTCACAATATCAAAAATTAAGAATTCATTAAAAAAATTAAAAAATTATGGATAATTTAAATTTTATACATAATAATATTCCTACTTGATTTTCTAAAGAGTTAACAAAATATAAGAATGACTACATATCAATAATAGTATTTAAAATTTTAAATTATATATATAGGAATTAGATTATGTAGCTTAATGTATATCTTTTAAGTATATTCATGCATATACATGAGATTACAAGCTAGTATATATTAATAAGTAAAGCTGAGAGAAAATTCAATTAAATTTCAAATTAAATTATAATTGTTGTCTAATTTTGCGCCGCATGTTCTATCTATATATTTTTTAATTTCTAGTTGAGTTAATATTGTGCAAAAGACGAAAAGTCTAATATAAATAAACCATTAAAAAAAAACCAATAAAAAAGAATTAACTCATGTGTATATCCAAAAAATAAAATAAAATAAATAAGGAAGAAAGAAAGAGTAAAACTCACGTATTATCTATGACTTAAACAATGTATAATTTGAATCTGTATATGTGTAGTGAGTTTAACTTCTGTCCAGAGCTGGCAAAAAAGAAATGTTTTACGCCACCCAATGAATGAAAGCCACGTCGTCATTTTACAAAAAAATCAATACACCTCATCACACACAATTATAACTCATTAAATCTACAATCCTCCTCACACATAATAGTTTCAGATCTGGAGAGCTAAACCCCAAATCTTCTCTCCTCCTCTCTTCTTAGCACTGGAGCTCTACGTCGCCACTTACGCAGCCGCACACGTCATTTTCAGCGTCTGAAAATTATGTCGGAGCCTTCGCAAGTATGGGGTCACTACCTCAAGGTGTGTTCTTTGAAGATTTGTTATTTCCCCCAAATTTTGGATTTCAAAATATTGATGGGTTTGTGATATTTTTTGGATATCAATCACTTGATTTGGTATGGGTTCTCCTGGTTTTTGGTATTTTCATGGGTTTTGATCAGATTATTAAGTTGTAGGTTCAATCCCTAAAAAAAATCTGATTGTGGTTCTTCATTTTTTTTTCCCAGCTAGTTCGGGTTCTTATGTATTATGTTTCAGCTCCAAATCATGATTCTTGTGTGCTTCCTTTTTAATTATGAAATTTTTTTGAGCTTTTCATATCACATTTTTAAAACATATAAGAATAATAATAAAAAATTCTCATTTCCCACGGTATATATTATAGGAACATGAATGGTATGTATGTAAGTATTAACTATTAACATAAAGAGCGATTCAACTAACTAAATGAATCCTTTCAAAAGAACAATGGCAGAGCAATACAGGGGATCCAAATACATAGAAAACCTCAAAAAATTTTCATAAATTAAAAAGGAAACACACAAGAATCATGATTTGGAGCTGAAACATAATAAGTAAGAACCCAAACTATTTAGAAAAAAAAAAAATGAAGAACCACAATCAATTTTTTTTTAGGGTTTGAACCTACAATTTAATAATCCGAACAAAACCCATGAAAATACCAAAAATCAGGAGAACCCATACCAAATCAAGTGATTGATATCCAAAAAATACCCCAAACCCATTAATATTTCGAAATCCAAAATTTGGGGAAATAACAAATCTTCAAAGAACACACCTTGAGGAAGTGACACCACTCTTGCGAAGGCTTCAACATAATTTTCAGACGCTGGAAATGACGCGTGCGGCGGCGTATGTGGCGGCGTAGAGCGCCGGTGCTAAGAAGAGAGGAGGAGAGGAGATTTGGGGTTTAGCTCTCCAAATTTGAAACTATCGTGTGTGAGGAGGATTGTAGATTTAATGAGTTATGATTGTGTGTGCTGAGGTGCATTGATTTTTCTGTAAAATGATGACGTGGCTTTCATTCATTGGGTGGCGTAAAACACTTATTTTTTGCCAGCTTTGGATAGAAGTTAAACTTATGTGTAATTATATTGTTTTTAATTGTACCGTACATAAGCATTCTAATCATCGTGTACGTGAGTATACAAAGGAAAATCCCACTATTAAATAATAGTATTATAGAAGTAGTATAATGACTTTCTAAAATTTAGCTTTTTTCGTTATTGAGAATCTCAAATTAAGCAGTTAAGTACGTACATTTTTTTTTTTTTGGAGAAAAAAGTACATACATTAATTGATTCATAATTTCCTACATAAAATATTTGACCATTGGAAACACCAAAAAAAAAAAATCTTAAAAAAAATCTTAAAAGAAAAGAAAAGAGGGATAAAGGGTCCCGGAGGGAAATTAATCGTGGGCTTGTGTAGAAGATTAATATTTTCCTCAAGTTGGTGATGACTGATGACAATCAGTAGTTATTCAAAATTTTTTTTTTTTTTTTTTAAACCAGAAACGAATACACATACATAAACGAGAGGAAAATAACTTCTAACACAATTAAAGCAACCCACAGAATCTAATTGCAGACATAGAATCTCACCATATTCCTATACCTACCAAATCCAACCCCATACATTTATGACTTATGAGATTAATTAATACATGTAAGAAATTAAGAACCCAATGGATCTCTCCTACTTTCACAGCACTCCACGCCCCACGGTGAAAATTAATTAGCGAACCTTCCTCATATACACCTACCTTATCCTAAAATATCTATGGTATTCGAATCGGGTATTAGTAATTCAACACGTGTTGAAATGAAATTATATTATTGTGAAGGATTCGGATTTTGGAATGAATAGAGTTAGGTTCGTGAAAAATATTCATAACAATTTCACAATAATTTTTAATTTACGTACCTACTACCTCATATATGAGTAATTGAGTCCGTTTGGATAGAATTTATTTTGCTGAACCTGAATACTTATTGCTAAAAACACTGTAGCAAAATAATTTTTAAATGTGTAAATAATGTCATAAGACCCATTTTTAATAAAAAAGTTGCTGAAAAATAGAATTTGTGGGACCCGTAAACAGTACTAACTTAGTCAAAAGGTGCGGTTGAAGCAAAAAAAAAAAAAAAAAAAAAAAAACGCAAAATTGAAAACGCAACGCAGAAAACTCTGTATCTAAACCAACACATTAACTCATTATTGTAAACTTGTAAAATTTTAGTCATGGTATATTTTTTTATATGAGGATAAAACAAGTTAACTAATGGCTCAACTTGTTCAACAATAAAATTAACAAGGACTAGATATATAATTTAACTTGGCTATAAGTTTATTTTCAGTTCATACTCTTGCTTAAAATATAATTAAATGAATCAATCCTAATTTTCAGTTCGCCCCTTGGTTTGACTCAACTTAATTATTTTAACAAGCAAACTAACCCTGCCAACACCAAAAACTGTGGATTCCAGTTAGCTCAACTGGTAAAGTCTCTGATGGTTGAATAAGAGATCTGGAGTTCAATCTCCGCCTACACCAAAAACCGATTAGTGTCTTAGTCTGATAATAAAAAAGCTATCATTAAGAGCACATGCCATAAATTGAAACTCTCTCTAAAAAAAAAAAAAAAAAAAAAAAAAAAAAGCAAACTAACCTAGAAGTCATATTTTTATTCACTTTCACTTCTTTTACAACAATAATTGTTTACCAAAAAAAAAAAAAATTCTACCAAAAAGTATATATATGTAAGATAAATAAGAAAAAGAAGAGTCTCCACTTCAAACGAAAATCACATAAATATTATAATCTCCATGACCAATATTTTTGTTCTCCTGGCTTTTTGTTCCATTGAGGATCCAAAGTCCAACCTACGTACAAGAATGGCTTTTTGTTCTCCATGACCAATAGGTTATTGTTAGTGTTGTTGTTATTATTATGATTTTTTTTTTTTTTATTATGAGTATTATTATGATGAGTCATGTTAACGAGTATTTTTAGGACAATTTTTTTTTTTTTAGGGAAAAAACCTGATAGCAATAGCAATCGTGCTAACAATGTGTTTTTTTAGGGCATTTGATAATAAACTAAATTAGCAAAATTTTAACACCACTTTCATTATAAATATAAAAATTTGTCAGAAAAATTAATTATTTTATCATTTTCTAATAAAATACTTGTAAAAATAGTTCATAAACCAATGCATTTTAGGATTGTTGTTGATGATTGTTATTTTCTCCCCGCACACGCACGCTCGCGCGCGCACACACACACACACACAAAACGATGATTGTTATAACTATACGTTTCGACTTCCCTTTCATGGAATTAAGCAAAGAAAGCTCTAGCTTTATATATTATGAGAATCTTGTGAGTTATGACAAAAGGGTACTTTGGAGTTGTAAAGTTGTTGGCTTTCTCTGGATTCGGAAGGAAATGACTTTGAAACTGCCACCCTTTGGGTTAAAATATTGAATTTTTGGTGCCACACTTACAACCACAAATTTACTCATAACTCACTCATGTGGTGAGTTGTGGTTAGTGGAGGGGTCTAATTATTAGTCGTACATTACAAGAAAGAGAAAAAGTTGAGAATTGCATTGTTATTTTCTTGAATTGTATTTGTAATTATTGTAATTCCATTTGATTTAATTGAAAAAGTAACGGATGATTTGAAGTATTTGACCTTTTCCCAAACATAGAAGGGAAAATTGGTTAATTTCAAAACAAGACGGGAAAATTGTAAACTACCCCAAACATAGAAAGAGAGAGTACTTTTTACCAATTGTAATAATTATTTTTTATTTTAGCACAATAATATGTAAAATTTTCATTAACATTGCCATGCTTAGTTAATTCCAAAATATATATATATATATATATATCATTGCTTAGTTAATATACTAATCCAGCGCTTTATAGTTCACACGGTTATATGCTAGGTAGAATCTAGCATGTAGTTGGATGATTGTTAAATAATTAGAGGATGAACATTAGCCACGTGATTGTTTCAAACGATATTTGTGAAATAGGTAACGCAATGTCATTTTTTTTTTTTTTTTTTACTAATCTATCTAGTGCTTGGTATTAGCTCAAACCTTATAAATGTTTTTAACATTTTAGCCGTTTTTCTTATATAAAAGACGTCTTATTTGTAATATTATCATAAGTTTATGGGCGATCTCTAATTAGACCTAACTGCATTACATCCCACACTAGATTTAGTAGTACAAAATGTGGATGCTAGGTGTATTCTTGCACCATGATGCTCTATTCTTTACCCATCCTCATCAAAATATTTGTACACTCGTTGGCTTCACGAAAAAAGTGATGTGAATGTACTGTTTAGTCCAATTTTAATTATTGGGTTTTGGTATCGCATGATGATTCATGCCACGAGCTCTAGAAATAATATCGAATCACAAGGCTTGAACTTTATATTACCTAATAATTTTATGTTCGTTTAATATTTTGGAAATCTCATTGCGGGATTAGATTTTCTTTTTATTATTAACATGTATATTAAATTTTTTGAAAATCGAATGTTGTATGTCATCTATCAAATGTTTAAGTTTTAAGTTTTTGTATTTTTAAACTATGTATAAAATATGGGTTTATGGATCAAGTATTAACAACATCTGATTGATATAAAATTTGACATGTATTTTAAGAATATAGAAATTATATAAAAATCGTGGAATTTTCAAAATATTAATCCAATTAAAAATTACTCCATTAAGTGATGTACGATTGCTTAAAATTATAAATGATGTAATTTAAACCTAGCTCATATGATAGACTTAAACTCAACTCATGAGAAAATTTTTATGCAAAACTATAATATTGGTCCCTCAAGTTTACCTTGTGTGCACAATTGGTACATTAAGTTTCAAGCGTGCATAATTAGTCCCTCAAGTTTTAAAACTGAGTTGTATTAGTCATTTTACTAACTGCTGTTATTGGTGTTACTTACATGGCTAATGGAACAATGACTTGACATTTTTTTAATGACATGGTATGTTTTTTAATTAAAAATTACAAAATAAATTTACAATTAAGAAATTCACAAACTAATACCAAATTAAAACCAGTATTTGCAATTGATTCACAAACCCACCACTTCTAAAAAAAAAAAATTCAAAACCCACCCATGAGAGAGAGAGAAGGGGAGAGAGTAAAGAAACCCAAGCATTGACCCGCCGCTAGTTCTAATTGCAAATTTGTTTTGAACTCTGTGTTTCACTTGAAATCATTCTTCAGCAAAACCAATTTAGAAAGATTTTCAATTTTTTTTTCCCAAACTAGTTTTTTAATAAATCAATTTTTAGTTACAATAAATTTTCCAAAAATGAAAACACTAAGGGCTTGTTTGGTTAAAAAAATGGTTACTCATCACTCATCACTCAGTTTTCATCACCCATTACTCGTCACTCATTACTCATCACTCAAACCCACTGTCAATGAAAAAGTCAAAAACTATTGTTTGGTTAGAAAACTCCAGTCACGTAACTCAAGGTTGAACTCCACTTTTTGCCAAAATGGTGAAGCCCACGAGATTGACATTGCACAGAAGATTTCTGGAAAGCTCCCGCGTCCCTTTTCTCTTCAGCTCTTCCTCCTCTTTCATACTTCCCCAGAAAATGCTTCGTTTCCCATAAAGCCAAAAGCAAATTCACCTCCCACAATACCCTTTCTTCCTCTTCTTCTTTTTAATCTTCTTTCATTTTCCCTTCCGCGATACCTATTTAATTTGGGAAGTTGGATCTGAATGGCTGTCACTGTTAGAGGAAGCCGAGGCGGCGGTGGCGGAGGAGGATTCTGCCTCGGTGGATTCAGTCTCCGGAGCTTCTTCTCTTTCTGGATCTTCGTCTCCGCCATGTTCTCTCTTCTCTTCATCGCCACTCTCTCTGTTGTCTTAACCAATCATTCCACTCCTGACCACAACTCTGTAAGTCTCCTCTCTTTTTCACACTTCATAGCAATTTTATAATTTATTAAGCAAAACCCAGATGGCAATTTCACAAATTTAGCAAAACCTAGATAGCATTTTCACAAATTAAGCTAAACCCAAATGGTAATTTCAAAAATTAAGCAAAACCCAGATGGTGATTTCAAACATTAAGCAGAACCTAGTTAACATTTTCTCAGGCCTGGTTCAGTGCTTTGATCACGGACTATTCATCATAGAGCTAGCTCGCTGGGGATGAAGAGGGAAATGAAAATGAGAAGAGGCAACGGTAATAACCCAAAGCCTGGCTCTGATGCAACAATGTACTGGTAAGGGGCCCACAATTTCATCTAATTTACCGACTTGCCACTGAAACTCAGTTTTTGAGTTTTGAAAATAGGTGAAACCTGTTTTTAGTTTTGGTGACTCACATCCATTTTCTTGAGAAACTGAGTGATGAAAACGGTGATTCAAAACCAATCCAAATAGGTGTTGAGTTTTGAAAATAGGTGGGACCCACACGATTTGGACGATGAAAATAGAAAACTGAGTGATATCACTCAAAACTCTCTTCATCCAAACAAGCTCTAACTGATTTTCTTGGCGTTGGAATTGGTGAAGTGATGCATGAGAAGATGAACGGTCCTCAAGCTGAAGCTCTAATTGTATAAAGACAACGCGCATTGCAACTCCTTGTCATTGATCAAGCCATTCCCATCCTAATCAGCGATCTTGAAGCAAGCAACGATGTTTGGATTGGTTCCCGGTGGAAACACCGACGGTACTAAAGACGCAAACAGGCTAGCGTAACACGAAGCAAAGGGAAGGTAGCTAGAGCCAGAGGAGTGGTCTTTAGGTGGCTTGTTTTCCTTTGGTGGTTTGTGAGGGTCATAGGGAGGAGCGGACGATGGAGCTGAGCCGCAGAGGGGTGGCAACGAAAGCGTAAAGGGAGTGGGAGTGGGGTTGTTAGGGTGGGGCGCCGTAGGGAGTGGCATAGCCTTGAGGTTTTTGGGATGGTGGTGCACCGTATGGAGTGGAGGAGCTGTAGGGGTTTGGTGGCAGTGGCTGGTTGTAGCCGCAGCCAGAAGACTAGTATGGATAGCCTGACATGGATTTTTGGTTTCTTTGTTTTTGGATTGAAATTTTTGTGAGTGTGGAGTAGAAAATACTTTTTTTTTTTTTTAATTTGGTACTGGGTTGTAAATATTGTTCCTTAGGTATAAATTTATTTTGTAATTTTTTAATTAAAAATATGCCACGTCATTAAAAAAATGCTACGTCATTAAAAAAATGCTAAGTCATTATTCTGTTAGTCACATAAGTAACACTATTAACAGTTGTTAGTAGAATGACTAATACAACTCACTTTTAAAACTTGAGGGACCAATTATGCACACAAGGTAAACTTGAGGGATCAATATTGTAGTTTTGCCAAAATTTTAGGTTGAACTTGGCTATTTGCTTCACTATTAGTATATACTCTATTTTTTTTCTGATTATTGGAAATAAATAAAAAATTTAGAAGATATTGGAAAGAAAGTAGGTTTTTTTTTTTTTTTTTTTTTTTTTTTAACAATCAGTGTTTTTAGACATTGATTGATTAGGATATGAAATTTTGTTTAATAATAAGATTTGATGGCACATTATGGGTAATTATTGTCGTAAATTCTTGTTATCGTGGTTATTGTGCAGTAATGGCTGTAACTATACATGAGATTCCAAGTCCAACTACACCCATCTTTAGAATGATTGGTTTTAAGGGCAAGCTCAGGTCCTACTCAATTATTTCAAAATTTTCAACTATGCCTAAGTTGGGCATGTCCTAGTGTGACTTTATTGAATTGAGTAGATGACGGTAAATTTTGTGTTACTAATATCTATATCACACATATTTTAGATTATGTTGTGAGATGTGATTCTAAAATCAAATTATGGGTTGTATTCAAGTTATATTTAATATAACTCTAAGAATATTGTCGTAAATTATGGGTAATTATTGTCGTAAATTCTTGCTATCGTGGCTGTTGTGCAGTAATGGCTATAAGAGCATCCACAACCGATTTTGCTATCTCATCTTATTTTACCATCCCAAAAAGCTACTTTATCAATTATACCATACCATTTTACAATACAACAAATATCCCAAAACTCTATTATTTTACCATTTTATTAAAATATTATTTTTTTAATCTTTCTTTATTATTTATTTCCAACATCTTGCCAAAACCACCAAAAACCACATCCTGCAAATCAGAACCACCAACCAAAAAAAAAACCACATCCAGTGGGTAGCAACCAACCCCAGCAACCTGCAACTAGCCACTGCCAGCCACCACCACCGATGGCAAAAAAACCCACAAAATCTCAAACACCGTGAACCCTTTGCGACCTATTCCAAACGCACCTGAGACCCACGGCCACACCCATCTGCGAGCCACGAAACCCATGGCCACACCACTTGAGACCCACCCACCATACCAAAACCTAGCAAGTCGCAAATCACAAAACTAACAATCCAATCTCACCTCACAAATCATAAAAGCGGCAACCCAAACCCCACGAATCCGATCTCACCTCCAATGCCCATGAATTCGATCTCCATGCCGATGCCCATGAATCCAATCTCACCTCATGCCAATCTCCACGAATCCGATCTCCACGCCGATGCCCATGAAGCATCTAACTTATCGGAGAGAGAGGGGCATCGAAGAGAGTCTTGAGTCTGAAGAGAGCAGAGAGCAGATGAGAAAGAGAGAAGGAAGAGAAAGAAAAGAAGAGAAAAAATGAGAGAGGAGAGAGAAATTTCCGAGTTCAAAACGACCTCAAGTATTAAAAAAAAAAAATTTTATCCCATTCAGCTACAATACCATCTTACATTTGAGATGGTACTGTAGCTATATCTCAAAAAAAATTTATCCTTTTAGCATTTGGCCTTCCTGTTGTTGAGCAGTTTTTGGGCCTGAATGCCAAATGTACCTTACATTTGGCATATAGCAGGCCCACTGCTGATGCTCTAACTGTACGTGAGATTCCAAGTCCAACTGCACCTACACCCATCTTTAGGATGATTGGTCTTGAGGGCAAACTAAGGTCCTACTCAATTATTTCAAAATTTTCAACTATGCCTGAGTTGGGCATGTCCTAGTGTGACTTGATTGAATTGAGTAGATGATGGTAAACTTTGTGTTAATAATATCTATATCACACATATTTTAGATTATGTTGTGAGATGTGATTCTACAATAATATTATGGGTTGTATTCAAGTTATATTTAGTGTAACTCTAAGAATATTGTCGTAAATTATAGGTAATTATTGTTGTAAATTCTTGCTATCATGGTTATTGTGCATTAATGGCTATAACTATACGTGAGATTCCAAGTCCAACTACACCCATCTTTAGGATGATTGGTCTTGAGGTCAAATTGAGGTCCTACTCAATTATTTCAAAATTTTCAACTATGCCTGAGTTGGGCATGTCCTAGTGTGACTTTATTGAATTGAGTAGATGACGGTAAACCTTGTGTTAATAATATCTATATCACACATATTTTAGAGTATGCTGTGAGATGTGACTCTACAATCAAATTATGGGTTGTATTTAAGATATATTTAGGTTAACTTTAAGAAATGTTACATTACATAATAACTTTTTATAGGATTAATATTTCAAAAATTTCATCATTGGACTACATGTTCTCTATGTTTTTAACAAAAATTTCAAATTTTATGTCGATCAGATGCTATTTGTTATTAGATCTAGATTAGATCTAGAAACTCATATATTATGCATAATTTTAAATGTAAAAACTTGAAATTTAAATATTTGATAGACAACATAATTATTTACTTATTTATCTCAAATCATCTAAAAATTTTATAGACATGTAAAATATAAAAATAATATCTAACCAAATAGTAAATTTGTTAAAATTTATATTTAATAAAAAAAATTATTGAGCAATATAATATAATATAGGTTGGGGTTACCCAGACATAACTTCAACCAAACCCTTATAATTTTTTTTCCCCCACGAGGTCTTGATCTCAATTTACTTTTTTGTTCCTTAAATTTCATAAACACCAAGAAAGAGAGCACCTAAAAAGTTAATTTTTTTATTTTTTGAAAAAAAAAAAACAAAAAAACAAAATTCAACTGCCTTGTCCTTGTTGTCTACTTGGCTGCTGGTGTCGCTTTTAAATCTGGCAATGACAGGTTGTTTAATTTTTATCGATCCCCGAAGCCAGAAGTCAATGAACACAAACAAATTATCACAATCCTGTCTTTATAATCAAGACATACATGCATTGGTTTGAATGGCCACCTTAAAAATCACGTTAAGCATTATTCTGACCAAGTCAACATTTTACCCGGCATGTAAAATGGCCTCCTTTACTAGTTACAAACACGCTTTCATTTTTATTGTTTAAACTTTAAAAACGACATCTAACAAAATTGTCACCATTTTTGATCTTTTAGATTTTAAATATTTTTCCCATCATTTTCAACTCCCAAAGTTTTCAACCCATGTTGGCTTAATGTTGACTATGATTACCAAGCAAAAAAATCCAATGAACTTGGGCAGCTTATAATTTTCTTCACATCCATATCAATGAAATCGAATATTCTTAGTGCAAAATTCTTTGTCCAATACTCCATCTAAATTCATTCTCACGACAGATAGTATTGAAATATTGTGTTTGTGCTATGCATGTCTTGAACTCAAGACTAACTTTAAAAGTTAATAAATATATTTTTTAGAAATATAAATTTTTTTATACATCAACTTTTACTTTTTCATATGTTACAATCAAATTTATAAATGCGAATAGTTATTCAATTAGAACATCTTTTATTCCTAATAATAAATATTTAATGTAATCTCCATTTTAATATATCAAACGTGTACTTAGTAATTATCCAATTATTTTTTTGGCTTTTCTTATAACCTATTATAGTGTTATTATGAGAGAAGCTATGATTGTGGTGTCTCCATTGAAAGTTCATAGTATTATACCATTTTATAATGCATGGTAATCATATAATTTATAAATCTAAACCGTTCAAACAAATCTATAAACTACAAGATGGCCAATTTTCATATATTTTATCCAACTTAGTGAAGTTTTTTTTTTTTTTTTTTTTGAGAACCAAAATATTTATATCTTATATTTTATATTTATTTAGTGAATAATGTACATCTGAGCTAAATATAATATTTACTTGGATTAATTGTACAAATCAACCCTAAATTATGGGGTGCTTGCAGCTTGCATTCCAAACTACAATAAAACTTGCAATTGCACCCCAGTTTAAATAAATTTAACAATTTACACCCCATTGTTCAATTGGCTGTGAACTTTAACTAGTCATGTGTAATGCATGTGATATTTAGAAACTTTTTTTGACTTTATTTTTTATTTTTTATTGAGAAACCAGCCGAAGATGTCTTTATTAAACAACTACGAAATATCTTGAAGTACAAAGAATACAAATTATATGTCTTACTTTTTACATTTTACTTTATATTCTATCAATCATGGTATGCTGGATAATATATAGGTGGAGCGTAAAGTGGAATACAAAAGATGGGATAGAGAATTTGTATTTTAATAGAAGCTCTATTGTATGATATTTCTTTTAATCAAGAGCGGTGTTACTAATGCTTCTAAGGGTTCAAATAAACCCCCTGACTTGATTAAAAAAAAAAAATTATATGTACACAATATTATTTTAATTTACTTTTTTTTTTTTTTTTTTGCACACCTTGACTTAAATCTTGCATACTTCAACATAGACCAGTTCAGCCCAAAACTAAACAACACAAATTAGTCCATCTCAAAACTAACCAATAACATAAATCATAGACTTCTGTCTCATGAATCTCTTTTCTCCATTTGACTATTGGTATCTCCGACTTTAAAAGTAAATATTGAGTATTTGTGAATTGTAGTGTATTTCATTTTATTATAAATTTATATATTATTTGTTTGAGTGTATGTCTGATATTGATTGTATGCGTTATTTATTTATTTTTGTTATAATATTATTTGTGTGAATGTGTGTGTATAGTATAAATATAATATAACTTTATATAATTTAATAATTAGGAAATATAGAGGGTTTGTTACATGAGTGTGTATTGTTATCATGTTATAATAACATTTTGTTATAAAGTTAGTAATTAAACAAAAATAGTAAAGTTAGTAATCTTCAAACGTTTTTTTTTTTTTGAGAAAGCAAACATTTGATTGGTTACGTAGACACATAATGTATCATTTATATATGTATGGATGGGTGTGGCTCTTTGGGTCAATAATTAATACAATGCACATGGGTTGAGTTTTTTCATTTAGTTTAAAATATTTTTTTTATAAAAACAATGACAAATAGATAATGACAATTGCATAAAAATACAAAATGTTGTACAAACTTTGCAAAAAAAAAAATGTTTATACCTATCCATATTGACAATAGATAATGAAAACACATAATGATGTTATTTGAAAACTTGTAAAAGGAAATAGTAAAATGTCATGTATTTGTGTGATTTATTTTTATCGATAACTTGATATATTCAAGTACTTATTTTTATTAAATTTTGTTTAATTTAAATTTCTTAATGACCCCATGAAAAGAAATTTTGGAGCCACCACAGCCTCTAATCACACCTGAACATCATCTAGAATTTTTGCTTTTCTCTAGGCGCCGCATTTGCAATGGCATTACCTTTACCTTTGACATGCTCTCAAAACTGGTTCATCTTAACCTAGTAGCCTAGTAACAAGCATTCTAATATCATCTATTACAACTTACAAGGTCATAGTGAGCAACTGTATTTCTCTTCGGCAAGCTAAAGCTTCAACCTCTTCTATTGTCTGCGGCAAAGGGATTCTTTGGGAAAGAGCGCTAGTGATGAAACCTGCGAAGTCCCTTATCATCATTCAAATGCTTGCAGCTTTGATATCTTGGAAAAGCGCTCCATCAAAGTTGGCCTTGTACATTCTAAATGTGTGGAGCATTGGACGTTTAGAAACTAAAAGACTAAAAATGTGTAACATTTTTCATTTCTAGATTCACTAAGTGTGAAACATTAAGTAAGAGTTATATCAAGTTTAACTTGATATAACACACACATATATAGAGTTGGGTTCAAGTTATACATGATTTAACCTTAGGTAATATTGTATCATTTGATAATGAACGTTGTTTTAGGCTTTACTTATCATATATAGTGTTTTAACTCTGTGAAATTTTCCCATATCAAAAAGCAAGGAAATATTCTTGCCCATAATTTAACCTTAAGTAATATTGTACCACTTGATAATGAACATTGTTTTAGGCTTTACTTATCATATATAGTGTTTTAACTCTGCGAAATTTTTCCATATCAAAAAGCAAGGAAATATTCTTGCCCATGTATTAGCTCAATATGCAAAACATGTTCAGGATTTTGAGGCTTGGCCAGAGGAGACTCCTAGCTCTATTGAGCATGTGTGTGCTTAGGATGTAGCTCATTTATCTTTGCTTTGAATAAAAAGATTTTAAGTTTTCCATAAAGAAAAATACAAAAGTAATGTTATACTACTCAATATTTTTTTATTGGATGTAAATTTTGAGAAATTTATTTTTGGCTTATATTTTCTTCTTATACTTTTCATGCTTGCAAAATTTCAAAACGATCTAAGATTAATAAATTTCTCATCTATAAAATTGTTTAAATTTTAAGTTTTTATATTTTAAAATTATTCATTAAAGATGAGTTTGTGAATGAAATAGTAAATAATATGCAATTGACTTGAAATTTGGCATGTGTGTTAAGAAAATAGAAAGCATATAAATTATATAACCTAATAGTAGGATTTCAAAATATCATTTTGATAAAAAGAAATTATCCTCCTTTCACTAGAAAGATTCTGAAATATATATAGGAGAATAATTATTTTTATATTAGTATAATAGCATTGCACTGATGAAGGGTTTTCAATTGAAATTAAAATTTAAAAATACTATTTGGTTGACTGCACACCACCTTCTTAATTATATCTTTTCTAAACACCAATCTTCATTGCTTTCCTGCAAGAATATGAAAATGTTAGTATTAAAGTTTCTCAATCAAAAAGTCAAATTTAATACTAAAGTGTAAAATATGATTTGGTTGACTCTACACTACCTTCTTATTAGATCTTTTTTAAACACTAATAGTATTATTTCTTTCCAACAAGATTATGAAATATGTTATTAAAATTAGAAAATAAAATACAAAAATCTCTCAAGAAAAATGTCAACTTCCTTTTTTTTTTTTTTTTAATTATTATAGAAAATTCAATAATTAGGGGTGGGATGATTGATTCTTAGGCATCTCTATTGGAAATACCAAAAGGTACCAATTGAATTACAAGATTCTTGTCAAAAAGTTAACTACTTTCAAACTTGAAATCCAAAATGACGCAAGACAACAAAACTATAATTTTTGACTCATTAGCATTTTTATTTTGAACATTATTATTATTATTATTATTATTATTATTATTTGATAAATACAATAGATCAGATGAGAGGAGATATGAACCCTGAATGTCTTTGTTAGAAACACTAAGAAGTGCCAATTGATATTTTAAAAATATATAGGAGGTGCCAACAATCTTGTAACTCAAGTGGCGTGAATATTAAACTTGGTTAAGTTCTCTCGTGTCCTCATATGACCATTGAAAACCACTTATTTTATGTGGTTAATAATGCATATGATGAGTTTAATTCTTCAATTTATTTTGTTTATTGTATAAAATTATGACTCCACCTCATAAAAAATATTATACTCAAAAAATATAAATTCTATTTTAAGATGTAATATTTAGTCAACCAATTAAACAATTCAATAAAAAAATGCTATAAGAATATCAAAAGTTAAAAATAAAAATTGCTATATACGTATGATGTACTAGTTATTATTTTGAATAATATAGTTAGACTCTGGAAAAAACAATAGAAAAGTTAAATGAAAATAAAGAAAAGGAAAAGCCTCACTTATTTTGAACACGCGCAAAATAACAAAGCATTTTGACTTGGTACAACAAGAAGACATGGGGAATACGGTCGAGCAAATTGCTGTCCAAAAACAAAAGGTGAGAAGATAGACTTGGTCTTACTCGAATATCTTTGGTTTGTCTTTTTTCATTTTTTTTAATTATTATTATTATTAATTTTTTAAATTATAAATTTGGAGCTCTGTATCCAAAATTTTCGTGCTTATATTTTAGTCAACACTTAATAATTGGTTGGAGTAGTATTTAGAAAACGAAAACAATTATCAATTTAATGTCATATAATAAATAAATTATAAAATATTTTTTAATTGAAATTTAATACAGAATATTTATATTAATTAAATTTATAATATCCCGAAATTACTCCACAAATAATAATTCCAAAGGAAACTTATCTATTACACAATGACTTTTCCAGCGAGGCATACTAGCTTGGACATTTGACTTGAAAATTGATATTCAAAGATGGAAAGTACCTTTTAATTTGGGTAGAGTGAAACTGTCAATCAATTAGGCCTGAGAAATAAAAATTGGTTTTTAGTTACTCCTCTTCGAAACTTAGACCCTAGTTGCAAGTGATCAAGACTTTTACTAGTCCTGTGAATACGTATATTTTGTTCTATTTTTAGCGTTTCACGGATATCACAACTTAACAGGTATGTGTTTGACATTTCTTATAAAATAATCTAAGTTCAAAATAGCAAAGAAATCAAATAAAAGATATACCATAATTTGTGGAACATAAAGTGGAACACATCAGATAAATTACCTCTCATATATTTCTTAGACAAGAATACTTTTCATGAGAAATTACATTTTTTTATCATAAATTATACACAATTTTACACTTTGTCCTTGTAAACTATCGAAAGCTATAATTAACCTTCCAAAGTTATAACTTTGTGTTTAGGCTCTGCTTGGGAGTTTCATAAGGGAATAGAATGGAATGGAATGAGATGATCATAAGGGAATAGAATGGAATGGAATGTATATAAGTAAGAGAAATGAATGGAAAAGAATGGAATGGAATTAAGTACTCTTAATTGGATGTTTTAAAATAAAGGAATGGAAATGAATGGAATATAAGTAATCCTGTTTGGAAGCAACATAGAGCTAATGGAATGAAATAATTTTATGACAATATTACTATTAGACTTCTATATTAAAATAAATGGTTGAATATATAGGGGTATTTTGGAAGTTTTAGTAAAAAAAATTATTAAATCTAATTTTATTCCTCCTAATTTCAGAGGGAATGAAAATTTGAGATTTTAAGAGAATAAAGAGGAATGAGTGTTCCCTCCTACCCATTTCATTCCCTCTCACTCAAACTCCCAAATAAGAGAATAAATTTTCTATTCCCTCCATTAAAAGTCTCAAACAAGAGAAGAAAAGAATATTCTAAAATTATTCTTTTTATTCCTTTCCATTCTATTTCATTCTCTCCTCTTAAGCGGAGCCTTGATACCCATTATTGTCTAAAACAGACGATAAAGAGTTTAGTGTTTCATAATTATCGATTCAAAGAGCCGATTGTGTTTTTTAATACTCCATGAGACAAAGTGTAAATTGGGGAAAATTTTAAGGTATAAAAGTGTGAAAGAAACAAAGTATAAATTAGGGTATAATTTAGGATAAAAAGAGTGTTAACGAGTCAACCGTGATTTATGTTATCATAATTGAGTTCACACATTTTTATTTAGATTTACTACCGGCACTATTTTATTATCCACTCTACAACAGTGTTGTAGACGAAATATTTTGCGAAAAACACAATAACTCTTAAGATTTAGGCCCCGTTTGATTTGTCATTTTAAACAATATTTTTTCGTTTTTAAACAGTATTTCACGCATTTCAACACACTTTTTCACCCACACGTATTTCAAAAAACAATAAACAATAATTTTCAAATTACTCTACCAAACACCCATTTATTATTAATACTATTACCGGAGTTCACACAAAAGGCGTGTCTTCAACAAGAGGAAGGGTCGAGGAAGAAACAGAGGAAAGTTGCAGTAAAACTTGTAAATAAGTCAATACAGTGAAATGGACCAGAGGTCTGTAATTCTCCAATATTCGAAGGGTCAGAGTGGTAATTTGGGAGAGACAAAAAAGCAATCGCCGTTATAGATATTCGTGTAAACACTCAGAAAATCCAGCCGTTGCAGAGAGAGGAAAAAAAAAATAACAAAAACAAAACAAAACAAAGCAAAACAATGGTCTTTGCTGAAGAATCAAAGCCAATGAACTGAAAAGAAGAACCATCAGGATTCTCTCTTATTTCCCAAACTGCCCCTCCCTGCTTTCTCTGACTATCATTTGCTTTTTCTCTCTCTGGTACATATCTCTTTCTTTCTCTCTCTGTCTCTCTGTCTTTTTTTTTTCTCTTTCTTTGTTTGTCTGCTGTGAGTCTTTAAAATGGTCATGTTGAGAGATAAAGATCTCTCTAATGGTCGGTTAGGTTGTGAGGGTGACAATTGCTCACAGACTAGGCTCTCTCAGCAAAGGAAGGAGAACCCAGATGAGAAAATGAGTTTTGCTGAAAAGGGTATGGATTTTCAGAGAGATTCAGGGATGGGTTCTGATGGGAATGGTTTCAGATCAAAGTTGCCAACAAAAACAGGGACTTCAGGGGCACAAGAGCTCACCCTGAGCTACCTCTGTGACAATTCCAAACTGGGTCTTCCTGAGAAAGAGAAAAACTTGCTGTATTCCCGAGAAAGAGAAACGAACGCTTCTATTGCTGAGAATTCAATTTCAAACCAAGGTGAGAAATGGGTCGAGAGGGATTTCCTCAATCTGAACGAAACAAGAGGGAATTCCTCGAAACGAGAGGTGGAGGAAGAGCTTGAGAGAGAGAATACAGTACCAGAGAAAAAGCCAAAGCTTGAGACTTTGAACTTGTCTCTAGCTTTGCCTGATGTTTCGCTCTCTCTCACTGCTGCTCCAATTCCCAACCAGATTGCTGCTAAGAGTATGCAATCTTTAGCACCTTCTAACAATTGTTCCAATGATTTTACTGCCACTGCTACTTCCATGTCTTACTCTTATTCCCTTCCCTTTTCCCACAACCCCAGTTGCTCTTTGACTCGTAATTCCACTGAAAATTACGATGACCAGATTTGGAACTGTGGGGAAGGGACTAATGGTTCGGTTCATAGCCGATTTAAGCCGATCGGTGATGGGGCTGTGGGGCTTTCCAATCATGGTGGAGGAAGCATTTTTTCAATGATGCAGGCAAATCAGGCTAGTACTCGTAATAAGGACTTTTGTAGTAATGTTAATAACAATAATAGTAGTCATTATAGGACTACAACTGGCTCTGAGAACCATTCCTTTTTCCCGTCTGAGCTCCCTGCAAGGCCGCGGATTGATACGCTGTCTGGTGATTCCAGAGGGCGGGGTTCAGAGGGTTTGAGGAATTTTGAGGGTGTGGATGGCGGTGGCGGTGGTAGTGGTAGTGGGAGGGTTAGGAAGTTGTCTAGACATGAGAGACTTGTTATAGAGATTGTATCTGAGTCTGTTCCTGCTATGGCTCAGATATGTCAGGAACTTACGGAGGAGACAGTTGCTTCGGTTAAGGATTACTTGAATGGTATAATTATAATGCCTGAGAAGAAAGAGGAATTACTGGGATTACAGTATTTGCTTGAACGCAGATCTGATCTTACTAGGGAGACTCTGTCTAAGTGCCACAAGGGGCAGTTGGAAGTTTTGGTTGCTGTGAAGATGGGGCTTGGAAGCTACTTATCTAGTGAAATTCGCCTCTCAACAAATGATCTGGTGGACATTTTCTTGTATGTGAAATGCAGAAATGTAAATTGCCGGAGTGTACTGCCGGTTGATGATTGTGACTGCAAGATTTGCTCAGGAAATAAGGGGTTTTGCAGCCAGTGTATGTGTCCCATCTGTTTGAAATTTGATTGTGCCAACAATACCTGCAGTTGGGTTGGTTGTGATGTGTGCTCCCATTGGTGCCATGCTGCTTGTGGCATTCAGAAGAATCTGATTAAGCCAGGTCCTAGCTTGAAGGGACCTTCAGGGAGTACTGAGATGCAGTTACACTGCATTGGGTGTGGTCATGCTTCGGAAATGTTTGGTTTCGTTAAGGATGTGTTTGTGCTTTGCGCAAAGAATTGGGCTTTGGAAACTCTTAAAAAGGAGCTTGATTGTGTCAGGAAAATTTTCAGGGGAAGTGAAGATTACAAAGGCAAAGAATTGCATCTTAAGGCTGATGATATGCTATCCAAGCTTGAGACCAAAATGGTCTCTCCTTCAGATGCGTACAACAGCATGATTCAGTTTTTCAACTGTGAGTTTCTTGACTTTGTCTTATTGTTTCTTAAGATGATTTTATTTTTTATCTGCTAGCCTCAATATGCACCGTGCTGTTAATAAGCTTTTAGGTTTGGTTGCAAAGTATGAGTTCTATACTCCTATACATGTCAACTTCATGTTGGCTTCTCTAGAAAGAAGATATATCTATAAAATTAACAATAACAGCTTATCAGATGTGTATCCAACTGTTGTGATGGAGTGGATCTTTTTGTCAGATACCTATTCCCATGTGTCCAATGCATATATGTGCAACAAGGATAAAAGGCTGATATGAGGCCCTTTTGAAGGATTTTAGCTTCATTCAATGATGCTTTGACAATCTTTAGCATCATGGAAACAGTTAATTATGTAACTAGTAATCTTAACAATTAGGTGATTAGACTTGGTGGTTTATTTGTGACCTGAATATTGATTGGAGTTGGGATTTGCATTTGAGAAGATACTTTAGTTTAGAATATACTAGGACCTGGAATGATAATCTTACTTTTATAGGAAAATTTTCTACAACCAGTGGTGCTTGTATTTGTCTGTATGGTCTATTGGTACTTGCAATACCATGAATTGTGTGGATTAGGATTGTGAAGGTGTTATGTCGGCATGTGCTAAGTCACACACTGGGCGAGTATTAAGTCGATATTGGCTATAAGCTATTACAGGAAACTTTAATTGTGATTTGTCCTTTTGAGGTACAGTGAATGTGTGGCTAACATTATTTTTTGGATTGTGACCAACCATGTCAAAGCCAACTTGGTAATGGCTTATAGTTTAGGGGCATTCTACTGTTATGTGAGTCTTGTTAAGGAAGTCAGGGATTAGAAGAACCCCGCAGGGGGGGGGGGGGGGGTGGAAGACAAGGGGACATGTAGCTCTAATTGTGTCAACTTGGTAACGCCATATGGTTTTGGGCCATTGCATTTTAACACAAGTCCAGAAGAGGATGACAAAGATTTAAGTGGGGAAGATTGTTGTGATCACAGTTAATACTTTTGGGGTATTAGTGCAAGTGGCTAGTGCTTCTTTGGATTGTGATAGTACCTACCCTCATATTTAATTGTAAGAACATAGAAAAGTAAACTTGTATAAGTAATATTTAATTAGAAATCTCAAAAAATTGTGGAATTTTATAAGAGGTATGAGTTCTTGTTTTATATATGATGAATTTGTGGTAAATTTTCTTCATGGATGTTAGAGAAATACTTCTTGATGTTTTTATAATGGAAGCGCTATTGCCATGGCTATCTGAATGCTTGGATAGCTTTCCTTGTAAAGTTTCAACTTTGTTCTAGATTTTCATGGAAGCATTTAAAATAGCTATATTATAACTATTAGTCATTCCCTCACTCAAAGATTGGAGGAATTTTCTGTATGTGTGAACCTGACTTTTGTAAATGGTCTCTCTCTCTCTCTCTCTCTCTCTCTCTCTATTTTGGGTCTACATATGTACTAAATGGGTTAATTGGAAGGAACTGCAACATGAATAGATATTGCATTTGTTAGAAAGCATACAATTCACAACTTAGTTATAATTCCTGAACAACTGAATTATGTTTCATAGCATTGTAATTCACATTGCTGTTTTCATGGTAATTTCTAGTGTGTCTGGAAATTTCCTTTTAAAAAATATTTTGAGAAGTATAAAAGTTATATTTAGCTGAGCCAGAGTGCTAACTTGACCTCACAGAAAGCTTTGCCACATCACACATTTTAACTTTAAATTTGATAAGAAACTGACTGGGAAACTGTCATTTTGTTCCAGATGCTTCTTACTCATTAGAATGTTGGAGGAACCTTCTGAGAACTAGAAGTTTTCCCATTATAATATTTTACAGGAATGCCACATGCGAATTGAAGAAGTAAATTGTGTTTTACTCGGTAGTTGAGGGTTTAAAATCCTAAATTTTATACAGGACCACCATGGAAAATGGAAGCCATTACCATGAATGGTGTTTGAATTTTATGAAATGCCATCAATTCATATTTTCAATCTTTCACTATCATCTATGATGATACTTTTCCATCTGAGACAGTCGTGTACATAATGTATATTAGTTGAATATTTGTCTTAATATGCATAACATAGAGTCACATTTTTTATGTTCATGCCTAACTCTGAAGGTTTTGTTTTTTGGACAAATGGACACAGATGGCGTGTCTGGCATTCCTGCTCCTGTTGTGGCTTCAAATGAGTTGGTGGCAACTCAATCTATCCTTAAAAAAGAAGCAACCCCTCTTTCACAATCCATTTCTCTACCCCCAAAATATACAGCATTCAACATGAGCTCTTCTAGCATACGCAACGATTTACTGTCGAATGATCTTCGTCAGAGTGACCTCAAACCTTCCATAATGAGTGAGTTGACAACAGATGATGATTTCCGGTTTGGGTCATTGTCAAAGAAAGATAGCTTTGACAGCTTGGAAAGCTTAGTGCGGATCAAGGAAGCAGAAGCGAGGATGTTCCAGAACAAGGCTGATGATGCACGGAGAGAGGCTGAAGGTTTCCGGCGGATGATTAGGACTAAGAGTGACAAGGTGGAAGAAGAGTATGCTGGAAAGCTTGCCAAACTATGTTTGCAAGAGACTGAGGAAAGGCGCAGGAAGAAACTGGAGGAGCTAAAGGTTTTGGAAAATTCACATGGTGATTATTTCAACATGAAACGCAGAATGGAAGCTGAGATTACTGGCTTGTTAGAGAGAATGGAGGCAACAAAGCAGCAGTGGGTTTGATTTCTTTTTTCTTTTTAACATTGATGCTAATAGTGTGTAGTTTGTTGTTGTTATTATTTTGGATTATGCTTGTTAATTTAAATGCAAAATGAACAATCATTTTCAGTTGTGAAATTTCAGAACTAGCTTTTCTCCTCTTCATCCATTTTTCTCAGAAGCTTGACAGAGCATGGATGCCAACCAAAATTTATTCATTACTAGGACCATGTAACAATTCTATCTGCAACTCTAGTTGTATTTAAGTAAGTCTTGCCTTTTTGAATTTGGTCTACATTTTATAAAAAATGATACGATTCTACTATAACTAGCATATACTCTTGGGTTCATTCTATAGCCTCAAGAAATTAATACTAACTAGTATGTAATCTCGTACTACCGCATGGGATTGGTTAATTGTAATGATGCTATTGGTCAAATTTTTTTTTTTTTTTTTTTGGTTTATCACACGGATGATAGAATTAAATCAAACAATGAAAAATATATATTGCATTTTATTATTTAAGTAATACTATTGGTCTTTTTTTTTTTTGGTTTATCATACACAGGATAGCATTAGATAAAACAACGAATAAAAAAAAAAGAATATTGCATTTTATTATTTAAGTGATGCTACAGTGAAGAAAAAAGAGAATATTGCATTTTATTATTTAAAATATATAAAGGGACATTAAAAAATAAAAACTGATAATTGAGCTTGGAATCTTCTTGGAGGCGCCAATGAAGCGCTAATGTATGAGAGTGTGAAGTAAGGAAGAGTGGGATTGAACATTGTGTTTGAACCCGGTCTTACTCTGAGAAATCCGTAAGGAGAAGGAGAGGATAGTGTGTGGATCTAGTTGGTAGAGGTTGAGAGAGGAGGAGACATGAGATGACGATATGGAATTAGGAGGAGATGATGTTTTACTTTTATAGTCTTTCTCGTTAGACTCATTGGTTCTGGTTGTGGGATTAGAAAAGCTCCAGACTCTATTAAGATCACCCATAAAAGTGTGCAGGTGAGATGTTCTTGCTTATGCCAATGAGTATTATCATTGTGGTTTTCTTGGCTTTCGTATTAAATGTTAATGCATCATTTATTTGGGCACAAAAATTAGAAAATTTAGATAAGATACATGACACAAAATTGAAGTTCAATTTATAATCTTTATAAAAGTGTGCAGTAAGATGTTCTTTCTTAGGCTAATGAGCATTATCATTGTGGTTTTCTTAACTTCCGTGTTAAATGTTAATGCATCATTTATTTGAGTACAAAAATTAGAAAATTTAGATAAGATACATGACACAAAATTAGAGTCAAATTTATAATCTAATTAGATTTTTTTTTTTTTTTTAGTTTTGGTTAGGACAAGTAGCGCAAAATTGAGAATTCAATTAAAATCTAATTAGATTTTCTCTCTACTTCACATATTATTATATATATAGATTGGCAATTCAGTTTGCTATTGAAAGCGAATCAAAATACACCCATTATTGTTTATTTGATGCCAATCATGCCACTGAATCTCCCCCTCATATTAAAGTCAACCATGCATCATTTTCTTAGTCAAATTTAATTGGGATAGTGATGTGTGTGGTAGGTATCCTGTGGCCAGTGCAGAGCAGTGTTGGACCACAAACGTTTCTCAAGTTTGCTAGGATTATCAATTATCATCAGGAGATAATATTTTCTCTTTTTTCGGCTAGATAATACAGTACATAAACCAAAACAAATATAATACTTTTTTTGCGCCAAAACAAATATAAAAAAGGCAAGGGATTAACACCATTAGAAATTGTACCAAGAAATGCTGGTGGATGGAGAATAAACTATAAAGGAGTACGGTAATGCGCCACTAGTGATCTTACAAAGATAGTCTTATCTTTGGACCATTCAAGGGCCACTGATTTCGGGCTCTTATGCAGTTGGTGCTTAGGTGTCGAATTTTTCTGACATTTATTCTCAGGTTGCCTACTCCACTATCACGAGATTCACAATAGAACATCAATAAAGTATGGAGCTTTTAACACGACACAAGTTAAGAAATAATAAATATTCAGTATGTGACAATTGAGTCAACTAGTTCTTATTAAGTTGAGTTTGCAGAACACCCACTTTAGTTATGGTTATGGGTTTTTTATTTTTTTAATAATTCAATAATTACAGTATTGCATTTAAACCATAAATATTTTCATTAAAAACATTAAGATATTTTCATTAAAAACATTCAGAGATACACGTTTTAACTACTCTGACATTATGCTCTTTGTTTTTATGTTTGAACAATGATGTTCTTACTTCTTATGCGTGCCAAAGAGTTATCATTATGTTTGTGATTGCAATAAAGTACACTATCACTATTTTTCTATGTAAGACAGAGAGAGAATCATGATAATAATGATTATTGTAAAGCTTTTTATATTTGACTTGAAAATAATAAGAACGGACACGGCATCAAGATAAATTTTGAAAATAAATCCCACCAAGCAAAGTGCGAAGCGAAAGGTAGGGTAAATTTTATATATATATTTTTTGGTGCATGCTTGCGAATGATTGGTGACCAATTGACAAATAATTATTAATGACAAATAAAATAAGCTTTTAAGATTTAAAAGGAAAAAATTAAGAATGTGAAGAGTCCGCATTTTTTTTTTAAAAGAAAAAAGACCTTGAATTTGATTAATGGAGGCTATTAAAAGGAACAAATTAAGAATGTGAGGAGTCCGCATCTTGAAGGACCATATAACATGAAATCCGGTTCTTCAAAATCTAGATTCCAATTTTTTTTTCTTCTCTCAAAGTGAATTTGTATGTTGAACATTTGGATTCCAATTTTCTTTTCCTCCAAAATAAATTGGGATGTTAAATATTGGATTCTCTCTCTCTCTCTAAAAACTAAAACATTAAAACAATAGTTATTTAAGTTAATGATTTCTTAATTATGAAAACACATGAAATATGAGTGAAGATTGCATATCCTATCATTTTCTTCACTTCCAAAATTTTTTTGGATATTTTTTATTTAAAAAAAAGAGTAAACTACTTATTTAGTTCATAACTTTTCAATTATGTCAATTTGGTTCTTAACATTTTAGTATCGTGTCAATTTAGTCCATGTCGTTATCTCTTGAATAAAAATTACTGACATGGCTAACCGCCAAAATAAAAAATTAATTTCTGTTGATGTGGCAATAAACTTTTTTTCTTTTTGATCTATTTGCTACGTCAGCAATTTATATCCAAAAGATAATGATAATGACTAAATTAACACGGCACTAAGGTTAGAAACCAAATGGACACGGTTGAAAAGTTATGAACCAAATTGAAATATGGTAAAAGATAGAGACCAAATATGTAGTTTACCCTTAAAAAAAGTGGAATCTGGATGCTCAACATCTGGATTTGCTTTGGGAGAGGGGAAAAAAGAAAGAAAGAGAAATATAGATGATAATCATTTGGAATCTGGATTCTCCTTGGGAGAATTTTATTTTATTTTTTAAATAATTTGAATTCAGTTCTTCAAGATGTGGATTCCTCTTGTTCCTAATTTGTTTCCTTCAAACCCCAAAATTTTATTCATATATTTTGTCATGAACAATTATTTTCCAATTACTTCTTTGTAGGGGGTTTCATTCAAGTCCAAGTTTTCCTATTTTTCTCTTTGAAAAATTAGATAATATTATTGAGCCACATCAGTTTTGGATGGACAATTGGCAAATTAATGCTAATAGCCAAATAATCTAAACTTTTGGGGTTGCAATGGATCAAATTATACAAGAAGATCTGAATTCAAATTTTATTATCTTATCTTTTGTCCAAAAAGTGAACATCCAAAGTCCACTTTTTCTCTCCAAAAAAAGTGAAAAAAAAGATGTTGATCATTCGGATTCCATTTTTATTTTATTTTTAAAATTTTGTTCTCTCTCCTCCAATTTCTTTCTCTCATGAAAACTCATGAAAAGAGATAACAGGAATGAGAGGGAGATCAAATGAAATAGAAAGATTTTGGATTCCCTTCAGGAGGATAAAAAAATGTTATAAAATTTGAATATGTATGTTGATTCCACTTTTGTGGAGTGAATTAAAAAGGTGGAATACAGATGTTCAATATTTGGATTAATTTCGGACAAATAAAGAAATGGGACTTACATTGTAGTAATTTGTTTCATTGTAACCCCCCAAGCTTGCAACCCCCAAAGCTTAATTTATTAGGCAATTGACAAGTTATTGTTGAGCGAAAATAAATTCAGGTTTTGGGTTTTGATAGAAGTTGAATAATATACGCTAGATAAACTAAAATAAATAAATAAATAAATAATATACGCTAGAATTTGAACTTGTGGCGTTTGCTTCAAGAAAATTATTGCTCTTTACCATTGAACTGAGATGCTACTTTGATTTTTTTGTAGGCGAGATTTGAATTCAAATTCTTTATTCAAAAACAAAAAACTTACAAAATTTACCAAATAAATTAACTAAAACCCACCCATCTCACAAGGGATTAGACTAATTTTATACTTTTATTTTGTCTACAAAAATAAAAAAAGAAATCCAATTGACTGTAACTACTACCTTCACAAATCAATTAATAATGGATGGTAACTTATATCTGACAATATTTTATATATGTATGGGATATATAGTCCTGCATGAATGTCATCAAGAACTCAATGTTCTTCATTAATAACGTCCAGGAAGGATGACTACGAGGGTAACACTGATTGCATAGAGAAGGATCAACAGCCCAGTGAAGTTCACTATGAATCTTTCAGAAAAGGAAATGACTGTCTCAGAGAGCCCAGACAACCCTATTTCAGCATTTACCATTGCAAAGAAGAAGATCACCATCCCAACAAATATATGCCATGGAAGGAGTGTTGCTCTTGCTGTCCATTCTGCACCCGGGAAGCAATAGGCAAAGAAACCTAACACAAACTGAAGAACAAGTGTAGCAGCTAGCAGGTTATTTGGTTAAATCCCAAACATAAATAATTCCAATATATGTAGAAATGAAATGACCAATATTTTTTTTTCTTCTTTTTTACTAATTGTGTAACTTATTTTGTTGCCAAGTACTGAAATGTATGACCAAAAAAATAAAAGAATAAAAAGTTTTTTTCCCCTGATCAGATTACTGACATTAATTTGTACAAATTTGTTTGATTTTCTATTATTCACAAATCACAATTTTAAGGATAGAAGGTGTCTATAGAATTACAGTAATTATTTTCATTGTTTTTTCTTCTTTTTCCAATTTATTTCACTATTATAATATATATATATATATATATATATATTAATAGTTAAGATTAAGTAGGTGAACAAAAGAAGAAAAGAAGAGTACAATTCAATTCAACTTCTACTAAAATATACATTTGTGGTATTTACATGGATTTCAACTGATTGTGCAAGTTTGTCTACCTCAACGGGGGAGGGAGATCACTCCAATACATTCCAGTGTTAGTTAATGGCCCATCATTTGCAGTGATAGTTTGGTTTCACTTTTTAGAGCTCAAAATACAATTTTGTAAATGTATCCGTTTGGTGTTTGGTAGGTCTTACAAAATCGAACTTGTTGGCCATTATCGTATTTTGCGCGACAACGCGTTGCACCATTTTGTAAAATGCAACCATAAAAGCAAGTTTTCATAAGACACAAAAACATAAAGCTGAACCAAACTTTTAGAGCATCTCCAATGGCTTCCTTAAAGCCAATTCTAGAGAGAAAACACCCTAAAAATCCACTCCAACAGCTTCTCTATTTCCATTTTTTAGATTAGAATTGCTACAATGCTTCTCTACAAGTAGAGAATACTGTAGCTTTTACTGTTTACACTTCAAATGTTTTTTTTTTATTATAATAATCAGCTATTGAATGAAAAAATATTGAAAGATATATAGTTGTTAAAAAAAGAATAAAGAATGAATGAAAAAATAATATTTAAATAAGATAGAGAAAATGATAGAGAATCTGTTGGAAAGTGTATTTGAAAAAATAGGTAGGTAAAATCTAAATATCACTGTTCACTGTCCAAACAGTATAAAATTTAAATAGGCTGCTGAAGATGGTCTTAGTCCAATCTAAAACATCACACCCGAATAAAATGTCTAGAAATCTATTCGATGAAACTAGGGGCTTTCATATGTGTTGTGTTATAGGATTCTTTTTCAACCCATCTCGACTCTGTCAGGCTAAGATATTCTCAATCCAAAACTAATCCAACCTCACATAGTCGGTGGGTTGTGCATATATGTTTTATGCCTTGACAAAAATTGGGCTTTCATAAATTATGTAAACACGTTTTTTAATAAATTATTAAGAAGCGTTACGTCCACAATATTTTCACAATAAATTATAGGCGGTAAGTTTTATTGGTTCTAAATTTCAACTCAACCTCACACAGTCAGTGGGTTGTGTACGTATGTTTTATGCCTTGAAAAAATTTGGGCTTTCATAAATTATGTAAACACTTTATTCAATGAAGTATTGAGAAGTGTTACGTGTATAACATTTTCAGAACAAATCATAGCTAGTAAGTTATCATTAGTTCTAAATTTCAACCCAACCCACATGGTTGGTGGGTTGTTTTTGCATGTTTTATGCCATGAAAAAAAAAATAGACTTTCATAAATTATGTAAACACTTTTTTCAATAAATTATTGAGAAATATAGCGTCCATAATAATTTCAAATCATAGGTGGTAAATTATAATTATTTATAAATTTTAACTCAACACAACCCACCAATCCATGAAAATGAACCCAAAGCGTCAGGTTGGGTCGATTTCGTTAGGTTTGATGCTCACCCTGAGATGAAACAAAATATTGACAGCTCTTGAAACCTCTACTAAAACATAATAGGGAATGTTCCTCACTAGAACAGTGTGGAATGTGGACCAACCGCTAATCATGGTACCCATATTTTAAGTAGAAGTGTTACCTGCAAGCCATACAAAGATACGGTGGTAATGCCCAGCCAGGAATGCAAGGTTAGCAAATTCTGGGCTCCTTCCTCTTTTTTATATTTGAAAATCATATAAATTCCCAAAATTCCAGAGAGAAAAGCCGTCAGGTGCAAAACCAAATGAACCCCTTTACGCGTCTTTCTTTTCGCAGGGATTGACTTGTATGCCATGATAGCTGTTTAATCAATCAATATATTATATTTGATCAGTGAAATATACTTAGTGATTTCTTAAATATAAATAAATAAAACAAAACAAACACTTTTTTTTTTTTAAAAATGTTGAAGTGACATGTCTAAAAGGGCCGCGTTTTTCTTCCTCATTATCTTGCAAAAGTCTGCATTTGGGGTTTCTTTTAAGATACAGCTATACAATTTTCCACTTTCAACAAAAAAGCAGATCAACAAATAGGTCAATCCAAATACATACTTACTTAGAGAGAGCTCAATTATCACTCAATAAAAGCTCTATAATCATATTAGTACCTCAATGATCAAGTAAAGCTCACAAACCACTTTACGGAAAGTAGCTTTATACAAACTTCCATTGTACATTGAGAAGATTGGCTCATTAATATTTAGATTGAAGAGTACAAATTACTACAATAATTGATATACTTCAACAAAAGGAAAAGGTATTTGAGAAAATATCACACAAAGAATAAGCTTTTGAATTCACGGGCTTCCTTAATAGATGTCAAAATAACTTTTCCCTACTTTTTTCTACGTAGTAAAACCACTTTCCTTACCTTGTCCTCCAATTACAATAATCCCAATCACCATTAGGAAAGGATGTAGCTGTATATAAAGAGAGGAAAAACAAAACCTTTAGATCATATATGGAAAACACATCCTAAAGGGTATGTAACATAATTAATTAAATGCCATGTCTCAAGAAAGAGAGATCATATATAAGTCCTAAATCCTAGTATCTCCCTCCTCTTTCTTTTGGATTGCTCACTCACTTATTTTAAAAGAAAATCAAATCAAATATAAGAGAGAGACGAGAATCAAGATATATATGTGGTGCATTTCAAGAACTTACATTGAAAAGCTTTGAGCTCTCACCGGATTTGAAAGAAAATCCTTTCCGAAAATGAAGGAGCCAAACAAGCACTAGAGTTATCACTGCTATGGTTATCAATTGTGCAAATATCACAAACGGGGTTGCTGAGACTTTGTAGCTACGAGGTGCCATTGCTAATTGCACCAATCTCTTGTGTATGAGTGTCTAATTGTAGTAATAGACAGAAAGGGATAGAGAGAGAGGAAGAGAGATCTATCTTCGTTCCTTTTTTTTTTTTATAATATAGGTAAAGCTAAGTCTTAGGATTCATAAGTAGACCCAATTAATTGTTTACATTAAAAGGATGTAATTATATTCTATGATCCATGCCTCGAAATATTTTAGTAAGCACAAAGAAAGCATTTTGTTGGGTTGAGAGAGATACCAACAAGTATGAAATTTGAAGAACCGTCTAGCCGGCACTTCCAAGGGAGGAAATTCCTATGACATAGAAGAACTTTGGGATTTTTTTTATTTTTATTATTATTAGAAGTTTCGAAAGTTTGTTGAGGAGTCGCCTTCTCTTCACAGCCAAAACAAAGTAATTTGTCACAAGAAATTCCTAATAGGTTAGAATTTGGTTAAACGTGTACGTTAATTACTAGCGAAATTTGAGGGTGGGCAAAATGGAAGAATCCCCCCATTAGGGTGAGGGAGGCCTTGACTCCTCAAAATTAAAATATAAAATATCTTAGTTTTTTTTTTTGAAAAGAAATATCTTAGTTAAGTATGTATAAATAGCAATAAAATAAACTTAAGTATATGTGCTTATACATATAAAAGGGTAAAGTAGCTAAGTTTTGACACCCTAAATCTTAATAAAAATGTATTTATCTATAAATAAAATTATTTTTATAGTATATAATTTTTACATGAAAACAAGATTATTTATATTTTTTAAAATTATATATCTAAAAACAAAATTACTTTTACAGTACATGAATTATATATATATATATATATTTTTTTGAGAGAAAGAGTTCCAACCTATGGCATTCACTCTTGATGATAGCTCTTTATTATTAGACCAAGACACCAATAAGTTTTTGGTGTAGGCGGGGATTGAACTTCAGATATTTTATTCAATTATAAAAATTTTAACAATTGAGTTAACTGGAACTCACACATGAAAGTATAACATTATTTATATTCATTTTAATAAAGTTATAATCCCGGCCCATTAGTGATAAATTGTATGTAACAACTACTTATATTAATTTTATATTTATAAAATTATAATGAACATGTGGTTATCTCTCAAATAATAATGGGAAAAAAGAGTTTTGGTTCTTACCCTTTATAATTTGTATTTTAAATAAAAATGCTTAAATTTTGTCTTATAATTTATTTTTGTACTTGTTTTGTACCTAAATACCTAGATAATTGTTGATTAAAAATAGTTTAAAAATGTAAAATGTTTTTATGAATATTGGAACAATATGTCAAATTTAATAAATATGTTTTTATAGTACAATATGTCAAATTTAATAAATATATTTTTTATATTATACAAATTGAGTTATAAAGTATTTTGATTCAAATTTTAAATTATTTTATATAGTACTTTTTAGACTTTAATTCTATTATACTTACAGGGAATATAAGATATAGTAATTTTACTAGAATAAAAATAATATACTTTAATATTGTCCCAGCCACCCACCCACCCACCTGACTAGACATGTTTTCCCCACCACCCGATTTGATGACTTTAGTGGTCAATGGCGGATCTTTGCCTTCAAAAATCGCCTCTAGTAGGTCTCCTCCTCTAAGATTCATCTTGACCTAATTAGAACGTGAAAACTCTTAAATCCGGTGAGTTCTACTAAGTCTAGTGACGTTTCCAATGAAATCTGACAAAGATCCACCAATTCCAACAACAAACCCAATCAACTTTGGTATAAATTCCACCATATTTAACAAGATCTCCGCTCCATCACTAGATTTGGTGAGATCTCACCAGATCTGGTGAGATTTCTGTCGTTGCTTAGCTTTTCTCCGCCATTACCGGTTTCACACAAATCCAACTGCAACCAACGAGAATTCGATCCGACCTCCCTTACTAGTCAATGGTGGGTCTAGTTCTCCGCCAGCTAAATGGGATCATATCGGGTGTGGGTTGAGTGTAAACCTAATTCGGACCAATCCATGGACACTCATACTTTGAACTAATGGAATCGATTTTAAGAAAATCTATAGACACAAATAATTTCACACTCGACTAATGTAGTAGATTGTTAGTGATAGATAAAAATATGATGTTAGTGGCGGGTCTAAAAATAAGAAATAATAAAATTTTGTTAACACAACTATTGGGGAATAATCAAATATAGTAATTTTTTTTCTCTTTTCTCTGTGTAACATTACTCCTTGATTTTTCCTAGGACTTGTTGCTCTAAAACCAAAATTCTCTTAGGACTTTGGTAATTTTTTTAAAACTTCCTAAATATTATTTAGAAATTGATATTTACAATTGCCTATTAATGTTAATTACTTGGGTTCTCAGTTTTCGTACCTACTTTCAAGCTTGCCCCTTCGGTTTTTCCCCTGCTAAGGATAGAAGGTTTTGGCGTGGAGAGTTAAGAGAGTTACGAGGGAAAGCTGGTTCTTGATACTATAAAATATTATATTCATTAAATAAGAATATAAACTTCCATTCATTTGACAACTAATCAGAGTGGCGCAGCGGAAGCGTGGTGGGCCCATAACCCACAGGTCCCAGGATCGAAACCTGGCTCTGATATTTCCAGAGAAAAAGCTTCCCAACCCCTTCTTTTTTTCCATTTCCAAACTCCAAAAGCCCAAATCCAAATCCGAAATTGATTCAAAATTAAAGCCAGCCATCAACCGGTGGATTAAAGCTATCTAACTGACATATAACATATTCTTCGTCTGTTCAACAGACCAGAGTATCAATGTTTTTGAATGTTGCATCAAACCTCAAACATAATTTATTTCCTAATGGAAGGATGTGTTCAACAAGACAAAAGTTTTTCATTGAATTAAAGCACTAAATCAACAATAGATGGTAACATATTCAACATAATTATTCAATATAATTTATCAGATAGTGGAAGGATCACACTGATGGTAACGCTGACTGCGAATAGGAAGATTAGAAGCCCGGTAAAGTTCCGAACAAGTGCTTCTTTGCTGCGCTCTAGAGCTAAGGAAATGAATATTTCAACAAATCTTGTTTCAGCAGTGCATATTGCCAAGAGGAAGATGACCATACCGAAAAAACCGTGCCATGGGAGGAGTATTGCTCTTGTTAAATTTTCTGCTTTTGGGAAGCAGTACGTCAAGAAAGCAAACACCCACTAAAAATGAAAGAAAGAAAGAAAAGAACAAGGATTAGAAAAAGAAACCTAATGAACAATATGTTTGGTTAATTTGGTACAAATATTATTTCAGTAGGAAAAGGTAGTTCAAAATTTTGAAATGTGCACAACTTTTATTATATCAAATGAAGTTGGTAAAATGATAAAATTCTAAACAATGCCTAAAACCAAACACATTAATAGGTTTGTAAAGGAAGCTTTGGTGTATAAGTAGATGAAAAAGGATATACCTGCAAACCAAATAAGCAGATGGTAATGATGCCCAGCCAGGAATGTAAGGTGAGCATTTCCTCAACATTAAAGTCATGGTTAAACTTGAAAGCCGCATAAACTCCCAAAATTTCAAGCAGAAGAGCTATTAGATGTAGTGTGAGGTGTACAAGTTCCCGTGACCTTCTTCCTGCCTGGACAGTCTTGTATGCCGTAACAGCTGCTTCATATGATTTTAGATTACTGTATATTTACTGTTTACATTTTTTTCAAAATATAGATTACCCATGGAAATGAACCCTTTTTAATTAGAGTAAAATTGCATTTGAAGCCATAAAGCTATTCTCAAGATTAAGGGTGTGTTTGGTAGAGTGGATTTTAGAGAGAATGAAAAAAACAAAGAGAGAAAATAAGATAAGAAAACTTTTTGAAGAATGTTTGGTTGGGAGAGGAAGAAGGGAAAAAAATGGCAGGATCCGGGTGTTTTCTCTCTGGGCCCACTAAAAATTTTCTCCTCAAAATGGAAAAAAAATTGGGTAGGGGGAAATCTTAGGGGTAAATAACAAAATTTCCCATGTGCATCGCACATGGGTTTCATCCAATTCTACACCCCCCACACCCCCCCCCCCCCCCCTTCTAAAGCTTTTGTTCTACTAGGCGTTTGCCTCTTCTTTTCTATTATTATTATTATTATTTACTTTCTTGGGACGTTGCCTTTTTTTTCTCCCTTTTTTCTTTTGATTTTCTGGGGCCATGGAATGGTGCTTTTTTTTTTTTTTTTTTGGACATGATTTTTTTTAATAATAAATTTGGGTGAGGATTTGGGTCCTTGTTGGCAAATTCCCATATTAAAATTTGCTTTAACAAGGGTTATATTTGTTAATGTATATATTAGTGTTATTCCCGCGCAATGCATGGCTTGATGAAGATTCATATTTAAGCTTAAATTTTTTTTAAATAATTAAAACTAAATTAATAATAATAAATTATAAAATAAGCAAATAATTTTAATAAAAAAATTATTTTAAGTTCTAATTGTTTAGAATTTAGACTTTGTCATTGTTTATCTATTTTTATATTTTAACATTCTCTTTATACTTTATGTTTGTAAGGACGCAATTTGAAGACCAAGCCCAACGTAGGAATGGACTCGGGCCCGTTGAGCCCAATACAATGAATTTGTAGAGAGTGGGTTGGAGAACTAAGCCCTAATAAGTTGAACAACAACTAAAGTAGATCAAGATGACAAGGAAGCAAAGATAAAATGGTTTTTTATAAAGAAAATCATCCTCGGCACAATCCGAGGAGATTAACTCTAGTATATTTCTTTTTAGAATTAGGTTACAAGTTTAGTTCTTATTGCTACAGTGTTTTCTCCATTATCTTTGATCCCCTTCTCTTAGAGCCTCCCCTCTATTTTATACTCTTTCTCCCTTCTCATCTTTGCCCTCAATGTGGACAGTAGATTGTTTGTGCTGATTCTAGTCCCATTAGCACCCTCTTGAAGTCTTTGGGGATAGCTGTAAGGCTGAAAAACACTATTCAGATATCATTTCCTCATTAATGTGGCTAGAGAGTTAGCTAGAGAGTTAGCTATAGAGCATTCAATGCGGTGGTAGCAGCTTTTCCTTAGATATTTCTTAGCTTCCATCCCTCCTGCACGTTCATAATGCACATCCTCATCAATAGAACTTCCTAGAATATCGCCTTGGATGATAGGACACACGTTTCGATATTTGCTTCATTTAGCCGAGGGGACATTCCTCCTTGGCCCACCTCCCCTAGCCTTCACAGTTATAGCTTGCTCGTGAAGTTCAAAATTTTATGTATTCCTTACTATTGATCTATTCTCAGACTACTAAGTCTCTTAGGACAAGGCCCAAGACCCAATATATATTTGGGCCCGCGTCTCTACAATAGCCCCTCAAAACTCCGGTTTTCCCCTCCTATCTGAGAAGAAAAATGGGGTTTTGATGTTTTGAAAAATAAAACCCACTTGTTTCTTTGATTTCCACACGTGAGAATGTCACTTCGTGTGTCCCATAACTGTTCCTGACGATTCGGAGCCCGCGATGTCTCATTAAATGCTCCAGGTGGTGCTCTGTTCCCCGTATCCTACAGCGAGATGCAGATCCTACGATTGGCATTTCCCCTTGAATTTTGAGCGGGATAACTCCCCCTCAATTCCACCTTCTATATAAAGCCTCCAGGGAAATCATTTTCCTCATTTTACAAATCTTAGAGCTCTCTAGAAATTCCCAACTCTCAAACCTTCAAGGCTTCCCAAGTTTCTAAAACTTCCAAGTCTTTTTCTTTAAAAAATTTAAACCTTTAAGAAGTACAAGAAGCAACACATATGCTCATTCTCGTAAGTCTCTTCTTTTCTAGGTTCTTTTCTCCTCAGTCGATCTTCTCGGCCTTCCATTCTTTATTTTCTTTCCTTGAAAACTTCTTCCATTTCCCTTTAGTTTATCTAGATTGGTAGATTTAAGCACCTTGTAGACTCTCCCGTCGGTATAGAGGGCTTCAGGGCTAAGTATCACATT
The DNA here is from genome assembly GCA_032727855.1 of Quercus ilex subsp. ballota. Lineage (NCBI taxonomy): Eukaryota > Viridiplantae > Streptophyta > Magnoliopsida > Fagales > Fagaceae > Quercus > Quercus ilex. The sequence goes on from CM064910.1 coordinate 36,849,582, forward strand.
CCTCAGGAGGTTTCCCTATGGTATTGTGTCCTAGACCAACTGCTTACCCACAGGGGGGAAGGGGAGGTGGTCATTCCTATCATTGCCTTCATAGAAGGGGGGATGACCCTTCCCATGGATAGGGTAAACCGAGACCACCTACTCACCCATAAGTTATGCCCCCATTAGTGTGCACCTAACCTCTTTAGGATTCTAGGTAGTGTAGATGCTCTTAACGAGCACATGGGGGTAAACCTCACTTGGCATGACGTCGTCTGGATGTACGAGTGCCACCTGCTTGGAGATGCAGGATACTATCTTAAGTCTAGATCCTCGGTGGTCAGGCTTATCTTGTGTCTCCCTAAAACCAACAAGGGTATGAAGGATGACTACCTGATAGCCTCAGGGGATTGGCATAACGGTCTTCACTGCCTTGTCCGGGAGGGAGAGCCAAGTGGGGTGCCTTAGACTTAGGTTTCCCTTTCTTTCTTTACATGGGCGTTAGTCTGACAATTTCACCACTATCCTTTCTTCTTTTTAGTATCCTATTTACTTCTAATAGACGGCTCTGTTATCCTAACCATGTTTTTGTTTCTCGGATGTTTTTGTAGATAAAAGGTACGTGGGTCCTAACCGCAACCTTGTTAACTTCACCGGTCTTAACAAGCTGCTAAGGTCAGAAGTGTTTGTGAGTAAAGACAGGCAATTGCGAGCTGTCTACCTCATACTTGACTTTAAGCCCTTGTCAACTATATTCCAAGACGTGGTCCACGCCATAAGAGCCGATGATCCCAAGCTAAACTGAATAGACGTTTCAATGCTCGGCTTCTTAGCCCGAGAAGACTTGCCACCCATTGAGCTGCATTTCCACCGCTCTCCCCGTGAGGTAGCAGCCCTGAGGGAAGAAACAGCCTCCTCAAGCCTATCCCATAAGGATGAGATTGATCAGTTTTGCTTCGAGGAAGAAAGAGAGCTACCAAGAGGGCCTGTGCAGCTTTCGCATTCTGAGGGTGAATTTGACAGATCCTCTGCGGTTCGTTCCCTCAGACTAATAATTGCCCGGGTGGATAACAAATCCGAGAAGGAAGAAGATATGGCCTTGAACTCGAGGAAAGGCTTGAAAGATCTCCTCGTTAGGAGGAGCAAGGGTTCGTCATCCAAGGAAGTCCCCAAAACTCAGCTTCCCCCTAATCTTCCCCCTCCCCCTCTTCCTTCCCCGCTGGGCCTGCTTTCCAATCCGAACTTGCAAAAGAAGAAGAGGAAAGAGAAGGAGACTGAGGAGGGGGAGATTGCCCTACCGAAGGATCCAAAACAACAGAAAATAACCAAAGATAGAGTGTAGGAATCTTCGGTGGAGAGCAGGGAGGTCGAGCACTCAACCAATGTGTGCCATTCAGCGTTGCCTTGGAACTCCTCTATCAGGGAATTCCAGAGAGGCCATGCCCATCACATGGCTGAGGCTCTAGAGCGCCCTATTTTGCTCCCCAAGGACATGGATGCCTTAAAGCAAGTAAGGCAGCCAAAGCTTTTCCTGTCCCTGAAGAGGGATCTAGCCCTGGTAAGCCCCTAGGCACACTTTACTTGTTTCTTTTCCTGCTCTTTTTTTTTTTTTTTTTTTAACATACTCCTTTGTTGTTTATGTGCAGGCTATCCAGGAGGTTTTTGTGGCCGAGGAGTGGGTCAAGGACGCTCGGAACGAAGCCAGGGTTGAGGCCAACAGGGCCTTGGGTGCCTCTGAATAGAAAAATAAAGAGCTTACCAGCAAGCTAGTTGCTAAGGAAAGGGCACGCCTAAGTGCCGAGGCAGGCTTGAAGAACGCCAAGGATCAGCGTAAAAAGCTTTATCTTACTGAGATAGAGCTGGCCACTCAGAGACAACTAGTCCTGGATCTTAAAGCCGAGTTGCAGAAGGCCAAAGAAGTAGCTCGGGCAGCCAAGGAAGTTTCTGAGGCTGTGGAGATAGCATCCTACGAACGTGGGGTGGAAGAAACAGAAAAATGGTTGGTAGATGAGCTGGCAGAGGTATGCAGGGACTACTATAAGGAGGTATGGGCAGAAGCGCTCAACCAGGCAGAAGTCCCTGTTGCCTCCGAGTGGAGGAGCGTTGAGAACATTTTCTATCCAAAGGACATCCAAGAAGTTCCAACAATGCTCCCTCCTCCCGCTGCTCTTCCTCTCCCCCTCCTAAGCAGCTCTTCACCACCCAAGGCCCTCTTCCTCCTACTAAAGTCTTAACAATGGTTAAGACGGCCAAGGATAAGGAGGCTATCAAGGGGGGTCCTCAACCCGAGGATAAGGGCAAGGGTAAGGAGGTCCAGAGACATGGCAAAACGGGTTGAAATTTTCTGACCCGACCCGACCCGAAAAATACTTGACCCGAACCTGATTTTTTGACCTGAAGCAAAAACGGGTTTACCCGTGACCCAACCCGTGTTTTTTACAGGTTAACTCGACCCGAACCCGAACCATTTTTTAAAAACTTTTTTTTTTTGGGTAAAAAAATAGTAAAATTAAGATAATATTAGTTTAATTGTTTATTGTGAGCTTTAAGGAAACAATTGATACATTTACATAACTGCATGCAAATTAATTGAAAGATAAATGCATGTGGTTGAGCATTCTGTAATGAGTAAAGATTTTTAGATATCAAATATCAAAGAACATACCAAGATAATCTGTAGAGTTAAAAACATAGATTAAAATTGTAGACATGTGTGACAAACATTCACAAGTGTGAAAATAATGAAGCCAAAGTATCAAATTAGCATAAATTATGAATGCTTAGATCTATTTTTTAACAATTTATGTCCAAAATAAATGGCTTTTCAAAATAAATTATGATATCTCTTAGAGTATGTGTTGCTTAACAATGATATAATATTCATAAAAAATACCATGTATAAATAAGTAAGCAATCAAACTTTAATGTATATCTCAAATTGAAATAAAGTGTCAACTACAATTGATAATAGATTATAAAATTAATTTTCAACATTGTAAATTTCTTATATGTTTTTATTCTTTATCAAATGAGTTATCCAATAAGTTATTTGTAATTTTGTTTTATGTTTTGGGATGTTGATATTGTATAGATATAAAACTTGTGTATTTATTTTACTTATCTTTGTGTTTGTGTTATTTTGTTTTAGATAGCAATGTTAGGATTTTTATAATATTAAAATTATTAGATAAGTATTAATAAATTTAACTGAGTTCATTCTTGATATAAGTAGTGTGATAGGCCAAAAACATATTGACCCCTTGTAATGAATTAATTCATTAATTAACCAAGTTTATTAATTAATCAAATTAACATGCAAACGCGTGGTAGCACAAACAAATCACTAATAACTAAATATGGAGCAGAAAATAAATTGACACGGTGATTTGTTTACAAATGTGAAAAACCTACACGGCAAAAACCCCACCGGGTGATTTTAAGGTCAGCACTCCGAGAATCCACTATTATCACAACAAGCGGTTACAAGTAAAGGAATCTCAGTACCTTATACCAAGCTACAGTTGAACCCTTACCCCAATACCCAATTGGACTTATTCTGTAATGACAATCTCTCCTTTTGATGTACGACTCCCAGTACATGACTAACCAATCTAATGTGCGGATCTCAGTATGCGGCTTACTCCTTTGCACGAATCCAAGTACGTGACTAACTCCACAACAACCCTTTGACCGTTGTAATTGATTTGCAGCAGCTTCACATAGAAACACCAATAAGATCTTTAATATTGGTGCAAGAGACTTTGCTTGATTACAAAACCCAAAGGCGTACAAGAAACGCAGTAAGAACTCTTTCTTTTGTAGGAGGAGGCTAGGGTTTCAAAAAGAAAACCTTATGAAGCTCTCTAGGGTTAGGTTTTTTTTTTTTTCCACCTCCTTTAAATAGGAGCTTAATGGGCTCTCCTATTCCAAATAGGTTTACACAAACCTTGGGCTTTCCTAGTCCAATAAGGATTATATAAACCTATAAACAAATAGCTTTTTTAAAATAAAAACGTTGCTGGCTATAGTCTGAATCTCGTAAGCTCGATAGATCGAGACATCTATCGAGCTTTAATGAATCTCGATAGATCGAGCTTCTGTCGAGGAGGTATCGAGACCTGCAGATTGCACTTTTCTTGAGTAGTTCTTGAGTAAACTTCATGTCTTCAATTTAACCACTTGTAATGATCATCTTGAACTTGCTTAAATTTAACCAAATACAAGTAAAGTGCGTTTTGTCAAAGAATATGCCAATTACAAAAAAATATGTCCCTAACATAGTGAATTCAAAATAATGCATTTTACATCAAGTAATTTGTTGCATAACTTTCCAAATGACAAATACATGTTGTTTTCTTTATAAAATAAAAAAAATAATAAAAATCATCTAAAAAATACGGGTCAACCCGACTCGACCCGCAATCCAATTGACTTGAACCTGTTTTTAACCCGCTTAAAATGACTCGTTTTTGACTCGTGACCCGTTTGACCCGCAACCCAATTGACCCAACTCGACTGTTTTGCCATGTCTAGGTCCAGCCCCTGACCAAGGCCAAGGACACCGAGGATGCTCTTATGATTAAGGATGTGGTCTCCAAGGCCAAAGATGCTGAGTCCAAGTCCAAAGCAGGTGACACTAAATTTAAGACAGTTGATCCCAAGGAGGACCCTCCCTGAGCAAAGGCGTAGTTATAGGGCCTTTTTACTTTACTTTATTGTACTCTTTTTTCTTTTTTTCTTTTTTTTTTTTTGTGTTGTTGTTGTGGCAATTTGCCACTGTTTATAATGTATCCCTTTTTTGTTGCTTAATGAAAATATATCAATTTTTACTTCATGATTCTTTGTATTCTTTGCAATATTTACCTATGGTTGGTGTGGTGATCTTGTTGCCTTATGATGAGACTTGGGATTGATGATGTCCTTAAGGGTGAATACCCCTACTTTAATAAAAGCTTGTAGTAATAATTTGCCATTAATTCAAACAAATCATACCCGTGTGCATAGTGAGAAAAATGGCTAAGTCCTTAGGGACAAACGAGATACTTCGTAGGAAAAGAGGGTGTCCGAGGTATCTCATTTTAAGAGCATCCTATTAATGTACCCTTGGAATCTTTTAATTAAGACCCAGGGTGAGCTTTTCAAGTGTTAACTTTTCTCTGGCATGTGGTCTGAGAAACCAAGCATAACTAAGGCTCTGTTTTAAAACTTGGTAGAATAGACTGAAGTATTAATTTACCCCTAGTATGCGGTTCGAGGAGCCCAGCATAACTAAGGTTCTGTTTAATACTTAGGAGAATGCCTTACAATATCAATTTACCCAAGGTATACGGTTCGAGGAACTAGGCATGACCAAGGTTCTATTTGATACTAAATATAATGAACTGAAGTATTAATTTACCCAAAGCATGTGATCCGAGGATCCAGGCATGACTAAGGTTCTGTTTAATACTTAAGGGAATGCCTTACAATATCAATTTACCTAAGGTATACGATCCGAGGAACCAGGCATGACCAAGGTTCTGTTTGATACTTAATATAATGAACTGAAGTATTAATTTACCCAAAACTTGTGGTCCGAGGATCCAGGCATGACTAAGGTTCTGTTCAATACTTAGGAGAATGCCTTACAATATCATTTTACCCAAGGTATGCGGTCTGAGGAACCAGGCATGACCAAGGTTCTGTTTGATACTTAGTATAATGAACTGAAGTATTAATATACCCAAACCATGTGGTCTGAGGATCTAGGCATGACCAAGGTTCTATTTAATACTAAAAAAATAGCTCAAAATATCAATTTACCCAAGGTATGTGGTTCGAGGATTCAGGCATGATCAAAGTTCTATTTGATACTTAGAAAAATAGTAGGAAATATTAATTTACCCAAAGCATGTGGTCCGAGGAGCCAGGCATAGCTAAGGTTTTGTTTAACACTTAGATAAATAGCTTAAATATATCAATTTACCCAAGGTTCTGTTTAACACTTAGAACGCATGACACATATTGTAATAAACCAGAACATGGCAATGGAAACTTTCATTAATAATAATACCTTCTCAAGTTATTTACATTCCAGGGGCGTGGTACAACTTTTTCATCTAGATCTTCAAGATAATACGCATCTATCTCAGCCACCGAGGTGATGCAATATGGCCCTTCCCAGTTAGACCCTAACTTTCCCCATGCTGGGTTTTTTGCAGTGCCCAATACCTTTCTTAATACCAGGTCTCCAGGCGCTAATAGCCTTAAATTTACGTTGGCATCATATACTTGCTTGAGTTTATGCTGATAATACGCCAGTTGGACCATGACATTTTCTCTTCGCTCTTCAATTAAATCTAGGCTCTTTCTTAACAGCCCGTCATTGTTACTCGGAGTGAAAGAACTCATTCTCAGTGTTGGGAATCTTGTCTCCAAAGGAATAACAGCCTCGACTCCATAAGTCATTGAAAAAGGTGTCTCTCCTGTTGATTTGTGAGGTGTGGTCCGATATGTCCAAAGGACGTGTAACAGCTGTTCCACCCATTTTCCCTTTGCATCGTCTAACCTCTTCTTGAGTCCACCTACTATGACCTTATTAATAGCCTCGGCCTTTCCATTCCCCTGAGGATAAGCCGTAGTGGAATACCTATTCGTAATTCGCAGGTCACAACAGTACCTCCTGAAGGCTTTGCTATCAAATTAAAGACCATTATCAGAGATAAGGGTGTGAGGGATCCCATACCTAGTGACAATATTTTTCCAAATAAATCTTTTGGCATCCACATCCCTGATATTTGCCAATGGTTCAGCTTCAACCCACTTAGTGAAATAATACGTGCCGACCAGCAACCATCTCTTATTCCCTGCTGCCTTAGGGAAAGGTCCAACAATATTCAAGCCCCATTGAGCAAAAGGCCAAGGGCTGGATAGAGGATTAAGGACTCCTCCTGGTTGATGAATGTTTTGGGCAAATCTTTGGCATTGGTCACACTTCTTCACATATTCTTGTGCTTCCTTCTACATGTTCGGCCACTAATATCCCTGTATAAGGGCTCTGTGAGACAAGGATTTTCCTCTTGTGTGGCAAGGATTTTCCTCCTGTGTGGCTTCCACAAATCCCTTCATGTAATTCTTCCAGAAGTAACTCTGATGCCTCAAGGTGTATGCACAGCAAGTACGGCCCAAAAAAATAGCGCTTATACAACTTTTGGTCCTCAAACAGCCAAAACTGAGGAGTCTTTCTTTGCACCTTGTCAGCTTCTGACTTCCCTTCAGGCAAGACATCCTCCTTAAGGAACAGTACTATGGAGTCCATCCAGTTAGGCCCCACCTTAATTTGATGAATGTAAATCGTCTGCATCTTCACCTTAGTAGGTTTACCCAAGTTTTTGACAAGGATAACCCGAGGCAAGCTCTGAGCCGAGAAGGTTGCAAGAGTGGCCAGAGAATCAGCATGGGTGTTTCTACTTCTAGGGATGTGTAATAAGTTGAAAGACTCAAACCCTGATTATAAGTGCCTGACTTGACTTAAGTATTCTTGCATTTTCACGTCTCTAGCCTCTAACTCTCCTTGAACCTGGTCGACAACCAGTCTGGAATCTGAGAATATCTCCACTGCTTTTCCACCTATTTTCTGAACCATGGTCATTCCTACCAATAGAGCTTCATACTCAGCTTCATTATTTGTGGCCGTGAAGCCCAATCTTAAGGATTTCTCAATTATGATCCTCTCGGAAGATATCAGAACTAGCCCCACTCCAGATCCTTTGTGGTTTGCTGCACGATCAACATATACCCTCCAAGACAAAGGTTCTTGTAAGGAGATCACGCCAACTGATTTTCCATCCATGTCCTGCTTCTCCATTCTCTCTTCTAATGGGACTTCAGCAAACTCGGCCACCAAATCAGCAAGGACCTGACCTTTGATAGAGGTGCAAGGCATGTAATTGATATCAAAAGCCCCTAAGATTGTACCCCACTTGGCAATCCTCCCTGTATAATCATCACTCCAGAGTGGAGATTTGAGTAGAAGTTGGGTTAGGACAACAGCTTTGTGTGATTGGAAATAGTAAGGGAGCTTACGTGTAGCATGCACCACTGCCAAAATGGCCTTCTCCGGTGGTAGGTAATGGACCTCGGCCTCATGTAGTGACTTGCTCACATAATAAACTGGCCTCTATACACCACTATTAACCCGTATCAGAACCAAGCTCACCGCATGGGAGGCTACTATAATATAAGCAAACAAAACCTCATCCACCTCGGGTCTGGACATAATGGGTGGTCGAGAAAGATATTCCTTCAACTGTTGGCAGGCCAGGACACACTCCTCAGTCCATTCAAAACCCTTCCATTTATTTAACAACTGAAAGAAAAGCCTACACCTATTTGCTAACTGAGAGATGAATCGGTTTAAGGTAGCAGTCATTCTTGTTAACTTCTAAACCTCTTTGGTGTTCCAAGATGGCTCTAAATTGTTAATTGCTCTAATTTGGTCAGGATTAACTTCAATTCCACGGTGACTAACCATGTACCCCAAGAACTTCCCTGATCCGACACCAAAAGAGTACTTAGAAGTATTAAGGCGTAGCTTATGTTTCCTTAATATCCCAAAGATATTCCCGAGGTCATTAACATACTCGGATTTTGCCTTACTCTTTACCACCATATTATCAATATAAACCTCAATGTTTTTTTCCTAACTTTGACTCAAACATCCTGGTCATCATCCTCTGGTAGGTAGCCCTTGTGTTCTTTAAACCATAGGGCATCACCTTGTTATGATAATTCCCAATAGGAGTAACAAAATTTGTCTTCTCCTGATCATCCAAAGCCAAAGGTATCTAGTGGTATCCTTGAAAAGCATCCAAAAAGCTCATTCGAGGATGGCTTACAGTGGCATCTGCCAGCTAGTCTATCCGAGGCATGAGGAAAGGATCTTTGGGGCAGACCTTGTTCAGATCTGTGAAGTCTACACATACCCACCACTTTCCACTCTTCTTCTTCACTACCACTATATTGGCCAACCACTCAGGGTAAAACACTTCCTTAATAGCCCCAGCCTACTTAAGCCTGTTCACTTCCTCCTTGACAGCGTCAGAATGCTCTTTAGATGCGTGCCGAGGTGGTTGCTTACTAGGGAGGGCAGCCGGGTTGAAATTTAGATGATGGCAGATGAGGTTTAGATCAACCCTAGAAGCTTCATAAGCATTCCATGCGAACACATTTATAATCCTCCTAAGAAACATGATCAGCTCTTCCTTCTCTTGAGGAGGCAGCTGAGGTTTGACCTGAAAAAACTTCTCTGGATCTCCATCTATAACAATTTCCTTTAGCTTCTCGCACTTTACCTCTTCTGACTCAGCAACCACAGGTAGCACCGAGATCCTTGATTGCTATGAACTCCCCTCAGCAGAGGCTGAGGACTCCACCCCAGGCTGATGCATAATTGCAGCCACCAAGCACTGCCTAGCCACAGACTGACTCCTAACTAGCTCTTCAATTTGGTCCTCGGACAGATATTTCACCTTTAAATGCAGGGTGGAAGAGATAGCTCCCAAGGCATGAAGCCATGGCCTGGCCATAATGGCGGTGTAGGGAGAGTAAGCATCCATCACGATGAAGTCAACCTCCACCACTTCCGATCCTATTTGTACTGGCAACCTGATCTGACCCCTTGGAATGACAACCTTCCCATCAAAACCTACCAAAGGTGAATCATAATGTGTTAAATCCTTAGGTTTCAACCTCAACCCCTGGTACAGATCAGGGTACATGATTTCTGTACCGCTACCCTGATCTATCAACACCCTCTTCACATCATACCCTCCTATCCTGAGGGTAACCACTAGAGCGTCGTTGTAATACCCCAATTTTTGTTTTTATGATTATCACCGTACCTTATCATTTTAATATAGAGTTGATGTACTATAAGTGTGTGCACAATAAGATGGGAGTAGACAAATTTGTGGTGCTACAAATAGGTGAGGAAATTAAAGTTTTCGTACATACAATTTGGTGCGGCAATTAAAATAATAAATAAATAAATAAAAGATGAAGATGTTTTATGGGCTTCTTAGAGACTAAAGAGATAAGCTCAAGTGAGTTTTAAACTCCAACCCACTACCCCACCAAGCCCACATCTCTGATACGTTAAAATATAAGGTAGAGGAAAAGACAAATTAGGGTTTTTATAAGAAGGGTTTCATCACTAAGGAGGCTAGGAGGTATATTTTTTTCCTCGGAGTTAATTGAAGAGGCAGAATTGTTTTGGGGCATACGGTTTGGCCACAAAATCAAGGTGAGAACCTCATCCTAATATTTCTATCTTGTTTATAAATCTTGAGATATATTTACGATTTTGGCAGTATGATAAGATTCAGTTATGTCTACTATTTGACTAATCGATTACAATGGAAAGATGGTTATATATATGAGCGTTATTCATGTAAAGATCCGATTGAAATACTCTTAAGTTAATGGTACTTTTGTATTTTATATTGATTACCCCGTTGAAATTGAGGACGTTGGGTCTGGTAAAGGACTATATATATTAGATTAATTCCTAAAAGTGAGTACATGATTTCATTGAGTTGCCTACAGATTTCCTTCAAATATAGACTTCATGATTATAACCTTTAATCCTAAAGGTGGCCTCGTATCCTTACGTTTTCAATGGGAATATTAATCTAAGGCCTAGGGTACTTCGGCTGATGCTTCTTTAATAGTAATATGAGATTTGACCCAATGCAAGGAAACATTATTGGCCTAGAATATCAATTGTGGTTATAGAAATTTGTTTGAACTCCAGTAGTATAGATTAGTTTTGGGGAAATATTGTTGCGGTGGGACTTTGATAAGGAATATTAATTGCTCAATTAAATGGTATATACGAAAGTAGTTTTCATACTTGATTTTGTAGGACAGTAGGAAAAAAAAGGGTTGTAAGGATTAGATTCCATGCTTACTGATTAAATCATTCTTTTGTTTATAGCTTACGGAAGATTAAAGTGTTCAGCTGTGTTCAGAAGTATTAGCAAGAGAGGTAAGTAATTATGCATAATATGCACAAGTTTCATTCTTTAGGTTCTTAGAAGTTAAAGGTTTTCAAAAGTTATATTTTTAAAGCTTACGTTTTCTAAAGTTTATCAAAAGCATTATTTTTACATCATTGAAAGAGAAACTTCGACTTTTAGACAAAGTTTTAAAGAGAAATTTCAAATTTTAAATAACGTTTTGAATGTCCAAATCTCATCTAAAAGATTATTTCTAAACTAACTCTTTTCAGAAAATAATGGAGTTTCAAAGTAAGTTTTCTAAAAAGGTTATTGTTCTTTAAGTTTGTTTAAGACCAAGTGATTTCAAAGTCATGTCCTTATTTTTCAAATGATATTTGAGACGCTTCTTTTAACAAATTGAGTTTTCAAACTTACTCAAGAATTGTAAAAATATTTATATAAACTCTTCAGTTCTTATTCATTCCCTAAGAGAGTCAAGCATCCTTTGATTTATGTTCTATTCGATATTGTGATCTTTGATATGCCTTTGTATTTAGAATAATTGTTAATATCAAGTAAATTATTATATTTTGTATAAACTTTGTTTTTGCGATATGTGACTCAAAATAAATGTTTTTAGAATTGATCAGATATATCAGATATATGTGTAAATCCGCTCACAGGATTGTATGTGAGAATATATGTTAATCCCTCACCAGCAGGAGTTAGATGTTGGTATCCGCTCACAGGATTGTATGTGAGAATATGTGATGTGTATATATTACACTGTGCTCTGATCAATTATATGTATGTGATTTCAAATGATTTTAAGATGTGATTAAATATGTATTAAGTGATTCATTATATGTTTTGTGGAATAATCATTTTGATATCATTGAATGAGTTTGTGAAAAATCAAAATACTCGTGCTTTGTTTGACTCTATCCTGTTGTGTATTCTGTATAATTACTTACTAGATGTGTGGCTTACCCCATCAATTACTATTTTTTTCAGATTAAAGTGTAGTTGGGAATATAGGACCTTCGGATCGGCTTGTAAGGTGCAAGGTAGAGCGTGAAAGTTGTAGGCGATTTCAGTATTACTTGAAGACTTACAGAATTTTAGTTATTGTAATTCATGTTTTGTTATAGTGGAGATTATTTCCAATTTGTGGAGTTTAGATTTTTGTAAGAGGTTTTTAAGAGTATTGTTTCTTTAGAGTATTGATTTATTTTGGATTAATTATGTTTATGGAATTATATAAGTTTAGCAGTTTAGTCATGCATCTAAATTCATGTTCCATGGATTTGGGTCGTGACAGTCGTCATGTGGTTATATGGATCCAACCTTATCCTCATCCAAAAAGTTTAACGCTGGTCGAATATCAACCCTAGTCCTCTTCGGCTCAGGATTAGAGTCCTCGGCAGACGGCCGGGCTATAGACATCACCTTGGGGAGGTGTGAACCAGTTCTCCCTAGAGCAGCGAGGATGACATTGATCGTGCCCAAGGGTGACCTTGAAGAAGCACCTCTCTGAGCCCCCAACCCCGCTTGGTCCCCTTGCCTGTTGGGTCGATACAAAAACTATTTTAACATTCCATCCCTTACCAGCTGTTCCAAATGATTCCATAAGGTTCTACAATCCTCGATAGTATGTCCTCGTTCCTGGTGGTACTAGCAATAAAGACTTTGGTTGTGCCTCATGGGGTCTCCTCCCATCTTGTTTGGCCATTTAAAGTATAACTCATTCTTGATTTTCTCCAAGACTTGATATACTAACTCTCGGAATACTTTGTTAACCACTTGAGGAGTCATAGACCCAGATTGCCCAGCAAAATCCCTTCGGGGTCTGTTATTGTTGTAGCGGTTCGGCCTGAAATCCCTCCTCTCTTGAAGGATAACCTTACCCTTCCCCTTGCCTTGTTGTTGGTCTTCCTCGACCCGCTTATACTTATCAATTCGGTCCATGAGCTGACGTACGCTACTAGCAAGTTTCCCAATCAAGGACTTCCTTAAACCATGCTCAGCAGGTAGGTCAACCTTGAAAGTCCTTACGGCCAAATCATTAAAATCACCATCTACCTCATTGAACATCTCCTAGTATCTGTCCGAGTATGTTTTCAGGGTTTCCCCTTCTCTCATGGACATAGATAACAAGGAGTCTAAGGGTTGAGGAACCCTACTGCACGTAATAAAGGGAGACCTAAACGCCTAAGTGAGTTCCTTGAAATAATTAATAAAACCTGCTCCCAGGCCATCAAACCACCTCATTGCCACAGGCCCCAAACTGAATAGGAATACTTTGCACATCAAAGCCTCGTTCTTGGCATGCACTGCCATCCTCTGGTTAAAGTGGCTTACATGTTCCATAGGGTTTGTTCGACCATTGTACATGGTGAACGTGGGCTGAGTGAATCACCGAGGGAGTCTACCTCCTTTAATTCTGCACGTGAAAGGTGACCTGGAAATTTGGTTGAACGCTCTGCTCATCGCATCATTTCCTAAGCCTCTAGAAGATGAGCTCTTGTTCTTGCGCTCAAAGTGATAGTCCTTATCATACGAGAAGGACTTACTAGGGGGTGTCCTTCACCTGGGTCTATAACTACCATCCTCCTCACCGTTAAAAGAAAAGTCAGAGCTAGGGGGAGTTCGCCTTCGCCGTTCATGGCACAACTTTCTCTTCAAATGATCAATCTCCAGTTTCAGGGCTCTGGTATCCTCCTCATGAGAAAGGTGGCTCCCATTTCGAGACTGGCTCTTGTTAATATGGGTGGTATGCACACTAACCTCCCGGCCCCTTCTTCACTCAAGGCTGACAAAATGATTTTCACGTTGGGACACCATAGATTCTGCCTGACTTAGACCTGAACCTACCATAGTTGAACGTCAAACTCACTAAAACACAAGAATTTCCCACAGACGGCGCCAATTGTAAGGATACAATTTGAAGACCAAGCCCAACGTAAGAATGGACTCGGGCTTGTTGAGCCCAATACAATGAATTTGTAGAAAGTGGGTTGGAGAACTAGGCCCTAATGAGTTGAACAACAACTAAAGTAGATCAAGATGACAAGGAAGAAAAGATAAAATGATTTTTTATAAAGAAAATCATTCTCGGCACAGTCCGAGGAGATTAACTCTAGTATATTTCTTTTTAGAATTAGGTTACAAGTTTAGTTCTTATTGCTACAGTGTTTTCTTCAATATCTTCAATCCCCTTCTCTCAGAGCCTCCCCTCTATTTTATAGTCTTTCTCCTTTCTCATCTTTGCCCTCCACGTGGACAATAGATTGTTTATGCTGATTCTTGTCCCATCAACACCCTCCTGGAGTCTTTGGGGGTAGCTGTAAGGCCGAAAAACACTGTTCAGATATCACTTCCTCATTAATGCAGCCAGAGAGTTAACTACAGAGCATTCAATGCGGTGATAGCAGCTTTCCCTTAGATATTTCCTAGCTTCCATCCCTTCTGCACGTTCATAATACACGTCCTCATCAATAGAACTTCCTGGAATGTCATCCTGGATGATAGGACACACGTTTCAATATTTGCTTCATTTAGTCAAGGGGACATTCCTTCTCAGCCCACCTCCCCCAGCCTTCACAGTCATAGCTTGCTCGTGAAGTTCAAAGTCTTATGTCTTCCTTACTATTAATCTATCCTCGAACCACTGAGTCTCCTCAAACAAGGCCCAAGGCCCAATATATATTTGGGCCTGCATCCCTATAATGTTAATTTCTTAATATGAGATATGGAATGGGTTCAAGCATTCCTATTTGGGTTATGTTTAATTTATATCCTAGCTAGCACAAATAATAATAAACAAAATAGTTCCACAATACCGATTTTTTCCTACTGATAATCTAATTGAAAAAATCAACACACTCACAAATTAAATACAATAATCAAAAACCAAAAATCTAAAATATACAAAAGATTCAAAAATTGAGAATATAAAAAAATAAATAAAAACTTACATAAAAGAACCAAGAATTTAAATGGGTGTCCATTGGTTTGCCTTTTTAATTATAGAGATGGGTTATTAGTTAAGAGGGATTGTATCAAAAAGTCATGACTGAATATATTGTGAGAGACCTTGAAAAGTTGCCTCTCAAAAAAGAGAGATTCTACAGCAAGGGAGTCAATACCGTACCAGAGGCTGTACTGGTTTAGCTAGCGGTACGATATATTTCGAATACCGGTGTACCATTTCGGGTTTACCGCTATTTTTTATATTTATAAATATATATATATATATGTGTGTGTGTGTGTGTGTGTGTGTGGGTACATATATATATTATAATAAATATAAAAGTTTACGATAAAACATTTCCTCAATTCAGAACTAATTATTCATGGTTTTCGACTTTAGTATCAATTAAAAAAAAAAAAACACTATAAAAAATAGAAAGCTTAAAAGTTACCATTGCATACTAAGAAAACAAATAATACTAATAAGTTAATGCAAATAAGTTACCATTCTGCCCTAACAAAAATTCAAAAATTACAAAACTTAAAATAAAATAAAATAAAATAAAAAACTTTTTTTTGTACCGGCCAGTACGCCCGGTACCAGCCGGTATTGCTCGAAATTGGCCAGTATGGTCGGTACATGGCTAGTACGGTCGGTATTTAAACCGGTATGAAACGTTGATGTTTCGATACCGGTATACATATCGATACAGCCGGTACCGATACGATATTGACTACCTTGTTCTACAGTGCTTTTTTGGGCACCTCTCTTTTTGAGTAAGTGGTATGGAGTCTCCACTTATTTTTTATACTAAAAAATAAGAAAAAATAAATAAATGACTGAATTATTCTCTTCATTGATTGAATACAAATTTATATATTTGGAAATTTGAAAAGTTACATGGCTTTGGGTCCTAGTTACAATTTACCAAAAATACATGGCTTTTTGTCCTAGTTACAATCTACCCAAAATAAAATAAAGACAAGTCTAGATCTACTTATCCAAAGACCTAAATCCGGAGGTTAGGTTACGGAATGAGAATGTGTTAGGCACCCATTCCGCCCAGGCAGAGTCCGGTCTTCTAGACTCTTGTGACCAATGTACTTTTTTATGCATGTCATGAATGATATGTTGAACATGTGAAACAAAAATTAAATCACACAACTTTATTTATGAATTAAGTCTCTTCTTTTGAAAAGAATAAGATCTGTTTTGGTTGGAAAAAAAATTGATTTTTGATTTGTCAAAATACCAGATCTGTTTTGTAGTATGTAGAAAAAAGTGGTTTTAGGATATAAAAATTCAGATCTGTATTTATTACATAAAATAAAGTCTTTTGATTGGAAAAATATCAGATCTATTTTTAAGAACTAAAAAGAAAAGGTTTTTTGGTTTGTAAAAGATCAGATTTGTTTTGTGATAATAAAAAAATGGTTTTTGATAACAGAAAAATTAGATCTGTTTTTTATATGTTTTAAAAAAATATGGAAATGATTTTTTAAGAAAAGAGTTTCACTCATAATTTAAATTTATGCAATCAATTATTAAACAAACAACCACAAACACAATCATGTTTAATCTTTTTTCTTTATTTCAAAATTTGCATATGTTAAGAAATTAGATCTGTATCTAAGAAAGATACAAATCAGTTTTTTAATTGAGAAAAATTCTTAGATGCATATCTATTTTTGATTAAGAAAAATTCAGATCTGCATCTAAGAAAGATGCAGATCCATTTTTTTATTAAGAAAAATTCAAATCTACATCTAAGAAAACGCAGATCCGTTTTTTATTAAGAAAAATAATTGTTCACATGCAGATTATTGGAATTAAGAAAGAGATTATAACAATTTCATGGAAAACAATCATGCTTTAAACAAAACAATGATGAACGATTCATATTATAGATAAAAACACTCATCAACATAGCAAAGAAGCATAAGAAAGATAGGGTGATTGAAAACAACCTAGTGATTGAAAACAACCTCTTGCACGAGCACTCCTTGTTCTTGAGAGGATGTTTTAGGGTTCAAAGAAACTTATTCAGTTATCTTTGAAACCAAAAACCTTAATTTAAGCAGCAAATCTCAGAGATGATCAGCAGGAATCAACAATTTGAGAGCCTAAAAACGTATGCCTCTTAGAGCATAAAAAAAAAATGCTGAATTATGAGATTCAATCTCTATTTATAGAGGCCAAAAATCTCTAAAAAATAGCCCCGAAGTCTAGAATATGAATCGGGACTCATCCTTCTGCAAAAAGATCGAAAATGGTGTGCCTTATCGTCACCCGAAGGCCATTGGGCCAAAGCCCAAAAGAGGTCGGCACTCCAAAAGTGTCGAATGGTACTCTTGGATGCCAAACGCTCTTTCGTGTTTGGGTGCCATTTGGACTCTCCTTCTAGGGTTTTTTTATTCGGTCCTTGCACCTAGACGTATTTTCATCCACTGTCTATAATTTTTTATCTCTTTTCTGGATAATTCAAGCTTTTTAAGAACAATTATCTTGTAGATAAATACCCTAAAATAAATCCAGATTATCCACAATTTTATTATTATTTAATCATCCATTTTTATTCCTATGCATGCATCCTTATTTTAAACACTAATTATCAACCAATCACAAAATTATTTAATTAATTTTAATTACTTAACCAATCAGAATTAATTTAAATTAATCATGTGTGGTCGATTCTACTTAGACACAATGCACGCTGACCGTGCAATTTGATCATGCGATATCTTTCAATCCGATGGTTCGATTTGGAAACCAGAAACACCATTGCGACCGTTAGAATCTCAAGATCATTTTTATGATATGCAATGAATGAATTGATGCATGTAATGCAAAGAAAAATTGATGCATGTAATGCAATCATGATTTTTTAAGTGTACATGGATAGTCATTCAAGTCATTCTCCTTGATTAAATCATGAGTACAAAATTGAGTGTCTACATATATATATATATATATATATTAGTTCTGAAAATTTTGATAATAGATTTTTAGTTAGAGTAGAATTTAAATTTCTAAAACTTAGATGACAAAGCTTTATCTAAATTAAATTATTGTTAAATCTCAACCCTTAATCAAGAGCTTTGTAACTTAGCATCCTAATAATATATTAATTTAATAAGATGCAACTTGAGGGAAAAAATAAAAACAAAAACAAAAACGTGGGTTGTGTGAGATTTAAGTTTAGAAAATTTTCATAATAGACTTTTAGTTTGAATAGAATTTAAATATGTTTTAAATTATTGTAAAATCATGCAATTTGAGGGGGGAATAAACATGGGTTGTGTGGGATTTAAGTTTAGAAATTTTTTATAATAAACTTCTAGTTTAAGTAGAATTTAAATTTGTTTTAAATCTTATCACTAAGTCAAAATGTGGGGTTTTTTTTTTTTTTTTTTTTTTTTTTTCATTTATAGAAAGAAAATGTGGGTTGTTATGTGTGATTTAAGTTTAGTAATTTTCTTATAATAAACTTAAAGTTTAAGTAGAATTTATATTTGTTTTAAAATTTTTGTTAAATCTTATCCCTTAGTCAAAATGTGGGGTTTTGTTTTAGAAATAAAACGTAGGTTGTTATGTGTGATTTATGTTTAGTAATTTTTTATAATAAACTTTTAGTTTGAATAAAATTTAATTTTTTTACAATTTAAATGATAAAGTTTTATCTAAATTAAACCTTTGTTAAATATTATCCCTTAATTGAGGAAATATCAAAACAAAAAATATATAATTAATTTACTAATGAATGAGAGTAGTCACTTGGTGCAACCACAGTTTCTAAGTCTGACTTTTATTGAGAGTAGCCACTAGTCGCTAATTCGTGCGATGCACGGGATAGTTAAAACCAAAAACCCCTGTAGATTATGGGAATAAAGTTGAAAATAATAACATGTTAAGAGATTAATAAATTGGATTACTTGAGAAAAAAAAATTCCAAAATGAAAATTTAAAAAGAGAGAGAGAGAGAGATACATAAAGGGAGGACTCCCTGTTGCTTTTACGAGAAAAGACCTATGTTTCCTGAAAACCAAAAAAGAAAGAAATTTCTAAAATATAGAAAACACGGTAAACAAATTGGAAGCAAAAAGTTTTTTAAAAAAAATGCTGAATTTGGTCTAGGGATGGTTCTAGGGTTTTTATTGTGTTTGGTTTTGGAGACATAAAGGAAACAAAAGTGAATCTGCATATGAAATGACACATAACTATGCTCCATGAAATCCAAAGGCAACACTCTGCATAGCAGCACAAGCCATAAATGGAACATTATCCCCTCTGTAATAGCTCTAATATCTCGGTTTTGAAAACTGGCCAAATATGTAAAGTATAAACATTAAACCACAGATATGTTAATTAATAATAGCTTAGTGGTGAAGTATGTTTGGTATTTCATAGCAAAAGTGATTGTCAATAGGATTTGAAATCTTCAAATACAAATAAACTAAAAAAATAAATTCAAAAGATTTTCTTTCCTTCTCTTCTCTCATTTTGTTAGCCACCAAAAAGAAGGGGAAAAAATCATTTTTAATCTATATATGTGTATCAGTACCACTTCTTCATTGAGGAATTTTATCAGTCATGTTATATACTTATGGACAAACCTACCCCCAATGAAATTCATGAACATTTCTAAAATCAATGCAATAAACTCTAATATGAAAGAGCTAGAAAACCCATAAAATAAATAAATAAATAAATAACTACCCACACTCCCTTCATAATTCAACCCTTCAAAAGGTGGAAATTTTTTTATTGTATATAAAAATAAACTATCAAAATTCATATTTACCACTGCAATTCAAATACAACCTAAAAACATAAAATAAAAAGAGAAAAAAAGTTGCCCACATAGACTAATAGCAAGAGTGTACTTACATTTTACCAAACACTTGGTGCATATGTTTGTTAGAATCCCAAATGATAACATAATAGCAATGAAAAGAGCGTGCCTTTGAAGAGATGTCAAAATCTTTTTCCTCCCATCTTTTTTTTGCACAATAATTAAAAAAAAAAAAAAAATTGATTACCTTCTCCAATTAAAACAAGGCCAATTATAGTTAGAAGTACATGCACCTGCAGTAAATGGAAGGAAAAGAAAAATTAAGTCTAGCAAATTTTCAGCAAGATATTAATAATTTCATCGAATATATATGCATGCAAGAATTGTTTACGAACTGACATTGAGTATCATCCACTTGCTGTCGGATTTGAAATCGATGCTTTGTCGTCGAAAGTGTAGGATCCAAACAAGAGCTAGGATTGTCACTGCTTGGCTAGCACATGAGCAAATATTGTGACTGGGTTTGCTGAGACTTGGTAGCTACAACTTGTAGTTGCCATTGCACCTATCTGAATCTCTAAGTTTGTGTCTTGATGGAGAGAAGTGAGACACTTGTAAATTTAGTCTCAACAAGAGACCTCATTGCTTTCATAAATGGGTGTAATATTGTATGATTCAATGCCACGAATAGGTGTTAGCTCCAACTGAAAATCGATCTTACACTATATATATATATATATATATATAATGTTCTCTTGCAGTGTTTTCGAAAGTACATTATACAAAGCAAATGTGCCTTTTCGTTTTACCAGATCTTTCAAAACCAGTTGTATATTCATTGATTGCACCATGTGGAATAGGTGTTCCAATGTACAATCCAATATAAAATTTGACTATTAAAACATATATTTCCACTGATTCGTTGTCAATACCAGTACACCACTTCCTCACCAACCAATACTAGGCAACAACTTTGCCAAATGCCACAACTTTTAGCCATAGGGTGACCATACTCTTGGCCAAAAAATTGTTTAGCAAAGCCAAGTTTTTGTATAAGTCTAACGAAATACAACTTTTTATTTTTATTTTTATGTCAAGTAAATCCCAGATGCACAAACCACCTGCTTAGACCCGTGTACTGGATGAGTTTGAATGAATTCAGAGTTAGGGTTTGAATCTGGAACGTTTGGATTTATAACTCATAATGCGCCCCATGACCACTGAATCAATTTCTTTTTTTTTTTCTTTTTTTCTTTTTAATATATATAGAAATTTTAAGAATAAAGCAATTTGGAAATTAAACTATTACATTTTTTTGAAACTTTCCAAAATTTAATAATGATGAGAATAATGAATAATTAAATTTAACATAACAAGCACATACCTATTAGGCTTAGGCCTTTTGAGTTAAAGTGTGTCTCTATATGTTTTATTAATTATTTAAAAAAATTCTCCAAGATGTTTATCTCCAAAACATATATATTCTATGTGAGATTATTGTCAACAGGTATCTATATATAATGGTTTCTTGTAACTTTTAAAATTTTATTAAGCTCTTAAAACATTCTTTCACAATTATAAGAATCTTATAATTTTACATTTTTAAGATAGTAAGAATCTTTAATTGTTTTTTTTTTTTGGTTGAAAATATATAAGTGAATAAACAAAATCTTCTAAAAAAATTGTTTAATCTGAATTATAAATAACAACAAGAACACAATATTAGGAACGATTTCACAAAGTTATAGAATTATGTGAATGCATTGTTCTTATAGGTTGATTTATGTTATTTAGAGTAAAACACGACGTGAACGGTTCTCAAGTCAAACAACTCCCCAAGATCAAACTATTGTGTTTGACTCACTTCTTTATACAAAAATCAAGAACAACCTTCTAACAAATGCCTTTCTTTTTAATTGATTAAGAATGTCAGACTGTGTGCCTTACCGATCCATCTAACAACTAATTGGTGAAGGATGAGGGGGAACAAATCTTTTATAGCATTCAATCGCAGACCAAGTCTATTGGTATTGGAGCATATTGTGAAATCCCTCACAATCCCTCCCTCACAATGCGGCTCCAACGACTCGAACCTATGACCTTGACTCTGATACCACTTGTCGGACCATGTGCCTTACCAATTCATCCAACAACCAATATTTTGAGGTAGAGAGAAATATGTGGGAGAGAGCAAGAACACTTGAGGAAGATAAACCATACTCGGGTCATTTGATCGAGAAAGCAATAATAGAAATAATGGAAAAAAATGTTATGATGGTGTGTTAAATAAACCTCTAACTTGGTCAGAAAATAATAGAATAGTATACTAGCTTAGAAGAGAACCTAAGCACCAATGAGCAAAAATAAACGATCACAAACGGATATAAAAGCCCACAAACTGGTGGATTGCACATTTGTGATATAGATAATGACCATGCCTACATTGGCCCCATATCATAAGATATCAACCCAAGAAGAGAAATTTTTATAAAGTTTTTTTTTTTTTAAAGAAAGAAGATGTTCATTAAATAAAATCAAAGCGTGGCCAAATCAGCCCAAACAAAAGGTAAGGTGCGAGATAGGACATCCTCCATCCACACAGTACAATCTAGTGTGCTCAAAGCTAGCCTAGCTAAATTATGAGCAACTTTGTTGCCATCTCTCTTAATGTGAGGGTATGAAAATTCTGAAAACAAACCCGAAAATAAAGAGACATCATTTATCAGCAGTGCAAGGGGAATTAATCCATTGCCGTTGTTCCTCAAAGCCTTCACTATCACTTTTGAATCACCCTCCATAATAGCACAGTCCATTCCAATCTCACTGCCAAACTCCACTGCTCTGTATGCAACAATTGCTTCCACTTCCACGGGCTGGTATTCCTACTCCAATTGCTGAATTAAGGATGCCATTACCTCACCATTGCAGTCATGAACAACCACTCCAACCCCTGCTTTGTTGTCTGCATTTGAGATCGCTCCATCATAATTTATCTTGTATTTGTTCGGTGGTGGTGTTGTTCATTTTGGCTTGGGCTGTGGTCTGATCAGGTTGTGTTATGAATACTACAAATTTTATTATATAAAACTTATAAATTAATGTGTTACTAATCACAATAAAATAACTTAAATATGAATTTATTAGGTGATTGAAGTTCATCAATCTCATCCATTGCCACATCAATTTTTATGTTTAAGTGTTTCATACAATAAAATTTGTAATAGATTTATTTTCTTCTTTCCTCTGTTTTTCTTTTTTTTTTTAAATAAAAAAATATTTTCAATCTATAGACTAATATTTGGAGTTCAATTGGTTAAAATTTGAAGGTATTTTTCTACTTGGGGTCTTAAGCAATTACCTAATTGACCTAATGGGTGGGCCAACTCTGATCCCATCCAAAGTTTATTTTGTGTAAATATGGGAATTATTGGGGAAGCATCCGACGAAGAGAGGAAAAGGAATATGTGTCATGAACCCTAATCTGTGAAGTAAAGAAAACCACAAGCCGCAAAGCCCACCTCATGAAGTGAGATTCTTGGGTCACAAGTCCCATTTGAGTAGAAAAAATGGCCCTGTTTGGTAGAGTTGTTTAACAACTCATTTTCAGTTTTTAAACAACATTATACACTTTTTCGCCCATACGTATTTCAAAAAAATACAAACAATATTACTCAAACTCCTCTACCAAACGGGCCTTAAAAGTTGCAAGGCACAATACATGAAGTGAAGTAACTTGGACTCCATGATCATGAGAGGTCCCTACGTAGAGAAAAGTAGGTTCTAGCCAACAGGACAGAGCCACTCATTGGAAAAGTAGGTACTAGCCAACAAGGATAGCGCCACTCATTGGCTAGTACTAATTTTAGTAATTTTTGTTCTATAAAATTACACTTTGCCACCCATAACAATACCATTGATTTCTTTAAGAGTAATACTATAACCACAAACTTTTCTACAAATTTTTTAAAAACTATTGAGGTAGCAAATTCTTATTGGTTCACATTTGTGCTACTATTTACATTACTTTTTTACTTATCATTAACCACACACTACAAAAAAAGGGGTTTATAGCTGCGTTTGAAAAACACGGCTATAGACCCAAAAAACGCGGCTATAGCCCGTAGCTGCGTTTCCTATAGCCGCGTTTTCAAACACGGCTTAAGTACCGCAGCAACAAACCTTGAAAAACACGGCTAAAGGTCATCCCTATAGCCGCGTTTTTCCTTTGTTCAGATGTATTCGAAGCTCCAGGCCTATGGCCGCGTTTTTTAAAAACGCGGCTATAGGTCCTGCTTGAGCTACGAACCTGTAGCATGCTTGAGCCGCGTTTTTAAACGAGGCTACGGCTACGGACCTATAGCCGCGTTTTAAATAACGCGGCCATAGGTCATGCTTGAGCCGCGTTTTTTAACGCGGCTACTGCGTCGACCTATAGCCGCGCTTTAAAAACGCAGCTATAGGTTGCTTAAAACACAGCCATTTCATACCTGTAGCTGCGTTTCTGCTGAAAACGTGGCTTTTTCAACTACATTTGAACAACCTATAGCCGCGTTTTCAAAACGCGGCAATAGGTTTTTTTTTTTTTTTTTTTTTTTTTTTTTTTTCCTCCCACCCTTCCAACATCACAACATGGGACACAAACTTCCTGCCATATATCACAACTTCCTGTTACATCCCAACATCACAAGTTCCATAAACAAGTTCCCAACATCACAAACTTGCCAAAAGATATATGAAAGTTTATATACATCGCAAAAAATATACAAGAAGCTAATTAGTTTTACATCACAAATAATAAGGCAGCAAGCAACAACATTTGTGTTTACAAAAATATATATTACAACATGCTTAGAATGTCCTCAGTTTCATTTGCTTCCGGAGGGGTTGAACGAAAACGCTTCATGGTAAAACTGCACAAATTATTCTTTGTCAAGTTAAATTTGCCAAATGTTTGCTTGCAATACAGAATAATACTCTAAATATGAATTCAAAATTGTAATTCGACAATGCTATGAGGGAATGGGACATAGCATTATTTTTTGCCTAATTATGGAGTGATTTGTTTTTTCAAACACCAAAATGAAAGGGAAAACTAAAAGATATTATATATGATATGTGCGAGACTACATACCTAGATAATTAGAAATAGGGAGAGCTCATCACTGATCTAAAACTGTAATACAATACAAAGAGTAACATAAGAGGAAGACTACACAATAGTTCAACTATTCATTAAAACAATCTAGTCAAAACTTCCAATTCAGTCAAGTTCAGCAATACAATAGTTCAACTATTATTTTTTCCCTTACATTATGTATTTTTCATGGAGATGTGAATATGCCAAGAAACTGTGTTCTTCATGTTTCAGGTGGCAAAAGGTTAATACAATTGCATCATGATATTTTATAACATATTCACCAGCAGAAAGTTTTCTTTCCGACAAATTTTGTTTACTAACTACTGACTATTGTTTTTAGAGAAATTTTGTTTACCTCAAGATTCACAGTTTCATTCCCATCATTCCCATCAAGCATTGCGATCCTAAAATTTATGAAACATATTAATATCATAGAACAATGCATTGCACAAAATAGTGTTTCGCTAAATAACATTTGTTCGCTACCTGAGAAGGATATATAGTATGAAACTCCTGGCTCCATTCCTCAAACATGCTTCTCATTGACGCCTCAGTTTTGTCATTTTTGCTTGGTGCCTTGCCTCAGATTGAGCTAGTTCCTCTCTATGCCTCGTCTCAGATTGAGCTACTTCCTCCCTATGCTTCGCTAGTTCCTCCCTAGATTGAGCTAGTTACTCCCTCAGCTCTTCATGACTCGTCTCCAACTCTGACATCCTTTGGTGAGCTCTGCTTGACGACGGAGTCGAGGTAGACTGGGAAGAGTTTGTGTCACTTCTTCCTGTTGGAGTGATTCCAAAACCTACCCCCCCCCTGTACACACCCTGGGCGCTCTAGACGACCCATCACCTGAGCATACGCGTTGTCGTTGGACCAGAGGATTCCATTACCAATCTCTCCTTGTAGTCGTATGCGCTGGTCATTCAAAAGTGCTGCCATCCTATCCTGTTTTCCCACAAGAACCAAACAACATATACACCATAATTAATACAAACACAAAATACACTAAAATTCAATTTGAACAAATTGTGCTTACCATGTTCTCTTACACACGGGCACTAACAGCAACCCCATCTTTGGTGCGGTATACTCGTTGATATACATCCGCACGTTCGACTGCCGCCCCTTTAGCTTTCGCCTACATGATGAACAAACATAACTACAATAAACACTAGTGCTTACCATGATGTTATGCCACAATTAACACAAATCCACAATGAAATAGTCATAACATAGCAAATCTGGGAAATAAAGATAAAGCTGAGAGAGTTGTAAATAAATGAGAGGATTTAGCTAGCTTCCAAATACACGTGGGCTTGTTAAATGCAGAGATTAAAAATGAATCTGACATGGGGAGTTAGAAAATAGGCATCATAGACTTTCTATAATGACACTTTATTTGAGATAAGCTTGAGATGCCCACTTTGCACACAAATTTGTCACAAATTACCCATGGGTCATCTAAAATTTTGAGACATAGTAAACTAGGCATGGTTCTCTATGATTTGCAGCAAACAATTATTTTCGATGCTGACCAGATTGGTGGAAAATATGTGCACCAACAATGACAAAAAATATACATTTAGAACTTCCCATTTGAATCAGTATCCTTCTTGACATCTTATTTAGCACATGTTCCATTTGTCGCAAACAGTCAGCTATAATGAAAACAAGCTTTTGGTTGTGTATAGCAACAGTTTGAAGTCAAAACTGAATGAATGATCACCTTAACATCAATGAGTTGGATAGAATTTTATTTGGTAATAAATATATTTAGTTGACATGGATAATTAGAGAAGGTGGAGATTATGGTCTCTATATTTTACTAAGTTTAGAAGTGTCAATGACACTGCTATTTTAGGGCATAAACCAAATCTATATAACATCTCACATAAAAAAGTCACCTTCCATCAAATTTAAATCATAAAATGCAGTAGTGTTCCAATGGCTAGTTCTTTCTAATCCAACACCATAAAAAGTACCCCATAAGCATAGTCGTTATCACACAATCTAGTGGCCATCAAAATTTAAATTCTAGGTTGAACTAGTGCACAAGCAAACTTTGCTAGACTTTCTCTCCTTAAGTGGCTGCTTAATATGTATATATTAAGAGGATTCACAAAGTCATCTCTATATATTAAAAGGATGCATAGAGTCATTTATTGCATTTTTTACTTACAAAAAAAGACCTATAATATAACTAACTTATCCTTATTCTTATAACATATGAAATGAGGTTAACTCGGTAAATAGGAAAACAAAATATCAAAAACATCATGTAGGCATTCATGAATAAGGGTTTTATTTCTTACCATTTGATCAGAAATTTGAGCAAGACTTTTGGCCCCATTCCGTGCTATGTCTTCCTGCTTACCTCGACTTGCCTTGTTTTTAATACTTTTTGTCTGCAACCACATTACCGTCAAAAATAAAACAACAAAACATCTCTTCACTAAATTACCACGAAGATGAGATTGACGAAGAAAGTAGCAGGACCTCAATTTTGTCATCGAACCAATAATCAACCATCTCAACCCATTGCTCTCTGATAATCTCAGGCGGTTTGCTAGCCAATACCTGTTGCCGTGTCAACCCTTCTTTTTTGTGATCTTTCTTCAACTTGGTTCTGCGATTTCTCCTCAGTTCCCTAAGTTGATGCATTGCCCATCTCATTTGATTGGGTTTTGGGACAATATTGTCATTAATTATATACCGTTTCTGAAATGCCAAAGTGGAGTTAGCAAAATATTATATTACAATTACAACAACGGCTGAATATACATAGGTAATTAGGACAGCAGCTGTAAAGCAAAATAACTACTATTTTATTTTCATACTACCTCAACTTCCACCCAACATTCCTTTTTAACTTTTTTAGGGACCTTTGGCCAATTAGCAGGCGTAAGCGGGCATAACATGCCATTCTCGCAAAAGGAGGCCAAAAACCGAACGAACAAAGACCCGTCGTCCTCAATCGGTTGGCCTGTAGCATTTAACGGCAACTCGATTTTGTACTCACCAGTCATTGCCCATATGTCAGCCAACCATGCTTTCCCACGTCTTCCAGGCCTATTTCCCTGTGGTGGATTTTGTACAGGGTCTGGATTTTGTACCGGGTCTGGATTTTGTACCAGTGCTGAGGTTTGAACATAATCATCTGTATCTACAAAACCACCAATATTAGGCCTGATTTAACAAAGCTCACATGTAGTGAAAACTATCAAACCATGCAAACATTTGGCCCGAAAAACGTAAATAATAAAAAGTTTAGGATTTCATTTAAACAAAACATGAGTAAATTTAAGCCTTTCTCCCATGCATTCATGTAACCCACAAGTTTTGCAAGTATAACTTTCAATCATTTAGGAACAACATAAATGTATGGGACTTCTCCTTACTATGACTAATGAACCTAGATGCCTAGTGGCACTATGAGTAATCGACCAATCAACTTGTTCACCCATTATATTGGCAATTCACACATTTCGTTACACATAGAAAGGTTGTAACTTGGCCTACAAATTTGGAAGATCCCTTAAACAAAACTATGTCTTGGCACTTATTTTGTTTAAAATGAAAATGAAATTATTATAACTCTTCTATGATGCAATATTTTACGCAAATTGTGATTTAGGTTAATTTTGCATCTTTAAAGAAGCATATATGCACTTACCTAGCTTTTGAAAAGATGAGCAAGCATGCTTCGTTTGGGTTGCCTTCATTTTTCCTTAATAAATTTGGATTTAGAATATATAATTTCCACCCAAACTTATCTTTGATCATTCTTAAGTGCACTGACATGGACCAAAGTGGACGGAGTGGACCAAAGAGGATGAAATTGGTCCGAATGGACCATGGTGGACCGAAATGGACTGAGCAAAAATAAATGGACTGAGCAGACCAAATTAGACCAAATAGACCAAAATCGACCAAATTTGACCCAAGGGATATGAATGGACCAAACGGACCGAAGTCAACAACATATATTGAATCCTACAATATTAAAAAGATGTGAACCCAATTAATTCTTATATCTTTTAGAACTGATCCAACCATCCAATAATAAACATCAAACCTTACATTCGAAGACATGACCAATACCTGGAGCCTGCGTCTCATCGTCACTTGCCATCGGTCTTGCCACCGGTCTTGCGTCCTCAGAAATGTGGGCTTCCTGATCAGCTGCCTCCACCCGTTGTCGTGCATGCGACGATCCTTCCCCAACGTAAACAAGGCGCAACTGACGTTTCATCCCCATTCTTGCGTCCAACCCCTTTTACAACACAAAGAGGAAAAATGGTCAACAAGTAATGACATGATAGATTAACAATTTTAAAGATAATTATGTAAGTTAAAACTAATATTTCTTAACAACACGAAGAAATAACAATTGTAACATTTATATGCAACAACATGAAGAAGTAATAGTTTCACCTGATAATTATATACGTGCAAACTTTTATTTCTTAACAGTTTTGTCAAAATAACAGTTTCCACATATATATGCAACATTGTCAAGCTTTGCACACAATATCCCTTTACAAATGAGAACTTATAAGTTCAATAATAACTATAACATAATTACACATACAACAGCAGTATCCTATTACACTACTCATCATCACTGTACTCGACTTCGTTGTCATCTTCATCGTTGGACTCATCATCAATGAAGTCACACTCATCGAAGTTGTCCATTTCATGAAGATCTCTTGGGCCAATGATAGAGGCATCAATTGTCATTCCCTCCACATCATCTCGACTCCAACAAAGGTCATCCCTACCAACATCAGTACTAGTGAGAGAGTACGGAATGTTCTCAAGAAACTCATCCGTGTCATCCTCATCACAATGGGGCCCAATACCCGCATCAAACACATCTCTGGCTTTCGTTTTAACGACGACATACCAATCTTTGTGCCTTTTATCTTCAACATAAAAAACTTGTGTAGCTTGAGATGCCAAGACATATGGTTCATGCACAATTTCCTCCCCACCATTTCCTCCCCACCATGTACGGAGTGAGTAAAATTCACCATAGGAAACCCAAACTCATCAGTCTTATATCCCCTCCTATTTTCAGCATCAACCCATTTACACTTGAATAACACATATCTGATATTGCCAGAATAATTCAACTCAATAATATCTGTCAACACACCATAGTACGTATTGCCACCTTCAATGGCGACACTAACTCCACTATTCTGCGTTTTTCTATTTCCCTCAACATTTGAACTCCTAAATTTTAACCCATTTATGACATAATGTTTTAGCCGATTTACTGAAGTATATGGCCCTTTGGAAAGCGTGATAAGTGTATCAGTAAGTCCAGTACTTTCCTCATCAGCATCAGTCATTGACATCACCTAATATAACGAAACAAACTAATTCTAATTAGTATAGTCATTCTACTTATGGGAAAGTTGCAAGGTTAAGAAGTTGAAGATGTGACACGTACGTGACATCTAAACCAGCTACAAAACTTCTCCATATGGTGCTTATGAATAGTATCATTGGATATACGCCTGTGGCCACTACGAAGTTCGTCCTCCATCAAACTTTTGTGCATCCTGCATGAGATGTCAATTGTGTTAATGGTAATACACGTATGTCGTGCAATTATATTGATGTCTGATGTACTTACTCACGAAACTGCTGAATGTTCTCGGAATTGAATAGGACATAGCGATGAGCTTGGGTCAACTCCCTATTGTCTAATGCCACACTAGAAACCGCCCCTGTTGACTCCTCTATCGCCCTCGTGGGTCGTAAGAATACAGTTTCAACTCCTTCCATATACCGTGAACAAAATGTTAAGCATTCCTCCATTATGTATCCTTCGGCAATACACCCTTCTAGAGCAGCCCTATTCCTTACGTAAGACTTAAGGCGTGAGAGGTACCTATCATGCGCATGAGAAGGTTAGTAATTGAAAGTAGCTATTACAAAGCACACATGAAGCCTCGGACAAGCATGTATTACGTACGACTTACCTCTCAATGGGATACATCCAACGGTACTGAACTGGACCACCAATCTTGGCTTCAGTAGCCAAGTGCATGACCAAATGTACCATCACAGTGAAGAAAGATGGTACAAATATCTTTTCCAATTCACACAACGTGACTGCAATGTCTGCCTCAGCACTCTCAATATCTGAAACCGTAAGGGTTTTCGAACAAATTTGCCTAAAGAAACAAGCTAACTTTATCAAAGGCCTAGTAACGTGCAATGGCAAAGATCCTCGTAAAGCAATTGGAAGGAGTTGTTGCATCAAGATGTGATTATCGTCACTCTTTAAACCAGAAATCTTGCGTTCTTTCAGGTTGACACGGTGTGAGATGTTGGAAGCATATCCATCAGGCACTTTTACATCCCGCAAAACTTGCAAGAACCCATCCTTCTCCAATGCAGTCATATGAAAACACGAGGGCGGTATCATATACTTATCATCACCTTTTCGCTGTAGGTGGAGTTCACTCCTTATTCTCATGTCCACTAAGTCAAGGCGTGCCTTGTAATTGTCCTTTGTCCAGTCCTTCAAGTTCAGCACCGTGCCAAGTATATTGTCCATCACATTCTTCTCTATATGCATCACATCAAGATTGTGTCGCAACTTGTGATCTTTCCAATAAGGCAATGTGAAAAAAATACTTCTCTTCTTCCAAACACACTGGTTTGCCTCGCCTCTCTTTCTTTTTTTGTATTTTTCTTGACATTTCTTTCCCAGACAACGTCCAACTAAACTTTTAGTGTCCACAATTATGCTTGACGCAACAGGTGGCATAGGAGGCACTCGCATATCAGTAGTTCCATCAAATAATGTATCTTCTTCCCGAAATTCGTGGTCACTACCCAACCATCGCCTATGTCCCATGTAACAGAATTTGTGGCCATTTTTTAAATATCGAGAGTCGGTCTCCGAGGCATAACAAGGACATGCAAATTTACCCTTCGTACTCCAACCCAACACATCTGCGTATGCAGGAAAATCATGTACGGTCCACATCAATGCTGCACGCAATTGGAATACATTTTTTGAAGATGCATCGTACGCTTCTACTCCAACATCCCATAATTCCCTCAGTTCTTCTACTAAGGGTTGCAAGAACACATCTATCACAATCCCTGGCGATTTAGGACCAGGAATAACTAAGGATAGAATCAAAGATGACCGTTTCATGCACAACCAAGGTGGGAGATTGTAAGGGACTAGCATGACAGGCCAAGTGCTATGAGTAGTACTCAGCATTTCGAAGGGGTTGAACCCATCCACAGCTAATCCAAGTCTGACATTACGAGGCTCAGACGAGAACTGTAAATGCATAGTGTCAAACATTTTCCATGCATCCGAATCAGTAGGGTGCCGCATTACCCCGTCATCTGTACGACCATTAACATGCCATTTCATAGAACTAGCCAGGTCGGGTGACAAAAACAGTCGCTGCAATCTTGGCTTTAAAGGGAACCATCGCAGAATCTTTGCAGCTTTCTTCTTTCCCTTACTGGATGAGGCATTATTACCTGTAACGGATGCCTCATTCTTTTTCCACCTACTTTCTTTGCAACAAGGACACGCATCGAGGTTAACATTCTCCTTCCAAAATAGCATACAATCATTTGGACAAGCATGGATCTTCTCATAACCGTTACCCAAATCTCGGACTATCTTCTTAGCCTCATAATGGTCCTTTGGCAACTTAGCGTTTGAAGGGAGCATATCCATCAAGACTTGAAGCAACATGGTAAATGACTTATTTGTCCAACCACAAAGAGTCTTCAACTGGAACAACACAACGATGGCTGAGAATATGCTAGATTTTGTACACCCAGCATATAATGGTTTGTCCACATCATCTATCATTTTGTAAAACTTTTCTGCACCATCATTCGGACCGTGAGCCGGTTGTTGCACAGTTTCACCTTCATCCATTGGTTCGGGTGGCATTTCATGCGTGGGGCACAAATCATGTAACATCCCACGAAAGTCACTGTATTGTTCTAGGAAGTGTTGCACATGACTACTCCCACATTCGGTGGCCATTGGCGCAGCCGCCGACTCCCCATGCCATTTCCAATGTGTGTAACTTTGAAGAATCCCCTTATGAAACAGATGTTCACGTGCCATCCCTGGCGGTACCAAACTCAAATTCACACATTTGGTACAAGGACAAAATATTTTCCCATCCCTTGCATGTTTTGATGCAAATTCCACAAATTGAACAACACCTTCAATATATTCCATTGAATCCCTCCGCTTCTTCATCCAACTTTTATCCATTGCTATACAAGATAAACAATATTTGACCTACAACAACATTTGGTAATGCATAGGCAGTAAACCATCAAATTAGATTCATAGGTGATTTGAGACCTATAGATGATTTCTTACGAAGAAACATACCCAACTATGCTTACATTTTCATAGAACATATATATAACACTACCTGAAGAGTAACCTATGCTTTCAATTTTCTACATAATCATCATGAACAAAGCATAACTTAATGTGATATGTTTTGGAATATTTTAAGCATAATTGTTGGAATCAGATATTAACAAATCACATATGAATGTAATTGTAATAATTACAACCTCCAGAATACCAAGATACGTACTTCCAAAAAAGAGGTTGTCTCCTACATGTGATAATATAAGCTAAATCAGACAATGCTGTTTGTATGTTCCTCAATATGTGTCGAATAACCCCTATGGCTTAAATACTGGTGATTCAACCTAAATTTGTTAATTATTATAATACTACTTTCACTTGCATCTGTAAATATGACATTTAGATAGATATACGAACTATTATAATACTACTTTCACTTGGCTTCATAGTTTGATAGATTAGCTATATATGATATAACTGTTATTATGGAAAGAGGAAGAAAACACTTACGGACACATATAGGAACTATGAAGTGTTTTCATTTTCATAAATTACAAGAAGGTTATTAAGAAGGTTGTGCATTCCTCACAAGTCACAACATACATGTAGCAATAAAGTAAATGTAATAACTATATTCATTAAGAGTAATGTATCATAATCTTTTTTGTTATGCCTATTAAATTATACAACAGAATGAAGATGTTTTTTTAATCTTCCAAAATTAATAAATTAAGTAGAAAGGTTGACTGTGTAGGGTGATTTAAACAAGAGATATCACTATATTATCACTTAGCTATGAAGTGTTCTCAAATTTTTGTGAGACAAGCCTATATCTTTCAGCAGCAACATCTGCCTTTGCATTTAGTTAATTGTCAAATTGTTATATAGAAATATAGAATGTGATTTTCTATTATGGGTTTGCAATAAACATAGTATTATGAAGATGATTTTCACGTGGTTGAGAAAGACTAAGAATGATTTGTTTGTGAATTAATTTTCTAGCTAGAAAATAGTAGACGCCTAATGATGAACCTTATATGCTAAGATAGTTATTTAAACAATTTTGTTTAAGATAATAATGTAAAATGACTCCCAATGTAAACAATGCATATGGTATGTTTTTTAAAGCCTCACTTATTGTAACTGTAGTAATATTTTTAAACAAATAAGACAGTGAAAATAAATGCAGGTATGATCATGTGAAACTTATTACTTATTAAAGAGGGGACCTATAGCTACGTTTTTAAAAACACAGGTATATGTGGTGGGTTGTAGCTGCATTTATAACAAACGCGGCTATAGGGCAACTATAGCTAGATTAGGGAATACATTTTTTGTAATCATATATTACCCCCATTACGAAGCAAAAATACACAAAAAGTGCTTAAAATTGTAGAAGATTGGACCACATTGTACACAATATAATACAACCATGTACACATATAAGATGTATAAGAAAGCTAAATATTATATTACACACCAAGTATGAGTATTTTTATTTTAGTTTGTAATATATATCTGCAACTACATACTTATGTCATCGCTGACCTCAACAAGAAAGATTAATTAATAAATACATTGGAACTCATTTTTAGGGAAGTCATTTTTGGTTTAATGACAAAATAGAATAGAAAAAGGGTTATCTTGCTTACTCAATTGATTTTCTATACAAGTTTTGTAATATAGCACATATAGTAAATATTATGTATGGTGATATTTAATTTCCAAAATAAGTAAAACGGTTGGCCACATAGTAAAAGGTTTGAGGGAACTCACTTGTAGTTAAGGAGAAAAATTTGTACGAAAATAGTTATCACACAGAAGGCCAGATCACTTGCAGGACAATCTCTACTGCCCGCACCAAATGGAATGAAAGCCTCTGCTTTGGCTTTTAAATTCTATTTACAAGAAAAACAACAAGTTAGTTAGTATCTGAAATATATTTGGGGCTTTGACCCCTTCGTTCAGGTTCCAAGAATTAGTCTTACTATATTTGAAAAATAGCCTCATAATTTGTTGATTCTATTAGCGAGAAAGAACCTAATGCATGCATGTAATAATTAGGTGTTACTTGTTGAGAGTCGATTGTCACCTTTTCTTATGAACTTTAAAGTTGATTTAATTTATGAAAAACGTTAGTCAAGGAGGAAGTTGTATGAAGGGTTCAACTCAATTTAATTTATGAAATTTTATTTCATTTATGAAATATGTTAGTCAAAAGAGAAGATGTATGAAGTGATAATATCTATATTTAGGTACTTCCCAACTAATTTAGTTCAGAGGCAGTTCAGGCTGCATATATGCAGATGTTCACACACACACACTCTCAAGCATCTCTTCATGCAATTTCAAGAGTGAGATATTCACCCATTCAAATATAGAACCACTTCCGTTTCTAATACAGTACTGCACGTTGGATATGTCCCAACTGTGTTTGTCTTACAAATCTCTTTTCAAAATTTGTATGATATGGCTACATATTTTTCAAATACGCCCATATGATACAAATCTGGATGTATATAATTAAAAGGAAAAAACAATAAAAAAAAAAAGACTTACAAAGATGCAAGTATGCATCAAATTAAGAAAGATAGTAAACACAACTAAGGTGAGGCGTGGAAATTGGGCGGGTACCAAGACGAAATGATAGGAAATGAAGGTGAATAGCTTTTGAGAGGCGTCTGGATTTTCTTGCACAGTGACCAAAAGTTTTGGTGAACTTCGTGCCTCTACCAACAATTTCAAATCTTTGAGAACATCACCTGTGAAATATATGTAAGAACATGTTAATTAATGGATACAAAATCCTTTTACTTCATAGGAAGAATTAATCATCACTGATCTTTTTTGTAAGTAAAAAAAAATATTGAAAATAAATAAATAATAATACAGATAGCACCTTCATTACACAATAGGTGTACCAAACTACCCCTTAACTGTGTTTTAGTATTCCAATTTAAATATTACATACGTCAACCCAAGTTGCATAGTCTTTTGAACTGAAATGTTTTTTTGACGTCATTGGGTTATGTATAAGTTTGTGCACCCTGATGAATTGTTTGATTTAAGAACTCAAACTACAAGGTATATGCAGTTTCATTGTATAACAATGCGCATTATCTTTGTTACATGAAAAATATATTTAAAACAGTCAGTAATTAGTCAATTAAGAAACTATCATGTGAGCAAACTATCTATGGTGAAGGTTTGTCTTCAAGTTGGTTATTAGTTGATTACAAAAAGATGAACCTGTACACAAATCCAACTAGTCGGGTTGTACAAAAATTGCAACCAAGCCAAACTATTACAGTCTTAGAAGCCAAACAGATTGGGCCAGGTTCAGTTTCTCCACATTTGTATGATAGCTAGCATATAGGAATTTTATGGGAAAACTTGTGCAGTCATAAAGTCTATCTAAAACTCAACAATGCATATGTAGACTTAAAAAGGTGCCAGCTTTCTTTAAGAATCTGTTGTCATTGTTGCAGGGAGACTATACCTTCACAAAATCAGGAACCCAGTAAGTCTCCTTGTTGTTTCTAAACAATTCCTTGAATCAACGTTTCTACTTTAATAAACCTGGACAAATATAGAATAGCTTGATCAGGAAGAATAAACGTTTAAAATAAGGCCAGCATATCCAAGAAGCCAAGGTATATATATATATATATATATATATATATGTATACAACTTGAGCCAAACATAAAAGCGAACTTCATCTAATTTTAAAAAAATAATACGTAACACACTTCTATTGTTTGTTACCCATGTCCAGCATGCATTAAGTGCTTACACATGCATGCATGATTCGATGACATGCATAAATATGATTTTAAGTATGCATGCATGCATGACTCTGAAATGCCAAAATGGAGTACATCATTTGCTAGGTACACCCCCTAGAAAAATAGTACACATTTGAGAAGCCCTATTAAGACATATGTTGCCATTGGGAAATGTGGATCCCAATTTATATAGGGCATAAAAAATTAATTTTTTTGTTCTATTTACTAAGATATGAGTGAATTTAGGGTTTGGTTAGGTAAATTGTGATAATTTTTCTAGCATACAAGCACTAATATGAGTTCTCTAATAACACAAAAACTTCTCATTTTTTCACAACTATTGAGGTAACAATTGCGATTGGAATGAAATAAAGAAGTATTAGTGGTGGGCTAATGTTGAAGTTATGTTTTATTGATCAGAACTTGCAAATTTTGTATGCTGGATTTTTTTTTTTTCCCCCTTTAGAATTACTTTATGATATATCTTAACATAATAAGCCTAGTGGCATAAAATTTTGTTACAAAATGGATAATGCTTTAAGATGACATGTTCTGGTTATAGTATAATAAAAATAGTTTTAGTGATGAGTTAATGACATGTTCTGACATGTTCTTTTCTTTATTTTGTAGAAAAAAAGACTTTCGTTTTTAAGATGACATGCTTACAAAATATTATGATGATCTGAGATCAATGACCATTCCATCATAAAATATTTACATTTCATTTTTTTTTTAAACTTTAATCAATGAACATTTCATCATAAAATGTTTACATTTCATTTTTTTTTTTTTTTTTAAAGTTAAAATTAGATGCAAAACAATGAGTTTGTGAATTAAATAGTGAATAAAATCTTATT
Source organism: Quercus ilex subsp. ballota (assembly GCA_032727855.1). NCBI lineage: Eukaryota > Viridiplantae > Streptophyta > Magnoliopsida > Fagales > Fagaceae > Quercus > Quercus ilex. Next base: position 36,887,477 of record CM064910.1, read on the forward strand.
GACACCAAATTTAGCATGAATATTAAGAATAATAAAAACATGTAACCCAATAGTAAGATTTTTTAAATATTAATTCAATACAAAATTGTAGACTAATGTAATGTTGCAAAGAGTTACATGGTGTAACTCTCTCTCTCATGTGAAAGTTGTGCTGCTTTTTTAGAGAAAGAAAAGTTACAGGCTTTCCAGCTTATTGGCATTAACAAAGTAGGAATTGTTTGATATGGGGTTCGCGCCTTTTATGTGAATAGCTGTTGTGATTAAAAAGCTCAATCCCATCATAAGCTCGCACGTGTATGTAATGAGAAATATTTGTTCTCTTTAGAGAAAATTCCAATAAGAAAAGGATAGTTTGACCTTATATAAATAATTCATGGTGTCCTAATGCGTTTAATTTCAAAGCTTTTTTTCCCCATAAGAAATGAACAAAGGATGCTAATTAATCTATTTATGGAGATGGTATCTCATACAATTGCAAAAATATAATGTTCTTTCTTGGAAAATTATATATATATATATATATATATATATATACATATGACTATGAGACTTGCATGTGAAAGAGATATTACATGATATAAGGATTGTGAAAAATAATTTTTGCTATTTACGAATAGATTATGGTTAGGGTGCATTAATATTTTTGAAAGGACGCGTTTATGATCAAACACCCCAAACCTACAATTACGTACATTCGTAAAAAGGAAAACAAGTTACAATTATCTTGTATAGATATGATTTGAACTTATGACCTTACTAAAGTTCATAGGCACCGCCACTCTTATCTCTCTATTCTCAAAATAATAATAATAATAATTAGGTGGGGAACAGGCCCAATAGGGACCAAAAATGCACATTAATGGTCTAGTGTTAGGTAATGTAGAGGCAAGGCAATGTGTTCTTGTGCATGAGGTGGATTGATCACTCATTTCATTATCAAACTTTGTTCTTGTTTTTTACTTTTGCATCATGATTGTAGTGGGAATGACCAACATTTGGGCCATCCCTATGAACTACAGGATATAGATGAGAGAGATTAGAGAGAGAGAGAACATGAAATGATAAAAGTATTACTACTAAATTAACATTAATCCTATGTGATGCATAATATTGTTTTTCTATACCAATTTGGTAATTTTGTGTATTTTGTTTTAAGTGTAAGTTGCTTATCCTAACAAAAATAATAAATAATAAAAAGTTAGTGTAATGTAAATAGAGATTACCAAGTCACTTGAATTTTGTGGTCTTAATTAAATATACTAAAATGCTAAATAATTTGCTTATTTAAAAGAACCTTTTTAGTATGGATTGTAAATTAAATGTGCATATACTATATAGGGATTGATTTAAAAGTATCAACTAACTGAGTTGTAGTATTTGTTCTGTGCTTTTTTTAACTAAACATAATAGAATTTTGATACAATAACCTTAATATTTAAAAAAGAAAATAAAAGAAAGATAATTGATTCATTTAATAGTTATTAAGTACAGTCATTCTAAGGACAAACCTAAAAGAATATTAATGAGATTAATCAATGAGTCGCCAATGAGCTATATATTAGTGTGTTATAGCTTTTTCACTAGTTAATGTAAAATGGTATAACTCATAAAAAGTCTAAAAACCATCCTGATACAAAGTCCATAGGTTGGGGTGGGTAATTAGATTATGGCCACTTTCTCATGCCTAATATAAAAAATAAAAAAATAAAGTTTTATGTCAACTATTTAATAATATTTTTAATAAATAATTATCAATTTATTATACAATTGGGTATAAAATTTCAATTTCATAAAAACTAAAAATCTCAAAATGCCAAAATAGATCGATCAAACAAACTTAAGATGCATTTACTTTTGAGAATATTAATAGCACAAACAAAACCCAAGATTCAATAAAAAATGCAGAACCCAACTCAGCTATAGTTCATCAATTTGAGAAAAGAAAAAGAATTAAAAAAAAAAAACGATATAAATTGATGGAACATTTGACAGCAATGGCTAGTGCATATAACTTTGATTTTCAATCAATGGCTAGTGGAGATAAATATAATTAACAAGTTAGCTGACGGTGATGAAATCCAAGTCCAAGAATATATAAAATTGACTTTACAAATCAAGTGGGGGATATAGGCCAACAAACAACTTGTTGTACATACATCCACAATTCTTCCTCATTTTTCTGCTTCATTCAATCCATATGAGACAATGTATCCTGGTAACCTATTAATTATAACATGCAACACCATCTACTTTTGTTTCAATCTTCATTTAATTGGGTCAATTTTATGTTTTGTTTGGTTTGGGACAAAATCTAAGTACATCTTGTATCTTAATCTTTTAAGTTTTTTAATTAAATTCAACTATGTATTTGCATCCACCAATGAATCACAAAATTTAATTGATATGTTCTTAAAAAAAAATTGAAACTATGTTCCTAAATTTTGGTCTCTTCTTTCATGAGTCTAAAAGCATCAGCATACAAATGTAACTCATTTTTTTTTTTTTTTTTGGTATGCACAGGAGGATTGGGTGTTGTGTAGGGTGTTCTACAAAAATAGAGAAGTTGCTGCCAAACCTATATATAGGATACATGCAGAAGTAAAATGGGAGCTTTGTTTTGGGTGTGGCTTTGGCCACCAGTAGTGTGGAGTGGTCAAATTGGTGGATCATAAAGTTTAGTTCGTTTGGGTTTGATTACAACCTCTCTCTCTCTCTCTCTCTCTCTCTAAAAGGCGTCTCTTTATTTGCTGATGTAACGAGGTTGTTTGTCTGGGTGCTACTGCTAACCAATCAATTTTTTTATGTCAATTTAAAAAAAGTGAGACCTAAGGATGATATTGATTCCATTCACTCCCCCTTCTGGGTGCTTATTCCAAAAAAAAATAAAGAATGATATATTATTTGATTTTAAAGTTCATGGATTCAATCAACATAATTACTAGATAATAGACTAAATTAAAACTTTACTTAATAGATCAAGGATGAAATCAGTAATTTAACTAATATATTAATAATTAAGTTGTGGATTCTAGTTATTAACTCAACTCGTAAAACCTTTTCTGGTCAAATAAAAGATTTGAATCATACCTTCAATAAAAAATTAAAATGAACTAATTGTTGAATTTAATTATCCTTGAGGAAAAAAAAAATTATCACGCTATTAATTTGTGTTGCATTTGGAGTTCCTACTAATTGATGCATCATTTATTAATATATGGACGGTTATTTTTAAAAGCAAAATTTTAAACCAAGGTTTGTTCTTAATGAGAAAATAAATATAGAGGGCTTAATATCTTTGTAATTTTTTTTGAGAATATATCAATGTTTTTGTAAATTTGAAGTACAAAGATTGTGGCTTCTATTCTATATGATGAAGATCATACCATCAAGTCCCTTTTTTTTTTCTTTTTCTTTTTTCCTTTCACGCCTTTTGGAATTCTAAAGAAAACTATAATCAATAAAAATCTAACGGATAAATAAGCTATTAGGGACTTGGTGGAATTAAAGCATTATATACTCTCCATGACTGTACAAACTTGACTTTAATAAGTACTGTTATCTTAATCATTAAAATGATCTTCAATTATTGGAACACTACCAAGTTAATCCCTACATATATATCTACTATCTTGATCGTACTGCACTGAAGCAAACATAAGGAATGAGTGACGTAACATTTTGATATAAAATATTACTACTGAAAAGTTAAATCTTCTTTGCTAATGGTAATCACATCATGATGAGGGTAATAAGATTGATAATTGTGATACATACAAGGACAAAACCAAACCAAAAAACCAGAAAGGGAAAAATCGCGCCTCCTAGATATGGGACCTCGGTGAAACCACAAAAAGACCAGACATCATCCTCAAACTGCGGAGCAACCTGGGATGTTTTATGATATATATGACAACTTTATGACAAAATAGATTATCCTACTATGCCTACACTTCTAGGCTTTGCAATTTGCATGGCTTTCGTCTCACTACTATTCAGTAATGGATGACACGAATTGAAAGAGCAAATTTTCTCATAAGCTCTCTTTGCTTTCTGCTATTCTCAGAATTTTGTTTTTTATAATCTCATTACGTCTTATGTATGTGGATTATGGATCATATTAAAAATGTCAAAAGACTCAAAACTTGTTCTTTGATATACATTGAATATATCATATACAAGAAATGATCATCAAATCCTGATAAAGAAAAATGATATCAAATTTTTTTTGTTCAACTAGAGTTAGTGATCAGTTTATGGACAATACTTTCCCTAGACCTTTATTATTGGGAGTATAAACTATAAACACTGTTGCAATCCTTTTTATTTGGAAATGATTATTTTGTATTTTTTAGATGGTAGATTACAAATTTAAAAGTATACCTTAAAATGGACTCTCTTTAATTATTATATATTGTTTGGTGATTAGCAATTACCTTTCTATTAGTAGATTATGAATTGGGTTGGTAACCATAAACAAATGAAGCTTAACTAATTTTTTTTTTTAAATTCTCAAGTAATTCGGATAATAAGAAAAGCTTATTATAAGTATAAGCATCAAACTCACTTGAAAAATTAATAGTCTATTAAGCCTTGAGTTTTTCTCCTGTACTTAAGCTTATAAAAAACTCCTCTATAAGCCTTTGGAATCCTAAGCTATAGTGGGTAGTGGGCTCCTCGGGACCATTTTGTGATTGAAAATTTTAAATTGATGTTTTCTGGATGAATGAAAATATTATAGAGACAATATAGATACTAGAATTAAGTAAAAGGGCACTGTACTAGAGCACCAAGACAGAAGCATACCAACAAACATAAGAGAACCATAGCTGAAAACCTTTGTAGAAATAATTGTGATAACAAGCTAGCATGGGAAATTGCTATGATGACACGGGCTCTTCAACTCTCCCAGCATTAATGGACTCTTACATCAATAGTTCAACCTAAAGCCCATGCAGATCAGTATGAGCAAGTGCCCTGGTTCTCCATTTTCAGCCAAAACCACAACCAAACCAGCCCATTTTTCACACACATGACCAACATGGAACCAAACCTACCCACCACCAAGATTAACACTGAAACCACTTTGAAGGGACTACCAACCAATATTGGAACGTATTTAGACCCCTTCTCTTGTGACAACAAGGAACTAAAGGCTATTCTGAGTCAACTCAGCAACATGGATAGCAATCATGAAAAGTATAGTTTACTAATTTGATCAGTGCCTATAATATAAATCCACACAAAAGGGTGATGGGTGAAAATTAGAAGGAATTATAGTCAAAATATGTTAGACAAGTGATGCATGTATGACTTGGAGGCTCCATGCACGACATATAAGATATATCATTGTTCACTTAGCTATACAATCAACTACTTCACTGTCTTCTCAGGAAAAAAAAAAGATGAACAAGCCAACACTGATGAAATCCCACAAATTTTTTAACTACTAGTTCATAGAAATGAAATTTATAATTTTGTAAAGATAAGTTCCAAAAGATAAGAATATTGATACATACCTATATTAGGTTTGCGTACGACCAATGTAATTGGCCAATGCAACCAACGGCACCGTTTTCTGGTATCAAACCCAGAAAGCTGATCCAGAGCCAGCTTGTTCAATTTCACCGACAAAATCAAAAGGGTACAAATCAGAATTGCCTTTGTTACTCCAAACCAAAATCATATATAACCCCAAATTTCAAAAAATCAAATCAAAACCTAATGTTACCCAAATACGTAAATAAAAATCAATCAAACCAAATTAAATGAAAAAAAAAAAAAAAAACTTACCAGTGGCACGGGTCTATTTTCTCCTCCTTCTCTATATCTGGATCGCAAGCATCACCGTTAAAAAATGTAAAAGGATAACACTTAACACTAAATACAATTTTCATTTTTTTTTTTTAGGAACCCTAAACAGTTCAATTTCATAGACCTTAATTAATACTAAAATATTAAAAGAAAAAGAAAAAAAAATGTTGCATTGCAATGCGAGTAACACAGGCTGTGCGTATTGTACAAAAAAACTTTTAAAGAGCCAGGGTTTACGAGACAGAGCGAGAGAGAGACAGAGAGAGAGAGAAGTCACCATTTCTTTCAAAAGAGTGTTGCCATCTTTAGTAAGCTTGATATAACCGGCTCCTCCAACAAGCCTGCAACAAAATCAAAGAGAATCAGAGAGATTTCCTTAGCCCTAATTTTTGAATCCAAATCTAGAACGAAATTAATTGGGAATATTGAACATTTAAACCCAAAATCGAAACCCTAGATCGAAAATCGAAACCTTAAACCTAAAATCGAAACCCTAAACGAAAAATGGGGACCCTAAAACACAAAGCAAATCAAAAAATTTTAAAAACTTACTCATACTCGACCTTGCAACAGTGTCTTCAGTGAGATTGCGAGTTGGAGAGAGAGTGTGTGTGTGTGTGTGTGTGTTACTGATCGATGAGAAGGGAATGGAGAGAGGAGGGAAGACCGGAAGGATGACGGCGATTCGGAGAGGGTGGAAGAGAGGGAAGGAGTTTGAGATCGAGTTGAGAGGAAGGGGAACCGGAGGAAGGGGGATCAAGTTCAGAGGAAGGGGAATCGGAGGAAGGGGGATCGAGTTGAAGGAACGGGAATCGGAGGAAGGGGGATCGAGTAGTCCGAGAGGTTTTTTTGAGATCGATCGAGAGGTTAGGGTGTTTTTTTCTTTTGTGGAGTTGTGTTTTTTTTTTTTTTTTTTTATACTTAATGTTGAAGCCGCGTTTAGTGGTTAAACGCAGCTCTAACCATAAACTGAGCTGCGTTTGGTAAACGCAGCTCCAGACATATTTGAAAAAGAAAAAAAAAAAAAAAACCAAAAAACACAGCCTCACCCTGAAAAAACGCGGCTCCAGGGAGGGCTATAGCCGGGTTTAGTAAACGCGGCTCAAAGGCTAACCTAGAGCCGTGTTTTTCAAAAACGCGACTCAAAGTCTAGCCTGAAGCCGCGTTTTTTAAAAACCCGGCTGAAACTCTAGCCTGTAGCCGCGTTTTACAAAAACGCGACTACAAAACGCGGCTTAAAACCGCGTTTTTTGTAGTGCCACTCACCACATTAGCTATTTATAAATAATAAAAAACTTGTAACTCTAACATTTTTCTTGTTTTAAAGGTCATAAAAAAATGAAGGTAATTACACTCTCCTATATTGAAATTTGAGGAAATTACACTCAACTCTAAACCTGAATGGAAAGACATTATGCTCCCCTGAGGTTTAAAAAAAATTAATACTCTCCCCCTTTTGTTTGTATAAGTAACGAAATATTCTAAGTTTCTATAAGAATTTCTTTACAAAAGTTTAACCATGGTTAATAAAAAATAACTGACAAATTTAGAATAAAAAAGCAAAAATTTTCAAACACTAAAACATTTGCAATAGCAAATCTCTCCATAACTCATTAAAAAAAGAGAAAAAAATCATATTTAATATTTTAAAATACACTTTAGTTAAAAATTAAATACAATTAATTTTAATTTTGAAACTGAGGATAATTCTTGAAACTTGCCTTTAAGCAAAGGACAATTTAGTACATAACATTTTTAATATTAATTTAACAAAATTTGATCAGTCAGATGTCAAAGGGGGAAAGTGTTTTTCCTTTCAAGTTTGGGGTGGAGTGTAATTTCTTCAAACCTTAAGGGAGATGAGTGTTATTATCCCTAAAACATTTATAGATCTAAAATCTAAAACAAAATATACAAACTCCAAAAAATTAGCCTGACAACAAAAATTATCAATAACAAAGATAGGATAATAAAAATAAAAAATTAAGCCCAATAAATCAATTTCACCCAAAATAAACAATCCAGCTCTTTAAAAAAGTTTAAACAAAATAATTTTGAAATTATCCAATAGTAGACGCAAGCATTAAAAATAAATAAATAATGGGCTAAGCAGCAACAGAGTTGTCGCACACAACTAGGAGTAGAGCCGTCCCCCAATCTCCAAATCCTGATTCCGTCCTTAATAACCAATGCCATGAAGTTGGAGTTTTTGACTTTAGCTTAATTTGCGCATGTTTTATTATAATTTCTTGCATTATGATGATGTAATTTTCCATTGGAATTAAGCAAGGCCAGCTCTATTAGAACCTCTCTAGCAGATTCTTCAAATTTTTGTACTGTTTGGAGAATGAACAGTGACTTTTACCTTTTAGTTACCCACTTTTTCAAACACACTCTCCAACAGATTCTCTATCTCATTCTCTATCTCGTTTAAATATTATTTCTTCATTCATTCTTTATTCTTTTTTTATCATCATTTATTCTTTCTATATTCATTTCTAACAATTATATTTTTCAATGAAAAGTGTTATATTCACAACAATTTTCGCAATACTTTCACAAGAATTACATCAAAATCTTATGTGGAAAGTTGTTATTAGTTCTAATTTGAACCCATCGCTGAAATTATTTTTTTTACTCACCAATATTAACTAATAACAATCTATTACTTAAAATTTATTGTGAAAATATTGTGGTAGCATTTCTCAATTAAGATTTTTTTTTTTTAATATTATTTTTCCTTTCTTTCAATTCATTCTCATCCATACGTTTTCATTTCTTTTTTTCTTTTTCTTTTTTCTTGTTTTTCTCCTCCACACCCGTGTCCAGCCTATCTCTACCCACCCCACCCCTTCTTTTATTTTCTTTTCTCCCTCACATTCAAGAACATTCCAGCCTCTCTCTCTCTCTCTCTCTCTCTCTCTCTCTCTCTCTCTCTCTCTCTCTCTCTCTCGTTTACTTGATTCCAGAACATTTGTCCACAATGCAATCCAAGTGGTTCATCTTCGTCCCAGAGTAGTTGGCCCAACCTAGAGCCGTCGCTCATCTTCGTCGCCAACGCAGTCCAGATGGGTCAGATGGCTTTTGTCTTCTGTCTTCTTCTTTTTTTTCTTTTTTTTCTTTTTTTTCTTTTTTGCTTTTATTGTTATGATTTAATTAATTTTAAAATTGTGTTTTTGAGTTTGTATTCTGATAATCTGATTATGCTTGAGTTTAGAGATGTTTGAGAGAAAGATTGTTGTGTTTGTAGCCGTTGTGTTTGTAGCTATGAGAGGAGAGAGAAAGATTTTTTTTTTTATTGAGATGTATGAATTTTTTAAGCAAAAAAATTGATTTGGAGTTGCTACAGTGTTCTCTAGATTAAAAGAACTACTGTAGCAACTTCAAAAAAAAAATTTGGAAATGTTTTGGGTTTAGACATGCGTTGAAGCGTGAATAGTGAGCTTTTTTGTCCAAAAAGTAGAGATAGAGCATCTATTGGAGATGCTCTTAGGGGCCTAAAGGCAATAATGTCTAGTGAGGTATGTATTTAAATTTTAATTAAATAAATTTATTTAATACTAACAAAACTAAGGTCAATTTGATTAATTAAAAAAATAATTTTTGAATCAATACTAACCAAACTAAAGTTAATTTCATATAGAGAATTAAATATCATGGTTCAATAATAAAAATTTAACAAAAAACTAAAAATTAATCATCAAATTTAAGCAAAAATCACCAGATCTTCGTTGGATCTAAGTTAAAACCACCATATCGTCGTTGGTTTTTAGAGGATATGAGATCCAATTTTCTTTCAGGGGTTTGTCGATTGGATTAAGTGGCTCAGGTTTTGAAGATGGAGACCCGCCATTTTTTTAGGGGTTCGTCGGTCGAATCAAGTGGCTTAGGTTTTGGAGATGAAAACCCGCCACTTGACCCGTCAACATCAGTTATTGAAGCCAAAGACCCGTTGTCAACCACCTGTTTGCTTGAAATGAGTTAGTTCCGATTCTGATGGCTCCAAGTCGAACGATTCCATTAGATGTCAGTTGGGTTTGGATAGCCTAACCCGTTTTGAGCCATATATCAATAATTGGCTAAAAGAAAATTTTCAATTAATGCTTGGTACTATACTTTGGTGAAGGTTCACTCTACACCACTTATAAGAGGCTATTATTGAATCCTAAAGAAAAATGGCCCTAAAGCATCAAAACGAATTTTCTAAACAAAAAAAAAAAAAAAGCATCAAAATGATGTAACAATTTTTAGTTCATATTAAATATTATAAACGGAAAGGTGTATCTATTGAGTATTGACTTTGGTTTGTATATCATTAGATTCAGGAAATGCAATCTTAACAATAAGAATGGGCCAACCAAAAATCCTAATTATGAAATAAACTCTTTGATTTCAAGTGAAACGGAGTTGAATCATTAAGCCATGAGAATTTTTGTGAATCCAAAAATATTTATTACGGGTAAATGGCAAGCCATTCAAACAATCAACACACAGGGGTCCTCGTGGGACAACTTAATTACAAAACTTATAATAATATAGGTATTATGACAGCAATCAAATTAACTTGAGATGATTGAAAGAAAGAAAACATAGAAATCACGCTAATATCCAGTATAAAGAGTATAATAACCAAGAGCGACCGAGAGATCAACAAAGATGCCAAAGAATAGAATTGCCAGTCCAGTAAAGTTGAGCAAACGCGATTCATGTTGATGCGGCGAGAGCTGCAGGAAAGTAGACTTCTCCAACAGCCCTGTGAGAGCTGCGCATATTGCCATGTATAAGAGTGCCCTTCCCCCACACAAATGCCATGGCAAAAATTTATTTCTTGTTGGAACTGAAGCTTTTGGAAACATGAATGTAAAGAAACCAAACACCCACTGCAAAACAAAGATCATCGACAAATGTGTGAGACTTCTTTTGTTTTTTTTATATATAAATGAAAGTTTGGAAAATGTACAAGTAAAGTATTAGGCCACATTATTTTTTTTTGGGGGGTGGGGGTGGGGGGTCTTTTTTGTTCTTTGGATGATTTTGTCCCAGGTTTTTCATGTTTAAACACAGTTATAGGTAAAACTTGGGTTGTTACCTGCAAACAAAACATGCAGATAGTTGTTATGCCAATCCATGAATGCAAGCTATACACATCTTCCTTGTATATCATGTCATGGTACTTGAAAGCAGCGCTTATCCCAACAATGGCAAGAACTATAGCAAGCAGGTGAACTAGCATGTGAACTGATTTCCTAACTCCATGCGTTGCACGTACTGTTTTGTATGCCATCATTGCTGCTCAGAACACCAAACTCAAGTTAGTGTTAACAGAATATTGTGTAAATTATATATTGATTATTCCGAAAGTTTGAACTGTTAGAAAATTATGAATTTAATTATTTATTCATAATTCTAACATGAAACAATGATAAAAATTAGCAGGTTCAATTAAATCAATAGAGTTTGTTTGGTCTCCAAAGGCTCCAAACTAAATAAAAAGAAATTTATATTTTACAAAAACGAGCAATTTCTATTTCGGATAACGCTAGATTCTAAGTTTGCAATTTTAAGCATTTTCTATGATTTTTTTTTCTCAAATAAAAAACATTGAGAAAGCTAAAATATATACCTTCACCACCAAGAAAAATCAAACTAAAGAACATAAGAAATGGGTGAACCTGCCAAAAAAGAAAAAGATTTCAAGATTTGCCTCATAATTATACCATGAACCAGAATAAACATTGTCAGAATAATCAAATTGTAAGTAATTGTTTTACATTGAATACTAGGTCTGGATTGTTAGATTCATAATTCAGGCCCCCCCGATAATGCAACAACCAAATAAGAATGAGAATTAAAGCCGTAAGGCCAAAAAAGTGTGCCACATTAGTTAAACGAGAGGCTGCGCCATAGTATTCTGATCTTCTGTCCATGGCAGGAGGGAGCTAGATGGGTGTCAAGCTAAAGAAGATTTTTGTTTCTTAAAAATGATATTGTGTTTAAATTTGAATGCCTTTGGTTCTGACAGTATTTGTTGAGTGAGTTCTTATAGAAATCTCTTCCCTAAAGCTTAAAGATTAAATGGTAAAAACATTGTTCTTGGGATTACTTGTTGGGTTTGGTATCTTGAATATTGAGGAAACTTTGTGCTTTAGCAAAGCACCAACAAAATGAAACAGCCCCAGTTGTACCAAAGGACTTATTCTCTTTTACTAGCGTAACGAACATTAATTCTACAAGAAAGAATCAGAGACCTCCAATCATTAGTTCTTGATGGCCTACACTACAGTGATTCACCTTACATAAAAGTTAAAGTGTGCACGCGAAAGCTCAGATAGTAGTTAAGATAAATTTTGATTTGTTTATGCCATTCAGAGCATAGCAATTCAAGAGGTGGGAAAATTTATTTGATTGTAAGAATGAACAAAAATGTTAATTAGTACTTAATTGTAAGGCATGTATTTGTTGTTATGACAGAGACTTTAGAAGACAACATGTCCCAACAGAACGCAAAAAGTAAGAATATTTTTTTAAAAAAACAAAAGGAATCAGGGGAAAAGAAAAAGATGGGAAAAAAGGAATTATAATTAGATTAAGAGCAGGTTAAAGTATCACCTATTCACGCTGATAACCAAAGAATCCTAGGCAAACAAATTAATACTTTACACCATGTTAAAATACAAGTATCACTGCTTTACGTTTCATTTGTTTTGATTAGGGATGACAATTTTTCCTCGCCCCGCTTAACCTACCCCCTCCCCCCCCCCGTTTCGCCTCGTGCAGGTTTTTCCCGTCCCGCAAAGGTGGTGGGGCGAGAATGGGGCAAAATTTTAGCCCCGCACCATAGGGTAAGGCGGGGATGGGTTTAGACTTTTTAGACCCACCCCACCTCTCCCCGTCCCTGCCCCGCCCCGCGTTACTGAGGGTTATAATTGTAAATTTTTCATACCCTAAAACCCTAATATCTAAACAAACATATTAATATTAGCATATTTTATTTTACCCAATGTGATTCTCTGCCTTTATTTTGTTATGTGTTATACTATGAGATTTTTATTTTTTTTATTAATTTTTTTTTTATGATTGTCTTGTTAAACACTTGGATATATTATTCAATTTTTTCTAAAAATTGATTTGATTTGATGGGATAAATTTAGTTGTAATTTCAAGTATATTTTTATTAATGAAATAGGTTTCATTAAAAAAATTGTACTAGTTGTAGGGCAAATTAACAAAAAGTAGAGTTTTACGGGGTGGGACGGGGCTTCACGAGGCGGGACAGGGCTTCACGGGGCCCCAAGGGGCGGGAATGGGGTGAGAAAGTATTCCTCGTCATGCGGGGCGGGGTGGGGATGGAGCAAGACAAAACCATGGGGGGCGGGGACAAAGACCCCATCTTTTGGCCCCACCCCATTGTCATCCCTAGTTTTGATGGGAATAAGAGGCTTTGTTCAAAATGACTTGTTTGCTAGAAAACTTACTTATTTTCTTATGTTTGGTTGCAACCTTAAAATAAGCAAATAAATAAATAAATACTATTATTGATTGTTTAGCTCATATGGAAGATCATTAATATTTTTTTGTAATTCCATTACATTAACAAAAATATTCATTTATGAAAGCATATCCCAAATGAAAAAAAAATAAAAATTTCTATGACAAAACTGAAATTCTAAATCTATGCAAAAAGCCAAAAATGTAAGTGCCCATTTAATTATGTGTTACTTTTGGACACAAGTCTAGCTAGGAACAACATCCTCTAGAGTTCCTAAGATACTTTACCAGTAAAATTCTTTAATCAGCACGCTCCTTTTATAATAGAAGGCTAAGATTTTGCCACCTCATCAATCCACAAAAACAACCACTTTCAAAAGTCAAAGTCAAGTCTCTCACACATTAGTCTCATCAATTCCCTAGAATCTCTAGAAACTCTAGAGGATTAGTTTTAAAAAAAATACTTCCTCCCTCCCAATTTCTTTATCCTGTTTGAAAAGTTAAACTTTTTAAGAGAACATCATTTATTGTCCTGTTTGCCTTATAAAAATGTATAAGTTTACAAAACTACCCTTAAATAAATTTATGAACTTTTTTTTAAAAGAGTTATTCTTAATGAGGCAACTGAAAAGGTGGCACAATTAGATTGATTTTTTAAAATATTTGTTAGTTTTCTTTTCAAATAGTTTTGAAAATAAAATAGGGGTATAAAAGGAACATTAGTAAATTAATTAATTTTATTTTTAGAAACAGAACAATATTTTGAGACATCCCAAAATGGAATATAGGACAAACAAACTAGAACAGATGGAGTAAATTAAACTTGGCCCATATTAAATTCAAAATCCAATTCATTGGTTTAATTTCTATTATAAAGTAACAAAAGTTCTTTTTTGAAAAATAAAAATAAAAAAATAGACACTTGCCGGCATACTAAAGGTTTTTTTATGGACTTGGCGTACTAAGTTGATAAATATAAAGTGGAACACTTCCACGTATGATCTTTATTCCTTATTAGTATTAGCAGTAATTAGTAATTACGGTCATAGCAAGTACCAAGAAAGCAAAATTGTGGAAATAATGTTGACAGCAATTCAGCAATGACATGAACAAGAATCATGCAAGTCCTACTCAACCATCATTACGTGAGAATTGTAATAAGATGACAGTCACATAGTATACACAATTGTATAATTTGAATATTTATTGTAACTAACTCCCTAAAGAGATATGTTGTACTTTTTTATAACAAATAAATTACGAAATTCAATATCCTACCGGTACCGGCTATACCAGGGAAATATACCATACTGACCATTATATCGGTATTGGTATTCCTCTAAAATGTACTAGATGAAATACCGGATTGTATTGACCTATATCGGCTATAACGGTATGTTTCAATTGCTTTGGCCGGTATTGGCATTTTAGTCGGTACAATAAAAAATATTTGTAAAAAACACATGTGGGTACCCAGGAAACTCTTATACTCTTTGGCACTACACTAGAAGACTTTGTCCTCTTTGGGGAGCCAAGCCCTCAAGAATTTGTATTACGAAATGTAAGTGCCCATTATATCTATTTGTAAAAATGTAAGATAAAAGTAAAAATTAGCTAAAATAGTATAGTTAGATCTATGAATAGAAGCAAAACTGAAGAATGACTGGGCCGACCCTAGACCAAGCTTCCTCCGATCTCATCTTTTTTTTTTTTTTTCCCGCTGCTGCTGAGTGCTGCGTTTGGGTTTTGATTCTGCAGAAGCAGAACTGAAGAATGACTGGTTTTGAGTTTTGAGGTACTGCTTTTCCCTAGACTCTTCTAGTCTTCTTTAGATTTGTTAGAGATAAGTTTTCTCTGGGCAGTGGGCTGGACGTTTCACCACGTCTAGGCCTTTTTTTTTTTTTGTTAAGCCTGCCCTTTTTTTTTCTTTTTTGTTTTGTTAAGCCCTTTTTGTGTGTGTGTGTGTGTGTGTTATATTGGTGCAATAGGATTTGTTTTTTTTTTTTTTTTTTGTGCCTGCCATCTTGGCAGGCATCCTCTTGGCTAGGCTAGGGCCTTGGGCTTGTACAGTATTGTGTTTATTTTATTTATTCTTTTAATTTTGTGTTTTTATATATATATTTTAGTTATTGGGAATATAATGAATAAATTTTTATCTATGCAGGTTGAGATTGCTAAAAATATTTTATTGTTCGGTGAAACTATAATAATACTTTTTATATAAATCAGGTTTTATTTCTCATTTTCTCTACACTTGAAAATTATTTTTTATTTTAGTCTTTGTAAATATATTTTATGATTAGAAATGTTTACTAAAAAGTATTCATCTGAATATGAAAAACTTAAAAAAAGAAAAAAAGAAAAAAACTAATTGAGTCTCAAAAAGGATCAGTGGATAAATTTGTTATTAGTAATAAACAAAATATAACACAAAATGTAGATGAAAATATCACAAATGAGCAAGAAATTCACCAAAAATGATTTTAAATGAAATATATTATAATATAAAAATATTAAATTAATATTAATTTAATTAATACATAAGTATAAATAATAATTTAATTAACCAATAATTAATTGGGGGATTCAACTAAGAAACAGTAATTAATAATTTAATTAATCAATATATTATAAAAGGCAAACAAATTAAATTATGTTAGGCTAAACAACAATTAATAATTTTATAATTAATGAAACAATAATATAACAAATTATAGTTTATAAAAGACAAACAAATTAATGAACAACTAAACAACAATAATTAATAATTTTATTAATATTTCAAATGGACTTATAGTTTATTATTTATTCTTTTGCTAGAATTATAGACAAATATTTGATAAGAAAACTATGTAAAAGACAATTATAAACTTTATGTCTTTGCGTGTTTTTTAATTGTTGTTGTTGTCAATATACAAATTTTTCTTTTTATTAGATTGTGTAATTTATGCTTGTTGAGGAACATCCTGAAAAAAATTTCTAGAGTTGCCACTGCCGGCAATTTTAAAAAGTGCTTGTGCAGGTCAAGCGACCCTATTGCCACAGTCGTTAGGCAGCAGTAGAAAGTACCGTGAGAAGCATTTTTGGCTTATTCCGGAGCTTTTTGGGGCTATCCTAGCGATTTAAAAACGCTGGGACAGCCCCATTTTTTTGTAGTGCAATGACCATTTTTCTGTATCAAATAACTAAAAACTTGTTTGGTGAGCTGAAACCAATGAAAAATAGAGAATAGTTTTCCTTTCTAATTTATAAAGAAAAATGAGCTATCTTCAGTTTTGTGTTTTTTCAGGCTTATATATGAGAACCTAGTAAGACCCATTCCCTCTCTCTCTCCCTCTCTCTCTCTCTCCCCCCTCCTAATTTAATATTTCTTCTTCTTCTACGTCTTTCTTTGTGGTTGATAAATTCGTCAAACTGTTATTCATCTTCTTCACTCCAAGACCAATCTCCCTAATTTCATATTTCTATTTTTCTGCTAGCAAATTTGAACTGTGTTTCACAGTTTTTGGCAAGCCCCCCTCTTCTTCTTCTTCGTCTTGTCTTCTATTCCTTCAGTTCAATTTGTTTTCTTTGCATTGTTTTATGTTCCATTTTGGTTTTGTGAACCCACGTGACTAAGCATAAAGCTCCAAACTATATTGCTTTCAACTAGTTTTCCTCCCCAAATGTTATGGGTCTGTTTAGATACCGTTTATTTTGCTAAAAATTGAAATTTTATTATTTAAAACACTGCAGTAAAATAATTTTTTAAAGGCAAAACACTCTAGCAAAACTCATGGTTGTGTTTTTCAGTTCTTGGTAGTTCGTGAATAGTACCCATGGGACCCACTAAAAAAACACAAACACAGGTTCATCTGCTTGCAAACGCACACTATGTATCATATATTCATATCTTTATTTTATTTTTATTTTTTAACTTGTGTTTTTTTTTTTCATTATCTGAATTACATATTATTGTTTTATATTTTGACAAAAGTAATTGTTGTTATTATTATTATAATTATTGGGTAAATATTTGGACTTAAGATTTATATATTAGTTGAAATATGAACTTACAAGGATCAGATTGCAAAATTTATGTTGACAAATGATTAGCATCATTGATGTATTTGAAGTTGGAGAATAATTGGCATTATTGATGCCTTCATATAAACTTAAGTTACTGATTGTCACATTTAAAAGCCTATTTTCCTTATGATAGTTTGAAATTTTCAATTATAAGTTTCATGCTTTGAGTTGAAGGCTATATACAAAACATTTAAATTTAACAATTGGAGTGAATATACAAAATATTGTGAATACTTCCGCGGGGGGGGGGGGGGGGGGGGGGGGGGGGGGGGGGGGAATTGAACATTCTCAAAAATAGTTACCAGAAAAATTTTCTATTTTTTATTCTTGGAAAATTATTTTTTTCTTTTCAACTAACCAAATGCTTTTTCCACTTTGAAAATACAAGAAATTTTTTTCCTTAAAAACAAGAAATTGAAAACAAAAAACAAAAACAATTATAAAAAATACCCTAATATTTTTGGTATAATAAATTTGTTTTTGCTCAACCAAACTGGACCCCCGAGGCCCAACTCTGGTTTTGGCCCAATCTCTTCAGATGGAGATCTGCATTCACCTCACTTAAGACGTAGTTAAGCTGGTTCCAAATGTTCATATATATAAAGACCATTACTAGATTTTGACAACTCTTTTTCTAGTAAATATTATACGTAGTGAGCGTTTGGATACACCAGTGTCTACGTTTTCATTAGCATTTGGCGTTTTGTGTGGATCCCGTTCACTATTCACAGGATCCACATATTTCTTTTTTCAGCAAAACTTTCATTAAAAATAGGTCTCACGGCACTATTCACACATTTAAAAATTATTTCGTTACAGTATTTTCAGTTTTCAATTTTCAATTTTCAGCAATAAACGGTATTTAAACAGACCCATAATTATATCCTTGGACAACAAATGCTAAACATAACGTTTTGGACATGCTTTCTTCCATTTTTCTTTCTTCTTCTTCCTCTTTGTTTATATATAGGACATGTATAAACACCTATAGTCTATAGAACACGTCCTTTAGTTTTTTTTTTTTTACCCACGAATGAGGCCCACCGCGTTTTGGACATGAGGGACCAACTACTGGGCCGAGTTAAATTCAAAAAATCTCTTTAAGTTTGTTTGCCTTCAAATAGTGTCTTTTCTGTCCAGCCCAAACAAGATAGGGCTCAAGTTGTTCCAAACTTTAGGCTGCAACATTGTGTGTGGAGTGGACTGTGGAGAATTGACTTTGGCAAATGATGTGTAGCAAATATCTATTCTAATATTCCACCAATATTTTTGTTATGAGGTTCAACTATTTTTTTGATGTGTAGCAAAGGATTCATCACTTGTTGGGACTTTTAGGGACTCATTTTAGGGGTTAAGGGATTCATCACTTGTTGAGTCAATCTCATAAGTCTCACCAAATTCTAGTCATGTTTCTACTATTATTGTCTGTTTAGATTGAGGAAGAGGAAGGGAGAGTAGAATAGATTTGGATTCAGCCAACTCTATTCTACTCTCCTCCACTCCCCCTCCTTCTCCTTCAATCCAAACGGGCCATTAGTTTCTTTATTTTATTTGACTAGTGTGATTATAATTAAGAAGGGACAAAACCCAACTCTATATCCAAAAAAAAAAATGGTATTTACAAAATTTGCCTTTATTAATAATTGGGGTTGATGCGTCTATTTTTATTTCATTATAAAGAATTTAAAGTGTAAAATTGGGGGGGTGGGGTGGGGTGGGAAATCAAACATGTAGCATGCAAATTAAAGTTGGAGTATGAAATGGAATACTAAAAAAAATGAGAATGAGGATTTTTGTAATGATGTAACTACTAGCTAGTTTGCGTTCATTACTTTTGTATGTGTGCAAAGCATGGTACCTGCTGGCAACAGAAAATTCACTTCCAATTCTATTTGTTTGCTGCAGTTCAGATCAATCAAAAGCATTAAAACTAAATATTCAATAATAGTATGCAAATTAAACTTGGATCTTGGTTGGGAGTCAATTTTAGTGGATTTCTCAATCTGTCACAAAGAGCTCGTGGTTTTGTGGTTCGGTGATGGTACGGTTTGGAAAATGGTGGTGCTATGTTTTAATTAAAAATAGGTAGCAAAATGGTGGGTGTGGTGTGGACTGGTCGTGGTGGTTCTACCAAGCCAGGCCATTAAATTTGTAGCAATATATGGATCAACCAACTTGGCCTACTTTACAATCTAAAAGTAAAACCTGCATGCAATAGAATAGGGGTTGAAGCCTAGGCCTTATGTATAATGATTAGTGATTATTAAGGCGACTTATGCACCATTTCAATTATTGTGCCGTCATCATCTCAACACTCAAACCAACTACCGAGACTGCATGTGTATCTATTTGAATAATGCTAATATTAATAATGTTGAGAAATTTAGACTCGGTTGTGCCGTTGAACCATTTTTAAGCCATGTGAATTAATAAATTCAATTATGTTCGCGGCCACGGTTAAAGAAATCACACAAAATATTAAATAGAACAAATAAATGCAGAATTAAAAGAGACACCCAATATGGTTTGGTTACATAGAACCAATGGAAAAACTATTCCAAAGTGAATATCATTTTGAGGGCTTAACTACCAACCCTAAGGAAAACAAATCCATTATATAGAATTGATGTTTACAAAATACAAATAGATTTTTTTTTTTTTTTTTTGAGAAATAGTTTCAACTTATGGCATTTACTTCTGATGATAGTTCAGATCTCTTATTTAAAAATAAGACAATTTACTGATTAAGCTAACTAACACCCACAGGAAAAAAAAAATTTATTTTAATTTGCTACCTGTAAAACTTACTAACATCAACCAATGCAGTTTTGAATCCATGAACTTTTCTATAAGGATCTTTGTGGAACTTAAAGCTATTACTCACGACTTCAAATACCCACTTGAAGATTTAAACTCCACAGCAAATCCCAAGATGGCTTTATGGCTTTAAACTTGTGCACTATGACAACATAAACACAGTGAAAGATGAGTCTCTATTCACTTCTAAACTCATGAGTTGAATAAGTGGAGATTACGGTTTTCTCTTTGAATGGCACAAGCTTTTTTGCCTCTACATCCTCTCCAAAAGTCATACTTAATGAGCCTTTATATATGCACTCCAATTAGGGTTACCCACATGTATAACTAACTTGATTAAAAACGCATCAAATCAAATTCAGAAATTGTGATTCTTGATTGATCTATTAGGTGTTAATGGTGTGTCAAAATTCTTGAGTCTCCGTCTTGGAGTTACAAATAACATCAAAGTCTCAACAAGGCTTTAACAATTTTTGTCATGGGTTGCTTAGTGCTAACACCCCAATTAGGGTTACACTATATAAATAGAACTTCATTAATTGTCATACAGCAGGAACAAATTAATTGCAATCCTTCTTTTTTCTTTTTGTAATTTAATTTTTTAAAACATTTATTTGGCCATTCTCAACCAGTTCTGCTCGTTTGGCCATACAAAAAGTCACAAGGGAAAGTCCTCTTTTATATCTTGGGACTCCTCTAGTAAAGATATAGTGTAGTGATTATGTCAATGAGCTTGCATGCACTTGGCTAGACAACGAGGACCACGCTGCAGAGAACATGGCTCTTATAAAAATCATAATTTTAGAAGTTCCACATTTAATACATATTATGATTGGAGAGAAGAATTTGAGGGAAGAGAAGATAGACACTAGTTTGATTGATGTAAATATGCATTAGCCATTAGGCTTTCTCTTTTGAAATCATTACTAGATTTTTTATTTGTGGGATTAGCATAAAAAATAAATCATCGCAGCATATAGTGGTTGTCAGATAAGCATTCTTTTCCGAGCTTTCTTGGGCCATAGCATAACTACTTGAAGGAGACATTTGCATCCATTTCGATCCTTTCATTCTATCTTTCTTTTCGTTTTCATCTTTTTTTAAAGTTTTGTATACCTTGAAATCTGCCTAATTTTATTATGTATAGGTAATAGGTTTTAGGAGTGATTTAGCTTGCAATACGAACTTGTTATGCACGTAAAAATATTAATATTTAATTCGACATTCATCATTTCTATGATTTTACCTTTACTTTTCCTTATAAAATGGGGTGGAAGCTGTTTCCAATAATTTTGTATAATGTGAAGCATAGGTTATAGGAAACTCGAACTGTGTCCATGCAGCTATATATGCAGTTAGCGCAGAGATAAATTAACTCACTGTATCCAATCTCACTATATATAATCATTTCATTTAATAGTTTTAACTTGAGGCTAATTTGTCATCTCAATATGTTTAGGCCATAGCATTAGGTTGAATCATAATGATTTTCATTTTTCTTTTTATTTATTCCCCCAAGTGTAAATAAGGGAATTCCACCCTCGTAATTAAAACCCACATAAAAGAATGGATGCCACTTGATCATCTTCATTGCCAAAATATTGATTTCTTCACTTCATATTAAACCAAATTGGATTTTTCTAAACTAACACATTTGTCAATAATTGTAAGTTGGCAATATATGCCATGCCGACCTTGATAATTTTGTTCGATTCGGTTGGTTAGGAAGTGATTAATCATGGATAGTGATTTTTCTTTCAACCATTCCACATCCTATAGTACACGTAGTAACACATTATTGGACATTGTTGGTTGGCACACAATTAATAGGCAATGTAAGGACTCGGTCCAATACAAAAATGAACACGATTAAACGATATTGACCATACGTAAACATCTAATTTAATATGTATATACATCTTGTTGAGATGTCTCATACAGAAAGTACACATCAATCAAGTAATAGTTACCATGCATGAAATATTGTGCTAGATAATCCTCAATATCAAAATTAAGATAGCCTCATGAGTCAGGAGTCATGATTTCGAAACTTCGAGTATTGCTGATAGACAAGAGAATGGTGATTGATTTGTAGACATCGGGGTCCATGCTATTCTTATGGCTGTCGACATGTACGTATTTGTAATTATATTAGACTTTTTGGAATCTTCTGTACACACAATATATTCTCTAAGCTTGGATTTACTCCATGCCAAAATGGAGAAGCGGTCATGACAATGATCTTACTTGTGATCTTTTTCCTACAGCTATACTTGAAAAAGACTAGCAATTAATTCTGATTAAATCCAATAATAACTAGTATTTCTTAAGCAATTCCCTTTGTTCAAGTATTCAATAGTAAGTAACTTTTGAAAATTGACTTTGTTTATTCCTATTTACTATTACAATCTTTTATGTCAATATCAGCAATTTTCGTACAGGTATTAATGCAATTGAAAACAAGAAAGGAAATTTCTTGGAAATTTTCAGGCAATTAGAATAACAAGTTTAAAAGTTGTCACTTGGCTATTTGGGGTCATCTTGGAAGGAGTATGGTACTGTTAGTAACATCCTATAGAATGAGCATGCACCAGATGCAAAGGAGAAGAGGCATTCTTAGGGATACAATTTTTGTAATTCACAAAAAGAAAAGAAAAAAAAGTGAAGGATAAAGTGGAATTTACAAATTTAGAGAATTCAACTAAGTTTCTAGTTTCTGCTACTCAAAATAATAGTAATGAAATCATTTGTAGGCAAAAAAAAAAACAGTAAGAATTCAAAATGATGAAAAGTTTTATCCTTCCCTTTCATTAGGGTGGGGACTGGGGATGATAGAAAAGTTGGTGGCCAAGTGTCAAACGAGGCTAAGCTGCGTTATCATGATGGGAGGAGACCCAAGGACCTAATCCCAGAAACATATTTGGATCTTCATTTTTTTCACTCATGCCAAAGTCCCCATCATCCCACCACCGTTTTTACCTGTGGGACCATTTATAAGCTGGATCCCACTTCATAACGTTTTGATTCGACTTTCTTTTCTTTCTCATTTCCTAATGTTTGGTACTTTGGTATAATTAATTGAAAATCGAGACACAGTATCTGTATGGCATAATTAATTTTATCAACTTATTTTACTGTTCAGTTTATTTTTGCTATTATTCATGGGTTTTGTTACACTTTTTGGTATTATTCACGAGTCCTACTATATTTTTTCAGCCAACTTTTACCTCTATCTATAGTACTTTCAGTAAAAAGTTTTCAGTTTCAGCAAAATAAGCGGATCTCAAACAAACTCATAGACCTAATAAAATTGGATTTGGCTAAAGCTGCAAACGAGCTGAGCTTTATTGAGTAGGGCATGTTCAAGCTTGGTTTGTTAGGGAAAGTCAAAAATTCAAGTTTGGCTCAAGCTCATGACAAATCTAAAAATAATGTTTGAGCTTGAGCTCATGAAAATGTCAAAAAACTTGAGCTTGGCTTGATTAATTAGTCAAGTCAAACTCAAGCTTAATATCAAGCTCATACTTGAGCTTAGGTCAAGTTTTTGAGTTTAAGATCTAAGAAAATTACTTTATCAAATGCTTAAATCTCTACAATTAAGAAAAATTAATAATATACTTATTTTATCATGCATCTAATCCTACTTAAGATTAGACATTATTCAAATTAAAATTTTACTTAATTAAATTCATGCATTCATCTTTCCTTGTCGACAGCTTCTGCAATATATAATTTTTACATTCATCCTAGATAGTAAAGAATTAGAAAAATACTTGTTTGTAACTATTAAGCCACCATCATTGTCACCATCTAGCCACCAACCATCGTCTCCTCACAACTAATTCGACAATCACCAAGGTAGAACCTTCGCATCATCACTTCCGTTAACCACAAACCCTCTCTTCCACTTTTAAACGAAATACAAAATTAGGTTGATAATAAATGGGTATGTTGTGGTATTGGTATTTGATAGAAATGGGACATGAAGTGCTACATTTCAATTGCTCTATAATTCTTGTATGAGTTTTTCCAAAATTATTCAGCAAATATTGGTTATTCTTGTATAACCAATATTTTATTAGAGTTTAGTGCCATTGTTAATCTCGAGTAACTTGGTATCAACAATAGAGCCATTGTTAATAATAGTGCCATCGTTGAGCTCATGCTTTCTGGTATCCATAACATACTTAAGTCTTAATGTTACTAGTGCGTTCTCGTGTCCAATATG
This sequence comes from Quercus ilex subsp. ballota, assembly GCA_032727855.1. NCBI lineage: Eukaryota > Viridiplantae > Streptophyta > Magnoliopsida > Fagales > Fagaceae > Quercus > Quercus ilex. The sequence continues at coordinate 36,911,889 of CM064910.1, forward strand.
CTTGGTGCTGATAATTACTCCTAAATTAAACCACAGGAATAACATTGACTCCTGGGATAAGTTGATTTCTGTAAATTGGTTAGGTCAACATAACCTTAAAATGACATATTTATTAAATGGATCGTATCAACCCAACATGTCCCGTTTATTAAAAAGGTTATGCGAGTCTCATGTTATGCCAACTCATTTGATAAACATTTCGTGTTACGGTTGGGGGATCTTAACACAAGTAATAATTGTGTTATATTTATGTCAATCTATTTAGTCAAATACTCATAAATCAACACAATACAAACACAACTCGTGAGCACTAATTGCCACCCTAGACAATGCATTATATTAGGTTCTAAGACTTTAAGAACTAATATATTAGAGCTTCAATGTGTATTATGTTGGCAAACCATGATCAAAACATAGAGTCTAGGTTTAGGCTTGCTCAAAATGTGATTTAATATAAAATTGGAATCGAGTAACTGCAGGATTTATTGGACAAAATCTGCAAGGCTTGATCAATCGAAAATTAGACTCGATCAGTCAAAACTCATGCAGATTTAATTTTCTGCAGAAATTCCAATTCAGTCCAAGCCCATATGATGTGTAGGGTTTTATGTTTCACTCCAAGTATAAAAGGAAAAACCATAGCTACGTTTTAGAGGTCTTTGAAGAGTTTTGTGTTGAATTTTCTATGAGATCTGAGAGGTGTTTACCTTCATACACACACATAGAGTTATCAAGATCAAGATTTGCGTCAAGAACTTGATGATCTCCTCAGTTGCTGCATAAAGAACATTAAAGAATATCTGAAACCTTTGAGTGGGGTTTCAAAGTCACAAGTAGGAGAAGTTGTGGTTACTGCAGATCAAAGAAAGAAGTAGTCCGTGGACTCGGAGCTGTCATATAGTCGTGGTAGTAAGTTTTCTACTCGATGTGACAATAAGATGTTAGTGGTCTAAGTTCTATTGTAAAAACTTTAATTCTTTCATAGTAGATCTGTTTTTTTACCTTGAGGATAGTTATGTTAAATTCTCTTCAGATTTTTTATCGGTTAGGTTTTCCTAGGTAATCATATCATGGTGTTCTTTATATTTCCGCATTTTTTGCATGATATGATATTATTGTGTTAACCTAGAATTGAATAATTTATCTAAGTAATCACTTGGTTAAATAATTAGGTTAAACAACTTGTGTTAAGGGATCTAAAAACATACAAGAGTGGTATCAGAACCATGGTCATGGGTTTGAGTCACGGGAGTGTCATTGTGAGGGAGGGATTGTTGGGGGTGACCACAATTTGACTCCCTACAACCACTCTAAAAACAGGCCCGTATGGTGTGATTTCGAATGCCATAAAAGATTTAAGTGCGCCTTCCTCATCACCAATTGGTTTTGAGGTGGAATGGCACAGCTAAGGGTGTTTGCGGTGTGGTGCAGTGTGGTTTTCAACCATTTTTAGCACCGCATTTTGCGGTGCAGTTTAGCTAAAACTATAACTGCACCGCACCTTATTTTTGCGGTCACATGTGCGATGTGGTGTGGTGTGGTACGGTTTAAAATTTATCCAAAACCATAACCGCACCGCACCTCATTTTTGCGGTCACATATGCGATGCGGTGTATAAGATACGGTTTGAATGATTTGAAGTTGGTATATTTTTCAAATTTTGGGTTTTTTCTATCCAACCCAAAACTAATTTTTCCCTTTGTTTTGGTCCAAGTTTTAAACTATTGAGCTAGTTTTTCTTTATTTTGGGCTGGCTTTCCTAATCAACACTTGCTAGGATTATCAAACTATTTTTTTTTTTTTGAAATCTAGGGTTATTAAACTATTAATAATATATTTAATATTAAAAATAATTAAATATATTAATATATAGAGAGGGTGCCATGCGGTTTGTGCGGTTTTCTTTTTATAAAACCGCAAACCGCTTTGCACCTTGCGGTGTGGTGCGGTGCGGTGCAATATTACTTACGGTGCGGTGCGGTTATGCCATTTTGCGGGCAGTTTTAGTGCGGTTTTTGCGGTTTGTGCAGTTTATGTGGTTTGGTGAACACCCCTAGGCACAGCTCACAGTCCAACCAATAGTATCAGAGCTCACCAATTGGTTTTGTGGTTCTAGAATATATTCCTACTAAACGTCAGAATGCTGACATCTTCACCAAACCTCTTGATAGAAGTAAGTTTGAGACACTTCATCAAGTGATTGGTGTAATTCTTTGTCCCTAGTTACCCTTGGCTCTTTTGGTCCTTGTGCTTCATCTCAAAAATCCTTTGTGACTATTCTTTTCTTGAAATTTTGTTTCTTTTTGCTTTTAGGATTTGCATTGCATTACATTCATGCATTCCATATTAGGTTGTTTGTGTTTGTTTCTTTGGAAAAAAAAATATATATATATATATATATATGTGTGTGTGTGTGTGTGTGTGTGTGGAAAGAGGGATGTGGAAGGATGTGTTTTGTATTACATATCTTAGATTTATAATTGAGGTTGGTCATATTATCTTTACTTAACATGCCTGTGTACCTTGTTTAGCTTGAGTAAGCTTATTTTTCTGCACTTTACTAGTTTTAGCTATGTAATGCATGTTGTGTGGGAGTTGTTTATAGTTTTTGATCACTTAATTTTGATTTTGAAGTCACATACTTTTGATTGTGAGGACTAAAAAATCCTAAGAGAATGGCATAAATAATCATCTCACCACTGTTTACTAGCCAATTATGAACACCTTAGTGCATATCGTAAGATTTTGTACTCGACAAAGTGTAGTACATGCACAAAAAGAAAATAAGGTGTAGCCTTAGAATAAAATATATATATATATATATATATATATTATAAAAATAATAATAATAAGGCAAAGAAATAAAAATGGTGTGTACATTATAAGGCTAAAATAAAAAAAATAAAAAAAAATGCATGGTTGCAAACTTGTTTTCTAGGAGATGTGAGAGTTATAGGATGTAACTCTTTAGGTGATAGTCACTTTCAAACTTATGTGATGAATAATGTAGAAATTGTGATTAATTACTATCTACATATCATCTCACATGTATCTCATGCTATTACTAGTTGCACACACTACACAAGTTATTCTTTGCTGAACTTAGTACATGAAATTATGTGTGAATTTGTTTTGGCCATCCAAGATTATATGTTCTTTGATTTTGATACAAAATATGTTCATTGATTGAATTTTGGGGACAAAATGTGTCATAATCTTGTTTTGGAAGATCTAGGTTGAATTAAAGTGTTTTTGAAAAACTTTTAAACTCATACTCATGCATTTCATTCATGAAATAAGTTGGTTTGAGTGTTTTTTGCATAAAACTCCTGCTGTTTTTCAAAAATTCAATTTTTCCAGAATTTCGATCGATCAAGTGTGTTCTTCGATCAATCAAAAATGCCTTAAATTTTTTAAGTTTGGTTCTACCTGGTTGGATTGATGCTCGATTGGTGCTCGATCAATCGAATCTATTTTTCAATTGATCGAACCCAATTTTCGATCAATCGAAATTTTTAAAATTTCTGAGGAATAGCTTCTGCCTGGCTCGATTGGTACCCGATCAGTACTCGACCGATCGACTTTCGAAAGAAAAGAACAAAAAGGTTCCTTTCCCTTACGTGTTCTTCAGTTTTTTCAAAACTTTTCTTTCTCCTTTTGTCTTCTTATGCTCGACCAATCCAAAACTAAAGTTTTTTGACTTTTTCTTCCTCCAATCTTCAAGGGTTTTTGTCCTCAAGCACTGGTAAGACCTTTATACCCTTTCCTTTTCAAATTATTTACATGTTTCATGCATTTTCATGCATTTTTCTTTGAAAATTTTGAACAAAAGAAAATTGGGATTTTTTATTTTTCAGTTGTTTTTAACCATATTTGTTCATTGGGTTTTTGTTCTTAGATGTTATAAATAGATTTCCCATGCATTAATTTGATCAATTTGGTGTTTTTTAGAACAATTGGAAATTCCAGGGTTTGGTATTTTGAGAAAATTGGGGATTTTGTTCAATTGGGCTTAAATTGATGAAATTGGTTTGTGAAATTGATAAATTAAGTCATTATATGATGTTTACTAACTAGTGTAATGGTTAATTGATCAATTTGATTTGGTTCTGAAATTAGGTTTTTCAAGATTGAACAAATTTTTTATGCATTAGAGCATGCATCATATATGCATTCATTACATGCATCATATAGATTGATATTTGTTAATAAATTTTGTGCTCTAACTCTCTCTAATGCCGTCTGCCCTTAGTCTTCGTTTTGTTTTTTGTTTTCCTTTTTCTTCTATACTTTTAGAATCATGGTTAGGAAGACTAAAGCAAAGAAAACCTCTACCCCATCCTCTTCTGATTTCCAGAGCAATAAGTTTAGGTTTAAGAAAAACCAAGAAGCTTATGAGAAGCTTATTATGTTTAGACTTGTTTGGGCTGAGCGTAAGGTTATCCTAGATAAGGTAGATCCCGAGATCCGTAGGAACTTTGAGCATCGAGGTTGGTTACCTCTCTTAGATGTTGAGCATCCCCCTCCGAATGCTTTGATTAGAAAGTTCTATTCGAACATCTCTGTCCACTCCGATGTTTCCAACATTCAATTTGTGAAGAGTTGGATAAGGGGTGAAAAGTATGTCATTACCCCTGAGGTAGGGGCATCTGCTGTTGGTGTACCTTTGGTACAGTAGCTTGTGTATCCTTACACAGAGTCCCCTCATCTTGATGATATCATGTCACTCATTACTGGTACTTCCATTAGTTGGGGTACTGATCCTAGGGTTACCTCTTCTGAGCTTACTGGGCTCAATTACTTGTTTTTTAGGATATCTTGTCGTAGTATTTGGCCCATTTCTCATGTTCACACCATTCCTATAAAGATAAGTACATTCTTATACGCTCTCATCACTAATGCTCTTATTAGTTTCCCTACCCTTTTTATCAGTTCACTTGTTGAGGTTCATAGGAGCAGTGCAAAATCTCATGGTTTGTTTTTCCCTGTTTTCATTCATAAGGTTTTATTAGATTTAGGTTTAGATGACTTCCCCGCATTCGAGCCTGTGCATATCATTGCTCCCATAGGTGCCACCTTCCTTAGGCAAAAGGCTGCTTAGTTGAAAGCAAGCTCTAAACGCTCTCGTATTGAGTCTTCTACAGGTGATGCATCTCGAACTCCTCCTTCTAGTGATCTTTCTACTGAGGTTTATGTGGACCCCACAGCTGTCGTGGATCCTCCACGATCTCCATCTAGCGACTCTTCCTTGCGTGCTATGTTGGATACGGTTCTCACCGTTCAGGCGGCGCATGGACAGCTCTTATTGGATGTGCTCAATGAGATTGCAGCCTTAGAAGCAGATTTGGCGGTTGCTAGAGGTTCTACTCCACCGACTCCACCCTCTGATGAGCCATGATTGCCCTTTGGCAATACGTCACAAAAGGGGGAGTACATAGAGATTCGGGGAGATGTTTTTGGCGATATAGATTGTATCTAGGAGACATATGATATGTATTTTGGTTTTGATGTATTTATTTTACTTATGGGTTGTATATGTTAGGGGGAGACATTATGTGTTTATTGTTCTTATGCTTTTATATCTCTTGTTTCACATATGGTACATTGATTTTGATTTATATTATGAGGTTATTCATGGTATATGTCTTGTATTATATGTTTTGTGAAATCAAGAAGTTTATTATAGTTTATTTGTATTTTCCACACATGCGTTTATGTGTTTGTTTAGTGTTTCAGGAATTTACAAGTTAATTCAGTAGTGGCTGCTGTCTACTTTTGCAACTGATAGATAGTGATTAGATTGAATTGTAATTAAGGCTTTTTATAATTGATTGAGCTGTTTTACTTTGAACATTTTATGTTTTGTAAGTGTTTTGTCACGGATTGCCAAATGGGGAGTTTGTTAGGTTTTAAGACTTTAAAAACTAATGTATTAGAACTTCAATATGTATTATGTTGGCAAACCATGATCAAAACATAGAGCCTAGGTTTAGACTTTCTTAAAGTGTGATTTAATGTAAAATTGGAATCGAGTGATTGCAGGATTTATTGGACAAAATTTGCAAGGCTCGATCAATCGAAAATTAGACTTGATTGATCGAAACTCATGCAGATTTAATTTTCTGCAGAAATTCCAATTCAGCCTAAGCCTATATGACGTGTAGGGTTTTGTGTTTCACTCCAAGTATAAAAGAAAAAACCCTAACTTCGTTTTAGAGGTCTTTGAAGAGTTGTGTGTTGAATCTTCTGTGAGATCTAAGAGGTCTTTACTTTCATACACATACATAGAGTTATCAAGATTAAGATTTGCGTTAAGAACTTGATGATCTCTTCAGTTGCTGCATAAAGAACATTAAAGAAGATCTGAAACCTTTGAGTAGAGTCTCAAAGTCACAAGTAGGAGAACTAGTGGCTGCTGCAGATCAAAGAAAGAAGTAGTTTGTGGACTCAGAGCTGTCACGTGGTCGTGGCAGTAAGTTTTCTACTTGAGATAGCAATAAAATGTTAATGATCTAAATTCTATTGTAAAAACTTCAATTCTTTCATAGTGGATCAGTTTGCTTATCTTGAGGATAGTTAGGTTAAATTTTCCCCAAGTTTTTTACCGGTTAGGTTTTCCTAGGTCATCATATCATGGTGTTCTTTATATTTCTACATTATTTGCATGATATGATATTATTGTGTTAACTTAGAACTGAATAATTTATCTAAGTAATCACTTGACTAAATAACTAGGTTAAACAACTTGTGTTAAGAGGTCTAAAAACGTACACATTAGAAAATTGTCAACATGATTACCTTCAAATTTTAAAACACTATGGCACTACATCCAATACGTCATGTCCGGAACTTCATAGTATAATGGTCGAGTAGAACCAAAATTTCGACATATCTTGGACACTATTCAAGCTCTCACCACCGCTACTTCTAGTCTTCTACTCATGCCCATTCTGAAGCAATTCTGCACTTATGGGTAGTACACAACTGCACACCCTCAACAGATGCACCTCACCTCTACTACATGATCTTGCACCTTTATGAACATTTGTTTGGGACACCTTATAATTATAATCAATTGAAAGTTTTTGTATATGCATGCTTTATTCATCTTTAACCCAATAAGTGCACTAATAAGCTCTAGCCACACTCTGAGTTGTCGTAGTACTTGACAATGACTCATAATCGATTTCACAAATCTAGTGATAGGTTAAACCCTCTTGAATCCAACACTTCTTTTCTAAATCCAACCAAACTTTTTTCTTCACCTTATCAAAGAACTTAACACCTTTTCCCATCGATCATCAATGCCTATTTTATACTATTTAAATCATGTACTCTGATGAATAAAATTGTAATTTTAAGAGACATACTATTCATTCCTTTTTGGTGCTCTTGAGGCCCGGGAAATTGAGTTCACATTTACTTTCAGTAGAAATACAAGAAATTACCATGAAAAAGGTTCAATGATAATCTATCATAAGATACATATCTTGTGGAACAACCAAATCACATTTATAAATAATCTCTGCATGTGTAACTGTCATTTGAGAGGGAGGGGAGGCATATGACTTAGGATTGTCTTATGTGTTTGATATGTCGGGAATAAATGATGTACAAAGGGCCTACAAAAAAAGAAGAAGACCCAAAATTTCCGATGAAAAATTAAATTAGAAACCAAAGAAGTCGAATTCAGGTGGTGGTGGAACCCCACTGCGTTCAGTTGCACACAGATTATAAATGTTTTCTTTTTAAAGTTTTTGGCGTGTCATTATTGTTTGCGTTCGGTGGAATCTCATCATTTTATACATACAGCCATTTAGATGAGAATATTTTCCTACCACCATGCATAACTTTTATAATTTATATTATCACGAGTTTGCGGTTATATTCACAATATCAGCCGAGTGCAAATACGCCAAAGGAATAAATATATAACGGCTATATCCCATTTCTTAATTATTATTTTTTTCATTTTTTTAAAATATTATTTTAATGATTCGAAGTATTTTATACGCATATATTTAATTAATTAGTTTTATACTATCCAATCCTTAATTTAAGAAGAACAATGAGAAGAATAACGTCTTAATTAAATTATTATCATCATATTGAATAACTTTTAATTTTCTTGCCAATTATTATAGTTCCCATGCTAGCCCAATTTTAAACGTATTTCAAAATTTGTTTTTATTAGGTCTTTGGGTAAATTTGAAGCCATTTTTGGCATTGGGACCATAAGTTTCAGCTGAATAGAATACTTTGCTTCTTTTTTTTTCTTTTTTTCTTTTTTTTGACTAAGCTACTTGAACCACAAATTAATCCTTGTGATATGAGAAATTCTCTCACATGTGCCACCAATAATTCTCTTTTCTTTTTTTTTCGATTCAAACTAGCTATAAATCTATTAGAGGTGAGTACGTAGTGACCAACTATATATATATATATATATATATATAAAGTAAGGCTCAGGTCAAATTATCCCTTGTGCACTTATTCCAACTCGAATTAATAGCCAACCAAGCTAGGGGAACATACTTTGTTCTTTTGGTATATGTGATATTCTCCAAATTACTAAATGTTAATGTACTGATTATAAAATAAAAATAAAAAATAAAAAAAGATTATCAGAAAGTTTAATGTTAATGTACTTGTGCCTATGGATGCATGTTTCAACCTTAACTAGCTAACTAGAAAGACATAGGAATAAAAATTTCTCTCTACATTTGATAGGCTACTAATGTAATTAAGCTCAAAAGTTTCTTGGTCTGTCACACTCTTATTTTTTTTTAATGTTATTTTTCGTTCCTATGTTAACATTCAATGAACAGCTAGCTAAAAAAAAAGTTGTTTATTGCTAACAATAATTTTACATGATAGTGTCTGTTGTAAAGGCTTTTTTTTTTTCAATGAAAATAACTTGGTATAGTGGACAATGCTTGACTTATAAGCAGTTTGGTCACACCGAAAGGTATGTATGTCACTAAAAAAATTCGTAGAAAACATTATTTTTGTACCCTTTATCCCCCGTAGCCTTGTTGGCTACGAATGCACTTATTATTATAATCTATTCAGAAGCGAGACACTTTGCTTCATACTAAAATATTGTATTATTAGGAAATTATTACTTTCTGCCAAAGTAAGGAATAATAGTGTTAGAGAAGTTATGTGAGTTCATTCCACAAACTATGAAATGGATTTTTTTTTTTTTTTTTTTAATCTGATATAAAATGGATTGCCTATTTCTACGGCGAAGAGACAGATTAATAATGCATGTGAACTAATGCTCTTGCTGTCAAGAATCAGGTTGTTGGGATATTAGGATACACCTTTGAAATGAAGAGATCTCCACAATCTTAAAAGCTCAACGAGAATGTGATCGGTTACTCAACGAGAATTTTTGTTTAATTTGTAAGTTTTGTGTGACTTGGAAGTAATTAGAAGTTCTCTTCTCAAAAAAGTAATTAAAAAAATATATATATATATATATATATTTATATATATATATATATATAAATATAAAATAAAAGAAGTAGAAAAAGTAGTTCAATACTTTTTGGATTTTAATGATATGTCTCACAAAACAATGTTAGTTAAACGTCTAGAAAGGATTTTAAAATATCAGATATTTATAATTATGTTATCAATTAAATGTTTAAATTTTAAGTTTCTGTAATCTAAAATTGTACATAAAAAATAAGTTTATAGATTAAATAATAAATAACATCTAATTGATATGAAATTTGATATGTTTGCTAAAAATATAAAAAACATGCAATTCAACTATCAAATTTTTATAATATATAACTGTAGGGTCAAGATTTGTGGCTCAAACCCAAGAGGTATGGAATATGAGCCCAACAAAGCCAATACAATAAATTTGTAGAGAGTGGGTGAAAGAGCTGGGCTGATAGTGAACTAAACAACGTTTGACAAAGGTTCGACAGATAAATAATTGCAAGAACAAACGTGAAACTTGAACAAATTGCTGTCCGAGGAGATAAACTTTTGTTTATATAATTTTGAGAGCTACAGTAAACCTTTCTTCTCTCTTCCTCTGTTGATTTTTCGATCCCCTCCCATGAGAGGTCCTTTACATTTATATAGTTCTCTTTTTCTCCATCTTGATCGTACACTTGTTCTTCATCTAAGCATTCACTTGAGTATATGTCCCATCAGGTATCTTCTTTAGTTCTCCATGAGTGGTGGTAGCTGAGGCTGCACTGTTCAGGAGTCTTTTCCACATAAATGCAGTCATAAAAGTTGCTGCAGTACATTTAATGCGATGGTAGCAGTTTTTTCCCTTAGATATTTCTCTGTTCTTATCATCTTTATATGTACATGAAGTTCATCCTTATCATTGGAACTTCCCGGAGGATTGCCCAAGCCACCCAAGTACTTGCTAGACTAGTATTCTTCGTATCCGAGAAGGATATGTTCCTCGGACTATATTCCTGTACCACTTCCTTGCATGGTTCTCCAGCCCAAGACCTTCTCCAATCAATTGCTCCTCCTCAGACGCCCTCATATCTTCAAATAGGGCCCAAGACCCAATATATAAATTTGGACTTTTATCCCCACAATAACCATTTCTTTATCTTACAAAATTGAGAACTCTGTACACCATGTAGAACCAAAGGTTCAATTTGGGGAGGGGTGGGGGGAGGGCAATTATCCTCTAGCCCTACCAATACTTTTCATGAACAAGTTAACTCAAGAGTTCAAGCAGTACGAGAGGCGGATTTCTCCAACCCAATTTGATCAAATCAAATCACAAATTAGTCTAAAACCAACTTGTACTTGGTCCGACATATAACCAACCAGTTTAACTGAAATTTATTTCAAACAGGTTTAAATGAAACAATTCTTTTAAAAACTTGAGGTTTATATGAAACATTTACAAGTTTAAGGTTATGAAACATACTCAAAACTCTAAGGTTTAAAAAATCATTTATCCCAAATATTTTATCTCTTTTGAAGTCAAGCTCGGCCACTATTTATACACATGATCTGGTTTGACATAGACTCCTGGCCATTTCGTCCATAGTGGCTATGGATAGATTGAGATAAGATAAGACTAATTAGAAAGTAAAGAAACACAAGGGCCAGTGACTCTGCGTATGTTGCTTAAAGAACAATGGATCGATGTGGGGTCGCAAATGCAAACAATGCTAAAAAAGTGAAGGATGATCACAATTCACAAGGGTGTTTTAGCCGTTAGGGCCACCTGCATACGCATATATATATTTGCATTGGATACACATCTATTATATTTAATAAAGTCTTCTGAAGTGTCATAAACACATAGTTGAAATCCTTGACTTGGTGCTGAATTGTCAAATATATCTAAACCAAACCAAACCCAACCCCTACTGGTTGAGACCTGAGAGAGTAGTAGGGTTCACGAGTCTTTGTTTTGACCCCCTGAAATCGGATGGCCATGTTTCCTTCTAATTTTTTAGTAGCTCCACACAATCTTTCAAAGAAAAGAAAGGGCACTATTTTTGAGAAAATTTGATGTTTCGCACCATACAAATATGCTGTCTGAGCAGCCAGTCAGTTACCACAATCAACTGCAACATCAATCTTGGTTTTATTACATATGGAATGTGGATACCCTTTGCAATTGACATGCTTTTGGTTTGGTTATTTTTGTAATTTCACGTCTATCTTAGGAAATTTTAAGTAGTATAAGGTATTAATATTATTTTTAATAATAATAAAATATGATGAGTTTTTTCTCTCTCTTTTTTCCTATAATTTGATGATTGGGAGGGGAAAGATTTGGATTACAAATATCTAGATTAGAAACATCATAATATGCCTATTGAACCACAAGATTTCTTGACAATATGAAATATCTTATTTTTCATTCTTGTTATCAAATGTCTTGAGGACAATTATTGATTAAGGTAGAATGTCAATGTAATCCAATCCAATTACTTATTTCAAACAATCAAGTTATCAGGAATAAGTTGATTCAAAGCTCGTGATTCATTGGCTAACATTTTATGCCGTGTAATTGCAGGAGGGGCTAAATCATCCATCCACATCATGTTTTCCTTAAAGTTTATAGTTGTGCAAATAAAGTTGTAAAAAGAGGAAAAGAGCAAGCAAATAGAGTGAAAGGAATATGATAGTTGTCCATCTTTTATGTACCACCGCTACTTAGCATGGGACATGATATATTTGGGTATAAGTTCATCGTATACTATTTTTTTGTAAACTCTCTTTCTAAAAATAAATATGGTAAATATGGTTAACATCTCTTAAGTTTGTGCTAATACTGATCAAGTCTAAGACTATTTAAAATTGACTAATCCTTAAACTCAACTTAGTCCATAATTTGTTAATTATTTTCTCAATTCTATACATATTAATTACCAAATTGATTAATTTTGAAAAGATTGATATTATTTATCTTTTACCCAAATGAAAAATTTTTGTTATCTTGGCGGCTCTCATGAACAAATATCGAGTGAGAGGTGGATAACAACCAGATACCCATCACTATCACCGTGCACTAAAATGACCCGGTGAAGAAAATGAACAAAATGAAAAGCGGACCACTTTGGATACTGAACACGTTACTGAAAAATGAAAATAGTCCCCACCCCCTTTAGAACTTAGTTGAACCATTTAATACGGCACAGATCCATCAGAGAAAAATGGGGCTCGATTTCTTAGATGGCAGCCAAACATCCCCTACAACCCAAAAAAAAACCAATAATATTTATATGTATCATATTAACGAGTACTGTCAAGACAGTTGTGGGGCCAAGAAATGGTCAGGCAATCCCAGCCCACTCCCAACCAGGCCCAAGGCCCATGTCCGAGGACGCGCCCATTGACCGAGGACTGAAGTGTGGCTCCCAGCCACCCTCTAAACAACGCCAAGGATGATAGCATCCCCGGAAGTCCGAGGTCCTAGGACGCGCAAGCAGCACTTAGTCCAAGGGGGCCTCCCCGAGCATTCAAGGAGTGGATGGCGGGTACCAAATACCGGACATGAAAGCATGGTGGAGGAGCGCACCCCAGAGGAACTGTCACCTCCACATTAAATGCTCCCAACTAACGTCCTGGCCGCATTAATGAGGAAGGGACGCCTCAACAGTGCCACCTTGGTTGTAGCCACTTACAGAGGCAAGGGGAAGGTGGCTGATGGGACAAGCACTCAAGTGATGCCCTAATCCCTTTACAAATGTAGGGCTAGGATTGATTGGAAGGGGGATATATAATGTAAGAAATTCCTCCTAAAAGGGGGACGGAAGGAGGATGGTAATCTGCATGTACTGAGAGAATTTCATGTTCATCCTAAGAGAAAGAAATTATTAGAACTCCAAGTTCTGGAAAACACGTCCGAGGAGCACTTTTACATATCCCGCCGCACGCTCAGCTTATCCAACCCACGTATAACTATGCATGGCCGTTGCATTTCTCGCTAGCGCCTAGTTCTTGAATCCCTCCTCTATAAATTCATTGCGGGGTACGTTGGGCTTTTGACCCGTGTCCACTGGACGTGGGTAGCCAAAAACCCAGTCCCTACAATTGGCGCCGTCTGTGGGGAGAACTTGTGCGTTGGTAAGGACGACAGTCAAGCATGGTAGGATCGGGCCCTCACCAAGCAACCCCCAATCGACCCGAACCGGCGAAGCCACGGCATCATGGTGACTACGGCGACCCCGGAGGCGGTCAGAATGATAACGGACGATTTCGAGAAGGAAGCGTGCATACTTCGACGGCGAGCGAAAATCAAGCCCAGAAGCGCGATGCAGTCCAGGCTACGCAATCGGAGGAGGCCCATAGTCACGCCTCCCAGGCGAAGGACGATAAGGTGGCCATGCAGCGCGAGATAGACGATCTGAAGAAGAAGCTGCGCCATGCACAGCGAAGACAGCCTGAGCCCAACCCCGACTTGTTCTCTGACGACGAGAGTGACGGCGAATACAGACAAAGGTCGAGAACGCCCCCCAGCGAGACTTTCTCCCACGAGGAGGAGCGCTACCAGAGGCGTAGGCGCGCCGACCGAACCTCCCGGGGCGTAGGAAGTGACGCCATGAGCAAGGCGTTGGACCAGCTCTCCAAGTCGCCCTTTACGCGACGCATAGAGGAGGCGGAGCTTCCTCGGCGGTTCCAACAGCCGACCTTCATCGCCTACAACGGCAAGACGGATCCCGTAGAACACGTGAGCCAGTTCAACCAGAGGATGGCTGTCCACTCGAAGAACGAGGCGCTGATGTGCAAAGTTTTTCCATCTAGCTTGGGACCTGTGGCGATGAGGTGGTTCAACGGTCTGAGGACGAGTTCCATAGACTCGTACAGACAGCTGACTCAGGCTTTCGGCTCCCGCTTTGTCACGAACAGCAGGCCTCCTCGGCCCATGAGCGCGCTGCTGTCCCTATCCATGCGTGAAGGGGAAACCCTTAAGGCCTACTCGGACAAGTACTGGGAGATCTACAATGAGCTGGACGGCAAGTATGACGCCGTCGCCATCAGTACGTTCCAGAATGGGCTACCAATGGGGCACGGCCTGAGGAAGTCCTTGACCGGAAAGCCTGCCACCAGCGTGCGGCAACTGATGGATCGGATTGACAAGTACAAGCGGGTGGAGGAAGATATGCTGCAAGGCAAGGGGAAGGATAAAGCCTTCCCTCAGGAGAGGAGAGACTTCAGGTCGGACCGGTACAACAATGCCTGACCGAGGAGGGACTTTGGAGGAGAATCTGGAGCGTCCAATGCTCAAACCGTCAACGCAATATTCCGAGAACCCGTGCATAGGGTGCTGGAGAGAATAAAAGACGAGCCGTACTTCAGGTGGCCGAACAAGATGGCAGGGGAACCTGAGAGGCGCAATCGGAATCGTTACTGCCAATACCACCAGGACCATGGACATACCACGGAGGACTGCAGGAACCTCCGGAACTACCTGGACCAACTGGTCCGGGAAGGAAAGCTGACGCACTTGCTGCTCAACCCTGACAATCGCCAGGGCCAAATGTATCAGGAGCCCCGAAGGGACACCACCATGGGACAACCCGCCGGCACAATTAACATGATCCTGGCGGCTCCGGGGAGAATGGGCGCGGGCCCCTCGCGAGTGTTGTCCGTGGCCCAACCGGAAGCCGGGGAGTTACAAGCAGGGCCGAAGAGGGCTAGGAGGAGGTCCTGCCCTCATTTGAGCTTCTCAGAGGAGGACAAGGCCGGAACCATCCAACCCCATGATGACGCCCTGGTGGTCACCCTTAGAATTGGGGGCTACGACGTGAAAAGGGTGATGGTAGATGGTGGCAGCGCAGCAGAGGTCATGTACCCGGACCTCTACAGGGGGCTAGGGTTAAAACCGGAGGACTTGACGCCGTATAACTCCCCCCTGATGAGTTTCGATGGGAAGCTTGTCATCCCGAGGGGCATGATCAGGCTGCCTATACAGACCGGCCCTGAAGTGGTAGAGGTGAACTTCATAGTGGTGGACACATACTCCCCCTACACGGCCATTGTAGGAAGACCCTGGCTCCATGCTCTAGGGGGCGTAGCTTCCTCCTTGCACCAGAAGGTGAAGTTCCCATCAGGGGACCACGTTCTGGAAATTCAGGGATGCCAAACCACTGCGAGGCAATGCACGGTGGCTGCCATATCATGTCAGCTCGACGCGCAGACCTCGGCCATCGCCGACAAAGGTTTATAGCAATCAAAGGCCAAGGCAGCGTGGTCTAGTGAAGCTGCCGAGGAAGTCAGGTGCGAAGATTTGGAGAAGGTAGTAATCGGTGACGATCCCGAGAAATTCTTCCGGGTCGGGGCTCGACTGCCCCCAAACGAACAAGAGGAGTTGGTCGGGTTCCTTAGGAGCAATATCGACGTATTTGCATGGGACCCCTGCGACGCACCAAGGATTGATCCGTCCTTCATCTGTCATCATCTCAATGTTAACCCATCTGCGGTGCCCAAGAAACAGCCGCCCCGACGCCCCTCGAGGGAGCACGCTGACGCCATAACGGAAGAGGTGAATAAGCTCAAGCATGCTGGGGCTATCAAAGAGATTTTCTATCCCGAATGGCTAGCCAATACTGTGGTGGTCAAGAAGAAGAGCGGCAAGTGAAGGGTCTGTGTGGACTTTACCGACCTGAATAAGGCATGCCCAAAAGACCCGTTCCCTATGCCTCGGATCGACCAGCTGGTAGACGCGACAACGGGCCATCCTCGGATGAGCTTCCTGGACGCCTTTCAAGGCTATCACCAGATACCGCTGGCCCTGGAGGACCAAGAGAAGACTGTATTTCTGACTCCCATCGGGAATTATCACTACAAAGTAATGCCTTTTGGTCTGAAGAACGCAGGATCCACCTATCAGAGGATGATGACGAGGATGCTCGAGCCGATGCTGGGCAAGAGTATGGAGGTCTATGTTGACGATATGGTGGTAAAGAGTAAGATAGTATCCGAGCATCTGGGAGACCTCGGCCGCACATTTGACGTCCTAAGAAAACACCAACTGCGCCTAAACGCCTCAAAGTGCTCGTTCGGGGTGGGCTCGGGCAAGTTCCTTGGGTACATGATCACCTATAGGGGTATCGAAGTTGACCCTGACCAAATCAAGGCAATCCATGATCTGAAGCCTCCACAGAACCCCAAGGAGGTCCAGAAGCTTACTGGGATGGTCGCGGCTTTGAACAGATTCATTTCCCGATCGGCTGACAGGTGCCGACCCTTCTACCTCTTGATCAACAAATGGAAGGGATTTGAGTGGTCAGAAGACTGTGTCGTAGCTTTCCAACAACTTAAGGAATACCTATCCCAACCGCCTATCATGTCCAATCCTAACACCGATGAGGTCTTGTACGCATACCTTGCAGTGGCGCCCCACGCGGTGAGCTTAGTACTTATACGGGATGACAGTGGCGTACAGAAGCCAGTTTATTATGTCAGCAAGTCGCTGCATGAAGCGGAGGTCAGGTACCTGCCTCTGGAGAAGGCCATACTGGCCGTGGTCCACGCCACGAGAAAGCTCCCCCACTACTTTCAAGCTCACACAGTCGTCGTCCTGACCAAGCTACCCCTGAAATCTGTGCTTCGGACCGCCGACTACACCGGGAGAATCGCGAAATGGAACACAATCCTTGGGGCTTTCGACATTAAATATATGCCCCGGACATCCATAAAAGGACAGGTCCTGGCGGATCTGATGGCCGAATTCACCGAACCCACCGTGGAAGTCGCCCTCGGGGAGGAGAGCTCGGATGAAAAATCAGTTGGGGCAATCTCCAACCCGGAATCACCGCTTTGGAAGGTGTATGTTGATGGCGCAGCGAACCAGAGGGGGTCCGGAGTGGGGCTAGTACTAGAATCCCCCGAGGGTCACGTCGTAGAGAAGTCCCTGAGGCTCGGATTCTCCGCTACTAACAACGAGGCCGAGTATGAGGCGCTGCTACAGGGGATGGTCATGGTACGGAAGATGGGAGGAAAATCAGTAGAGGTGTTCTCGGACTCGAGATTGGTGGTGGGACAGGTCAACGGACAAATGGAAGCCAGGGACCCAAGAATGGAAGAATACCTGAACCAAGTCCAGCTCTTGAAGTCGGAGTTCGGTCTCTTTACCCTGTCCCATATTCCCCGGAGTGGGAACAGTCATGCAGACTCATTAGCCACGCTCGCAACATCCACGGCGGAGGGTCTGCCCCGGGTTATACTTGTGGAGCACCTAGAAAGGGCGAATGAAATGGCTAGGGGATCGGTCCTCGTCAACCAGATCGGAGCGGGGCCCAGCTGGATGGACCCCATAGTGAAATTCCTTAAAGACAATGTCCTGCCCGAGGATAAGACGGAAGCTGAGAAGGTACGGAGAAAAGCTCCTCGGTTCTGGCTATTTGAGGATCTCCGATTATACAGGCGCTCTTACTCTGGGCCGTACCTGCTGTGCGTCCACCCCGAGGCAGCGGAGTCATTGCTCGAAGAGCTGCACGAAGGAATTTGTGGGAGCCATACCGGAGGGAGATCCCTGTCACACCGAGCTGTCACGCAAGGGTATTGGTGGCCAGGAATGCAACAGGAGGCCCTAGAATATGCCAAGAAGTGTGACCAGTGCCAGAGGTTCGCCCCGAACATCCACCAACCAGGGGGGGTCCTCAACCCTTTATCCAGTCCCTGGCCATTCGCCCAGTGGGGCCTGGACATTGTAGGTCCCTTCCCGAAGGCACCAGGGAACAAGAGGTACCTGCTGGTGGCCACGGACTACTTCACGAAATGGGTCGAGGCCGAGCCCCTGGCCAACATTAGGGACGTGGACGCCAAGAAGTTCCTCTGGAGAAACATTGTTACGCGATTTGGGGTCCCTCACACCCTCATCTCGGATAATGGGCTCCAATTCGACAGCAAGGCCTTCAGGAGGTACTGCTGTGAACTCGGGATTACTAACAGATATTCGACGCCCGCCTACCCCCAAGGAAACGGACAGGCGGAAGCCGTCAACAAGGTTATCGTCAATGGGCTGAAGAAAAGGTTGGACGACGCCAAGGGAAGATGGGTCGAAGAGCTGCCCCATGTCCTGTGGACGTACCGGACTACCCCTCGGCGGTCAACAGGAGAAACGCCTTTCGCCATGACCTATGGCGCTGAGGCGGTGATCCCCCTAGAGACGAATTTTCGGACACTACGAACAAGCTCTTTCGCTCCCAGCAGCAATGATGATCTGCTGGGAAGGAACCTAGACTTGGTGGACGAACGGAGGGAACAAGCGATGATCCAACTGGCCTCTTACCAGCAAAAACTCAAACGAGGATATGACACCAACGTGAAACTCAGGCCGCTGGCACCAGGGGACCTGGTACTGAGAAAAGTCGTCGGGGCTGCCAAGAACCCGTCCTGGGGGAAGCTGGGGCCCAATTGGGAAGGCCCCTACCGAATTACCTCGGTAGCGGGGATAGGTGCATACTATTTAGAAGATTTAGACGAAAAACCTGTACCTCGCCCCTGGAATGTAAATAACCTGAAAAGGTATTATTATTAATGAAGCAGTCTTTTTCGAATTCTAACTCTAAACCTGTTTCAATTTTGGGATAGCGCGTCCAGCCGGCAAAGCCTAAGTGTTAGACAGAACCAAGGCACTGCATGGTCCTCGGACTCAGGCCTGTGGGGAAACTAACTACTTCGAATTACCAAGTGTTAGACAGAACCAAGGCACTGCATGGTCCTCGGACTCAGGCCTGTGGGGAAACTAACTACTTCAAGTTACCAAGTGTTAGACAGAACCAAGGCACTGCATGGTCCTCGGACTCAGGCCTGTGGGGAAACTAACTACTTCGAATTACCAAGTGTTAGACAGAACCAAGGCACTGCATGGTCCTCGGACTCAGGCCTGTGGGGAAACTAACTACTTCGAATTACCAAGTGTTAGACAGAACCAAGGCACTGCATGGTCCTCGGACTCAGGCCTGTGGGGAAACTAACTACTTCAAATTACCAAGTGTTAGACAGAACCAAGGCACTGCATGGTCCTCGGACTCAGGCTTGTGGGGAAACTAACTACTTCAAATTACCAAGTGTTAGACAGAACCAAGGCGCCGCATGGTCCTCGGACTCAGGCCTGTGGGGAAACTAACTACTTCGAATTACCAAGTGTTAGACAGAACCAAGGCACTGCATGGTCCTCGGACTCAGGCCTGTGGGGAAACTAACTACTTCGAATTACCAAGTGTTAGACAGAACCAAGGCACTGCATGGTCCTCGGACTCAGGCCTGTGGGGAAACTAACTACTTCAAATTACCAAGTGTTAGACAGAACCAAGGCACTGCATGGTCCTCGGACTCAGGCCTGTGGGGAAACTAACTACTTCAAATTACCAAGTGTTAGACAGAACCAAGGCGCTGCATGGTCCTCGGACTCAGGCCTGTGGGGAAACTAACTACTTCAAATTACCAAGTGTTAGACAGAACCAAGGCACTGCATGGTCCTCGGACTCAGGCCTGTGGGGAAACTAACTTCTTCAAACTACTGAGTGTTAGGAAGAACCAAGACACTGCATGGTCCTCGGACTCGAGCCTACGCGGGAAACCACTGCCTCCAGGGGGCCTATGTGGTAATAATTAACGCCACCATTTGCCGACGTGCAATTGAAGATTAAAATCGTACGAGTATGGAAAAACGGATAGCATGCAAGTAAGCAAACAACCACGAGAAGTAGAAAAAGAAACAAAGCTTACATTTCATTGAGTCTAATAGAACCATACGATGCGGATTACATTATAAAAAAAAAAAAAAAAAAAAAAAGAGGAAAAAAGAAGATAAAAAAAAAAAAGGGGGTGGTAAAGTAACGCAAGCAGAGGCGCCATGGGGCATACTCCTTCTGCTCAATCGCCTGCTCCTGTGGGTGGCCGGACCAGGGCATCTCCGGGGCCCTTTGAGCTCTAGCTGAGTGGGATTGCCTGCAGGGGCGCAGCGGAAGTAACAACTTCCTCAGCAGAAGGAACCTGAGTATCAGGGAGTGGCCCTGCAACCTGCTGGGGGGCGTCCTCGTTAGAGCCGTCGCTCACTTCTACCACCAGGGAAGGAGTATCCCCATGGTCTGGCTCGCCAGTGACCCCAGTATCCAAAACCTCCCCGCCTGAGGTAGCAGCAATTTCCACGGCGATTTCCTCGGGCTCAGAGCCGCCTGGACTGTCTTGGGCGGCCTCGCGGATGACAGGGGGATAGTACACGCTCTCATCTTTCCACAGCACAGAAGAGGCCTCCACACCAGCTTGCCTAAGGGCTTCCATCCAAGTCTCGGAGCAGTAGCGCCTACATAACCCAGGGACTTGGGATTTGTATGCAGCTGCTGTCTCAGATGCCCCAGCAGCATAGGCAGCCTCCTCAGCCTCCTCCTTGAGGGACCAGGCTTCCTCCCTACCCTTCTCCGCCTCGAGCTTGGCCCTCACGGCTTCGTCCCTAGCGAACTTGGCCACTTTCCTGGCATCCTCGGCAGTAGCTCCTTTCTTCGTCAGGTCTGCAATCAGATCCTTTGCGATCTTCAGCTGCTCCTCTGCCTCACCCAGGCGTTTCGTCTGAGTCTCGGCCTGCCTCTGCGCACCCTCGAGGCCTGACAATGCGCTGTCCCGAGCCTGGGTCGCGGTCTTCAACTCCTGCCTAGCCTTGGCAAGGTCCTCCTCGGACTTCTTGAGGGCCTGGGTGGCCTCCAAACGCCTCTTGCGCTCTTCCTCCGTTGCCCTTCCGTGGTCGTGGGCCATCTCCTCCAGCCTGAAGGTGGCCTGGACAGCCTGCCAAAACCAAAGCAAATGCATGATAATAAGCCGAGCTAAAAAAAAAAAAAAAAAGAGAGAAGAAAGGAGAGGGACGCAAGTGTTGAGGCCTTACCATCCCCAAATAACGCTTAAGGCTGAGCAAGACCTCCCTACTCTTCATGGTCCCCAGCTGCTCCATATCCACGGGAAGTAGCAGGCACCTCTCCACGGCGTCGGCCACGCGCGAGCCTTCGCCCTCTCTGAAGTCCCTGAGGGAGGAATCGTCCCGTAGGGGAGCCCCATGAAGCATTGGGGCAGGCAGCCATGCCTGGGCCTCGGCCGGGGCATCTACCTGCCTATCCTGAGACCTGGAGCCTATCCTTAGCTGCTTCGAGGGCCGCCGACCGTCATCCCCCTCGCGGGTTGGCCCAGATTTTTCCTCAACGGGCCTCTTGCCCTTGTCCTTCATCTGCTTGGAACCAGAAGGTTCGTGCCGAGAAGACGGACTCGTCCGAGGTGGAGGGGGAGGAAGCCTGGAATGGGCCGAGGTGGACCTAGTCTGAGGAGGACGATTCTTGGGGGAAGGGGGAGGGAGCTTCGGCTTGGACTTCCCCGGTGGCCCTTCAATCAGCTCGGATAGTGTGGGCTGGTCCTTCTTCTTGTAGCCCATCGCAAGCCAGGGAGAAATCTCGGGAGCCGAGAGGACTGCTGTGGTCGGTTGAGGATCACCCACGTCTTCGGTAGGTTCCTCGGACTGATGAATCTGCTCAAAGGCGTCAAAATCGTCCCCTCCAGGACAAGGGTCTGTAGCCTCCCTTTCCCCCTCAATGTCCTCTTCCGCAGCCTCTGAGAAGGTTTGAGAGGCAGAGGGTACTGCTACTGTGACGCCCTCCGAAGTGGGGAGATCCTTGGGAAGCTCGAACCCGTCCTCGGTCACTACTATTTTCTGTAGGCGAGGATCCTTTGCTTTGATCACGTGCCTCGGAGCCGCGAATGACTTTTGGAGCGGCGTGTACCCCAAGATTTTGTGAGCGGCCCGGACTTGGTGATCTGCTTCGTTTTCAAAATCTGCCGACCTGAGCACCTTCTGCAAGTCCTCCCTGTTAATCAAGTTGTAGCGAGGCGCGAGGGAGTGCGGATCTGCAAGAAGGAAATGCATTCGCAATTAGCAACCAAAACAGTACAAAAAGAAATAACGCATAAGATAAGTTGGAGTCTCTGAACCCCCTCCTATTCCTACTACCCGACCTGGTGTCCCCTCCGTCGTCGGGCAATGGATACCATCATGCCACGCCCCGGACACGATGAGAAAGTCCTCGTTCATTCCCTTGTTGGACTCAGGGAGGCACTGGATGAGCCGGACCCTGTCGTCCCTCGTCCTCATATAGTAGGAATTGTCCCTCAAGCGTTGGAGATTGTAGCAATAGTTCACATCATGATGGGTCAGTCTAAGCCCCATCTTCTCGTTCAGAGCATCCACGCTGCCCAGAATTCTGAACATATTGGAGGCGCACTGAGTGGGGGCTAGCCGGAAATATGACAGATAGCCCCTCATCACTGGTCCCATAGGGATCCTCATCCCTCCTTCAAGAAAGGCAATGATGGGAATCGCCACCTCGCCCTCCTGCCTCCGGAACTCCCACTCCCCCTCCTCGCAGTACCTCAAGCCCACATTGGCTGGTATCCTATAGTCAGCGATGAATTTCTCCATCGCCTCCTCAGTAAAGACATACTTCTTGAGTCTACCCATCCCAAATGACGCCTAAGAGAGCTAAAGAAAGAGCAGATAAAAGAAGAGAAAGATCAAAAGGAAGAAAAGCTCAGAGAGGGATAGAGCGACTTACAGAGATGAGGAAAAGCTCCTCGGACAGACTCTTTATGCTGAAGAGGGTGGTGGAAGTTTGGCTGGACTCTGAGTGGAAGCGCAAGGGCCCGTGATCATGGAATGGAAAAAGGTGGAGACGGTTCGAACGGATATTTATGCCCTGGATAGGAGAGCCGCGCGAATTTTCCCGCCCATAAATGCTAGGCGTATCACAGCCGTTCGATTGCTAACTGCCCTCCGAACGTGGGGAGCACAAAGCCGCCCGAATTTAATGCAGGACACGTCGCGCACACCGGAGCGCCAATAACGCACCTTGGGCAGACGCAAAAGCTCCAGCGCTGACAAAAGATCAGACACGATTGGACGTGGGGCAGGACTGGAGATATCAAAATCCTCCTTTCCGCCCGAGGAGGCGGATTGCAAGATTTTGAGGGGCTATTGTGGGGCCAAGAAATGGTCAGGCAATCCCAGCCCACTCCCAACCAGGCCCAAGGCCCATGTCCGAGGACGCGCCCATTGACCGAGGACTGAAGTGTGGCACCCAGCCACCCTCTAAACAACGCCAAGGATGATAGCATCCCCGGAAGTCCGAGGTCCTAGGATGCGCAAGCAGCACTTAGTCCAAGGGGGCCTCCCCGAGCATTCAAGGAGTGGATGGCGGGTACCAAATACCGGACATGAAAGCATGGTGGAGGAGCGCACCCCAGAGGAACTGTCACCTCCACATTAAATGCTCCTAACTAACGTCCTGGCCGCATTAATGAGGAAGGGACGCCTCAACAGTGCCACCTTGGTTGTAGCCACTTACAGAGGCAAGGGGAAGGTGGCTGATGGGACAAGCACTCAAGTGATGCCCTAATCCCTTTACAAATGTAGGGCTAGGATTGATTGGAAGGGGGATATATAATGTAAGAAATTCCTCCTAAAAGGGAGACGGAAGGAGGATGGTAATATGCATGTACTGAGAGAATTTCATGTTCATCCTAAGAGAAAGAAATTATTAGAACTCCAAGTTCTGGAAAACACGTCCGAGGAGCACTTTTACATATCCCGCCGCACGCTCAGCTTATCCAACCCACGTATAACTATGCATGGCCGTTGCATTTCTCGCTAGCGCCTAGTTCTTGAATCCCTCCTCTATAAATTCATTGCGGGGTACGTTGGGCTTTTGACCCGTGTCCACTGGACGTGGGTAGCTAAAAACCCAGTCCCTACAATCATCTTAATGTTACTTTTACAATATTTTCACAATAAATGTTATATGACAAATTATAACTGGTTTTTATTTGTACTCATAACTAATATCACTTTTTACCTACCATTAACAACTTACCACCTAGATTTTGTTATAAACTTTTTGTGAAAGTATAGTGTATTGAATATTATTAAAAAAAATGTTTCGTTTTTCCTCCTTTGTTAAAAATATATATATGTATATTTTTTGCAGGACTCAGACTTACTTTATTTTACATTTGTGATTCTTTCCCATTCTCTTTATTTCTCTTTCTCTCTTCTGTATTTTTTTTTTTCTCTTTATTTGATCAAATTATTTGATAAATACTCTATAGATTTCCAAGTCTAAGAAGTTTTTTAGTGCTTGCTCAAATTCCAAGAGAGCGATCACATTTATGATTAAAAAGCCATACATGATTCTAAAAAAAAGCCATCAACTTCAAAAGCAAAAACTTATATTATTTACTATTTTTTTTCGTTGTTTCACATTACTCCTAGTTCTAGTCTTAGGTGTGTTAGTATTCTTGTTTATCATATATTTTTATTTAATTGACAATACATATAAATATAATAAGTTATTATTAATTTGACAAAAATTTATGATTAATTATTTAATTATATTTGTTGTCTAACTTATCTTTAAACTATTAATAACTTTTTTTTATATTATTGTACAATATAGTTATATTATATAATGAATTGTATTTAGAATACTATTTTAAATTATTGTATATAATATGGAAATTGTATGTAAAAAAAAAAAATTATTTTATTTTTTATTTACTCTCATGACAAAGTTCTTGCTCTATCATTATTGAACCCCCTAGAAAAAAATTCTGAAGTCACTACTGCCTATATATTACTATTTTGTGTCAGAATCTCCTCATGCAGTAGTATCTTTATAAGGGATTCACATCAGGTGCAATACCTAGGGTATTGCACCTGATGCAATATCAAATGAATGGTTGGGATTGAAAGTTGGAAAAGCAACTTTCAATCTCAACCATTGAATAAAATAAATTAAAAACAAAGTTAAAAAGTTAAAGTTAAAAAGTAAAAAAAGTAAAAAAAATTGTGAAGAAAATAAGTGAATTGCACACCGTGCAATACCCTAGCAATTGTACTGGATGTGAATCCCTTTATAAGTGTATCAACGGTTGGTTGTTTGTCCTGTTGACTGTGTAATAAAATAAAATGAGTCTCTGTCTCTGACTCTATTTGCCGCTTCCAATCCAAGTCTAACTCATCACTCGTGAGTCGTGCCCCTCTTCGTGTGTGTTTACTGTTATTACCCTCATCCTCTGTACTTCTTCAATTTTGTCTTACATTTTAACCCCGCATGAAATAAAAAATAAAATTTTTGATTTCTTGTTTTATTACTAAGATACTATTATCAAATAAATAAATAAAAATACTATTAGTACTTCTTCTCACACAAACTTTTTTTTTCCCTTTACTACTTAGTAGTACATAATATATATGATTTCAATTTAAAAACTAAACTATATGTATTGTGTATAATAGTCAGTGTATATTAGATATTGTTCGTACTTTATATTATATACTTCTTTACAATATTCACATTATTAAATTAGCTTTACATATCACAGGTTCTATGGTCTGGATGGAAAATATCCCACCACACTTCTTTGCTATTTATCGAGTCAACTTAGTTTCGATTCTTTAATAAAATCATCAACTTTCTTCTCAAAAGAAAATATTAAATTGATATTTTTTTTTCAAAATTTTAAACTAATAATTAGAAATGGTAAATTTGATCACTAAATTAACTATAATTCTACCACTCCCCTCAAGTATGGGCACAAATTCTCCATTAATAAGTGAGACTCAAGTATGAGATTTTTAACATTTTAAATAAGAGATATAATGGAGGGTCTGGAGGCAAGGCTTAAATTAAAAATCTTTTACTTTGATACCATGTTAAATTACTAATTTTAACATACATACTTATTCAAAGTTTGAATCAAGTGATCAAATTCATTTCTTTTTATTTTATGTTGAGCTAAACCTACTAGTAAAACTTTAACCACAAGAATCACATGCAATATTTTTTTTTTTTCTTTTATGATTCGAAAGTTGAGAGGAATATTTAAACTCTGAAAATCTCTGTTGAAAATACAAAGAGAAAACAATTGACCTACAAGTCTCTTCTCTAATATATTGGATTTCAAATCTAAACTTTTTGACAAATGCAAAAATCAAATGAATTAATGATTTTTTAATTAATGATATCATTACTGCGAATTTTATTTAAATGAGAACAAATATGAGGGCGGATATGTGTGTTTGGAAGTGTCTAAGCTACTTTGAATATTAGTAGAATATTTCTTTTGCGGTGAGCTGGGAGTTACACTTATAAACATTATCCACTTATCTTTTTCATTCATTTACTTAAAAACAAAACAATTTTCTTTTTTAATTTTCTTCAAAAAATCTCATTTAATAAGTGGTAATAATTGTGGTGACTTTTTTGTAGTATTGTGAAACAATAATCATTCTTTCAATCATTGCAATTTCGCACAAATTTAAGAAAAAGATAATACATGTATAGACTGGTAGATTGCAAAGAGCTCAAGAAGTCAAAAAGTCTCATATATTCTGCCAAAATGTAAAAATCACCGAAAGAAGTTATATATATTTTTGACCAACCCCTTTTACATATATTTATTACTTTAAAAAATTAATTCCCCTTTTTAGTTTTGGATTAAATATCCATTTGTCATGCTCAACTCAACTCCAACTAGAAATCATTGGAAGAGCGATTCTAGAACCACCAATTTTTCACATTTATCTTATATATTAAATGTTTTGTAACTGAATTAACATCTTCTCATGCACAAAGTGCTTAGAGAATTTGGAGAAAAATGTTCGAGTTGTGGATTAACAACATATTGTAATTATCTCTAAAAAAATTGTGATTAATTAACGGTCACTTTCACATAAACTTATTACTTTTTCTTTACCACTCGTAATCAAATACATTATAAATGTAGCACAAAAAAAAAGTGTGGTTTTAAATTTTTACCGATCAAAATTGAAATAGCAAGTACCAAACTTTTGGACCCTACGATCAAAGTTGTATTAACACTAGAGGTCTCAAATCAAGAGATTCTATTACTATAGTTGATTTGAGAAAAGGAAGAATTTTTTTTTTCTTTGTAGGAGAAAAAACAATCTAGACCGCAATGAGTTTATTAGGTCACATTGTCACCGTAATCAAACAGGCTCGAGCATCTCAATCAGAGCGACAAATGCGTCAAAGTTAAATCTGCCTTGGAGTCAACAAAATTAATGTGCCTTAAATTTTCCCAGCGATTAACCAACCGCTCCATCCTAACCGATTGCCTTACATGCATGCCTTTGTACAAACTTTCAACGACCTCCTACTATGTTGCCTGTCAAGTCAATACTAATTACACCCCCTTCACAATAATGCATTCATGACATTTCATATTTCAATCATGTTAAGAACACCGAAAAAATCAACTACTTTTTTCAATCTTACATAACTTTTTAGATAGTTTTTCTATTGTCGTATTATTTGTCATAATTCGATAAAGCAGTCAACGGTAAACAACTATTTTCTTGCATGAGCTTGCTACTTGTATTCACAACTCATAATCAACCGATTTAGAATTGCAATAAAAGCTGTCAAAATATTAATTTTTTTTTCCCCATAAAAACTTTCTATAACTGGATTCTTAATTAGTGTTCTAAGGGCACTCGTTAGCATTTCCCTAAAAAAATTGTTTCCTTAAACTTTTTCTTCAAAGTAGTGTCCTCGGCTTGGCTGGGCCGCCACAACACAAAGGACCTATTTAGTAATATTGTTTTAGTAACGTTGTTTAAGTGTGGTGAAAATACGTATAGATGAAAAAGTAGTGTCCTCAGCTTAGCTGGGCCACCACAACACAAAAGACTTGTTTAGCAATGTTATTTTAGTAACGTTGTTTAAGTGTTGTGAAAATACGTATGGATGAAAAAGTGTTGTAAAAATACGTGTTGTGTTGTTTAAATAAATAAAAAACTGTTGTTCAAACAACGTTATCAAACACAAACAGGCCCAAAATCACATAAATGGTGTGAAAAAGTGAAAATTCTATGAAATATACCCTTAGTGTCAAAATACTTTTCCTTAACATTTTTGGCTATGTTCTACGCCGCCCCCGACTTTCTTTTTTTCTTTATTATTATTATTGAATTTCTGCCTCGACTTATTCATTATATTCATTTGAGCCCATGTACCCTATATATGGTTCGTTCACCTTAGCCGTTGGATATAAATCTTGGGTAACACCCACAATCACATGGAGGAAAATGGTTTCCACACACCAAGAAGCAAAGATGAACGGCTTGGATTAACTAGAGGATCTAATTCTCGGGATGCCCATGATATAAATTTCTTAGCTCATGTGCATGGTATCCACGGTTGTGCAATGTGCTTAAAGCATTAGCCTCTATGCGCCTAGGGATCTCATATTTAGATCCCATTGATACCAAGGTCCCCCACGCACCTAAACCAAAACCCATGCAAATTATAAAGTTTATCAACTTTAGAGTAAGCAAATTTTCTGTCACAATTTTATGTACATAATTATAAACAGTAAAATAAACAAAATTGTATGTATATATAAAAGTGATTATATATCAAGTTTGGATAAAAATTATAAGAAATTAAATTCAATAAAGATGTTGTGTAAAATCTAAATTTTACTTCTCTAATCTCAATATGCAATATCATCATATTATATATTAAAAAATAGATACAATTGAACTCAATCAATTTTAATACTCGTTTGAAAATTCAATTTAATTGTAAATTTATTGAAATATTATTATATGTAATAAGATGTATTAATTTTTTAAATAAAAAATTAATATGACAATTTCTTATTAAATAATATAAAATATAAATTTTACATTTTATCTTTAACATAAATTTATCCTTACTAAATTGGGATTCAAATTAAAATAATAACACAACTTGCATGCAAATTCACCAGTATCCTGTCCGTCTAAGAAAGGACATATAACGTTGAGTCCTTTCCCATGCAGGTGTGCACGTTTCCCTATACAAAAGAGAAGCCAAAAACTTTTACCACAAATCTCTCTTTTCACGGCATCTATTTTTAACTTTTTGCCTTTTTTTTTTTTTAGGTTTGGCTACATAAATCAAACAAAAATTGTCTATTCCTTTCCTGCGCGTGAAGGGTAGGACCCACGTATAAAGTGTTGGGTCCCACCAGCCCCAGACACACAGAGAGTCATAAGGAAGAGAGAGAAAAGGTGACGCCGTTCTCGACGGACGTTAATGAGAGGGAGAATTGGCTTTATGTCTTTCACTTTTTAACGGGATTGGACAGAGTCAGACCGATCCCCGTGATTAACGGCGTTAACTTCGCGGTATAGACTACAAGCCAGGATACCATTAATTACGCTATGAAATGAAACTCTTTTTATCTATGGATTTTACTAATGTGTGCCCTTAGGGCACACAATAGTATTCTATTTTTGGAAAAAATTTTATCGGGAATTGAAAAAGTTTTGATAACTTTTTCAATTCCCAATAAAATTTTCCTAAAAGCAGATTTGTTAATGTGTGCCCTTAGGGCATACGTTAACCGGACCCTTTATCTATTTCTGTCTCTCTCTCCTACCACTACACCTACCAATTACAAAAGTTTTCTAAATTTGTAGGCTGTTTAGGTTTTCAACGGGACCCAACATGAGGTAACGGCTAGTTTTTTGTTGACGCGGAGAAGATAAGATGTCACATTGTCGCGTCTGCATGTTGAGTGAGCCTCAGTCTGCGGCAATAAGAGTAACGGTGCACAATAATAAATAATGAAGTTAATAACGGTTCACAATACTAAATGGATTTTACTTATGTGTGACTTAAAATCACACAATAGTATAATAAAACGTATAAATAATACCAAAAAGTATAATAGGACTCACGAATAGTAGTAAAAATAAACTGAACAATAAAATAAATTAACAAAAATAATTTTTGCCAAACCAACACTTAATTTCCAGTCCCCATAAAAAAAAACACTTAATTTCCAGTAATTCTACCGTATACTTTCACATATATTTTCTTTTTCCAAAATTGTATAGATTGAAAATAATCAAGAAAAAATTGTCGATCTGTATATAGTGGCAAAAAGAATTTGCGCCAAGACCAACCAGCCATGCTTCGCTCTCCAAGCAGAGGCGTCTGTCATCCTGTTGGCCGTTCAACACGCAAAAGCTGAAAATTAGGATGAGATTATCTTTAAAGAAGACGCCAAGGCTTACTTTGACCCCTTCTTTGCCCCCCTTGATTGGGCCATTAGCAGTGTTAAAGAGTTTTTTTTTTTTTTTTTTCTTCTTGTCTTTTTATTAGCTGGGTTAAGAGAGATGAAGTAAAAATAGTCCGTCCTTATAAGTGCGGCCAGATAGAGCTGAATTTTCGTCGGTGTTCTTGCAAATATGGAAAGATGGCTCTCTCAAGGTGGTCACCAGTGTGTGTCTGCATGCCACAACATCTCCGATGCCAAAGTCAATACAAAAAAACCTTTAGAATGACAAAATAACTATGAGTGATTTTAGGAGTGTCTCTATACCTTGTGTTGGTGCTGTGAGGTCTTTATATATGTTTCCATAGCTCCTAGCCGTTGTGGTTGTTATTGTGATTTTAGTGCCTCTATTGGTAATGCCTCATGTTCAGTAATGTTGGCTTTGATGGGCTTCCAACGGTCTGTATAGTTGGTTTTGTAACCGTCTGAGTTATCATTGACTGCATTGAATAGCTTTCCTACCTTTGTCAGTGACGTGGATTTATTGACGCAGATATTTGGTTATCTCGTCTTTGAGAGAGAGATCGTCGCTCCTGTCAGCTGCCCCCCAGGCTCTGTGGTTGTCCGTGTAGTGAGGATTTTTACTTCATCAATTTTATTAATAATTACACTCTTTCAAACATCCTTATGACTGCTTGTAATTAAGGTTGACTGCCATTTATTATTATTATTATTATTTTTTTATTAATAACATTGATGTTTATCAAAAACAAAAAGAAAATCACAAAATTAGAGTCTACCTATCATATATGATAATATGATAATTGTGGTAATATATGATAATTTTGGTAAGAAAAGAAAGAAATTTAAGAAGATATGAAATTCCAACAATAGATTTCAAATACCAAATAGAGTTCTATTATATCACTAGGATATCACTAGTACCCATTTTCCATTTTTAGTAATGGTGAATGTATCCCCGAACTCTCCAACTTGTCTGAATGGCAGAGAGAATGTAAAATACATCTTTTTCTTCTTCTTTTTTTCTTTTTGTGTCTCTAGCAAGGTTCAATGATGAAACAAGATTTCTTATAAATTTTTTAAATAATTTTTTAAGTGAGATACCTGATTGGTATTGTTTTTTAGTGTAATAGATTCATACGTGAGTGATTTCTCAAAATAAAAAATAAAAAATTCATACGGGAGTAATGCTATATCAATAAGAATTTGTTGAACAAAATTGTATCCTTATCCTTGCTTGTTAATGAGAATTGTCTACTAGTGAACCAAATTAAAAACAAAAGATTGCCTGTATGAGTGTATCCTTGTGGACAATAATTAGGTATAATTCGTTTGGTGGAGTATATCAAAATTTTCAATTAAATATAAATATATACTTGCATTAATTAATGAAACATAAATATTATTATCTTTTATAAGAACAATAAAAGATAATTTAATTATGTGTTTAAATTTAATTGGAGAATCCAACATATTGCACCTAAATAACTGTACCAAAGTTTTACCTTAATAAAAATTAAAATGTATGTACAGATTTGATTGGGTTAGTTAGGTTGGGTTTAGGGTATTTTCCAATCCAACCTAAGTTTTAACAACTTCCATGTTTTTGTAAATTACTTTTAATTTCATTAAATTTACCATTTAACTGATGACCCAGTAGTTGAACTTTCAATCCAATGACTCAAAACTTAAGCTGAGTCAAGTTTGGATTTGAATTTAATGTCTGAATCATGATACCAGTAGAGGAAATCTATCTAGAATTTCACACATAAAGTATGAGTATTTAATAAGGTGTGACATTCACCAATAAATAATAAAAACTTAAATGTACGAAGTTATAATTCAAATCAGCTGCCAAGTTCTTTCTCCAAAAAAAAAAAAAAAAAAAGTTCAAATTAGCTGCCAAATTCGTAACTTCTGAATTTAATTTTAGTATAAAGAGTGAATGCATGCACACACACACACATATATATATATATCAATTAATCGTCACCAAAATTGTTCTCAAATTAAAATTTGTTAAGCACGTAAATTCTTGCATTTTTTTCATAGATTGACCAATCTAGAACTAGTAGGGTAATTCACCTAGACGTTTTAAATTCTTGAAATGCTCTTTAATTCCATAATTGACTAGATTAAACTTGTGCTACAATCAAAACTTTTTTTTTTAAATAATTATTATCCCTTTTGAGAAGAGAATCAATAACAAAATTGAATACCAAGCGAATGAAGCGATGAAGAGAGGTTTCTCAAAAAATAAAGAGAGAAAATTCATATTATTTGTGACTGTATGCTGTGACATAATATGGATGACAAAGGAACTGTATCTACATCATGAGGCAAAATGGAAATGAAGTATAGGATCTTATGCTATTAAGTAGACATATTTACAAATTTACTCAGCCATCTAATGTCTAGGGACTATGTGAGTGATGAGAAGTGAATTCAACCCATAGATATGAAACATTACAAGGATGTCAATACCATTGAATTATCACTTGAACCCTTATAATAGAGAAAATTAGATGTTTATCTTGAAGAGATATAGAACAATCTAAAATAAAGCCAACATGTTAGATATACAACGTTTTTCACAATATTTTCTATATAACTTATGAAAATGATATGTTGTAATTGGAACAATATTAATATTTATAGGACCTCGGCCACCAATAATTCCACATTTACTAGTGCCAATCACAATAAGCCACTTTGAGAGTTAAAAAGTCATGAAAAATTTTGTATCACTAAATTGATAGAAAAACAATAATATATGTTCAAAAAGAGATGCTCTACTTAACTAGATTAGTATGAGAATGAATCCAAAACAATAAGAAATGATATGGAGAAGATTTAGTTAATTCAACTAATAAAATATGTTGTTGTTATTGTTTATCACCATAATAAGTGGATGAGTGGGATTGAAATCTAAGTTCTTGTTATTGAGAGAATTGGACAATTTCATTAAGCTATAAGGCTCTTTAACACTAATATGTAGAATATTATTGTTATACCAAATACATTGAATTACATATTTCTGGCTAAAGGGGCCATTTAGGTGAATTAGAAGGTGGATTCTTCTATGATGCTAGCATTAAGAAGGGCAAAAGGCAATGGAAAAATTAGTATATTACCCTATTACCGTATTTTATTTTATTTATCTTAAAAAGAATCAAAGTTTAGGGAAAAAGTTCAGTATTTATAAATTATAACGTATATTTTGCCATTAAAATATTAAGAAGTGTGAAACCAGCTCATTGGCTTGCTTTATATGATGGTTTTGGGTCCATTTAGAAAAGTTTAGTCCGTTAATAATTAGTTGCAATTATGGTTATGTGTTGCTTGTCCATGGTTTATTTATTTTGTATAATACGTTGCATGTGATGTAAGTGTGGAGTTGGAATCACCTCTACTCTACCAGTTTTTGCCCTGCATTGTATACCCTATTAATCATAATTTATTATGTATTTTTTTATATCTTTCTTATAAAATAACCAAAGTTAAAAACATATATAATAAAAAAAAAATCATACACATGACATATCATAATTGGTAAAACACACAAAATTAATTTATATTATAACATCATTCTATATCTGATAAGAATTTTGTAAGTCACCTTATATGTATTCAAAAAATAAATAAAACATTCAAATTTAAATTTCTCCTTCTTCAATTATCAACTTAAAAAAAAACCCTCGTATCAATTATTAAGTAAATTTTTTTTCGTTGGGGGGTGGGGGGAAGAATTATCTAGTGAAGTTGGTGAACCCTTATAAATATTGGATTTGCCCATGATTTTTTTTTGTTTTTGTTTTTTCAAATATAATCAGTTTATATAAGTTTATTTTTTTTTTTTTTAAAGAGAGGTATTAAAGCATTGACTGGTTTCGGCACGTGTCATACCATGTTAATTGCCTAGCGCCGAATTTTAGATGCTGGCCCACGCCTCTGAGAGAGAGAGAGAGAGCGTTCCACTTTTTGCTTCATTAAATTTAATTTATTTATTGCCCCCACTTGACCACAATATTTTACCATGATGCCACCAGAGGCCCACAACAGGGAGTTTGGTAGGGGGGCAAATCTGTAGATTTCTGAATTACAAGGGTATTTCGGAAATACAAATTACAACACTGACATGGGACGGTATTGTAGCTGGGGCGGTTACCTAGTCAAGAACGCAACCAGCTGAGTCAGCCTAACATCCATTTTCCAATTTCCTTTCTTTCTTCTTTTTATTTTATTTTTTAATAGAAAATTATTGGGCCATAAACTTTTGAGTAATGTGAACGTCATTAATTATTTTATAACATTTTATAAGTTATTGATGCGATTAATTTGTATTAATTCTAAATGAAATTTAGTCCTGATATAATTTTTTTATTTATTAATAACCACTCATCACATCAGCTATTGTAAAAACAGTTTATGACTTTACCATATTCTTAAATTTTTGTATAAATTTTTCTATAAATGGCTACTATGGTGAGTAATTATTGGTGTACATACCCGAGATCCCACACTAGACTAGACTTGGTATTTGAGCTCACAATTTACTTATATAGTGGGTATTGAGTATCCTACTGGGTCCAAGAAAAGGATTAACACAGAAACTAACCTCTCTTTTTCTCTCTTAAAACTCTCTGTTGTGTGCTCGGTTGTTCTCTCAATTTTGCCTCCCAATTGTCTAACCCCTCTTTCATTGTACCTTCTACTATTTATAGCTTGAGGTTAATGGTAGAATCATGATTGCTCTCTGGTTCCACTCGTGTGGGTGGGACCCAATTTAATTATTCCTAACACGGAATATGCTACATTGGGAATGGGAGCTAGGACATTAGAACTAGTGCTGGCCACCAAAAATTACTCGGCAGCGTAATCTCCCAGGGCACTCAGTTTGCCGAGGTACAGCCAGGCATCTTCGGTGTACCTACTGATCACAGTGTACCCGAGGTGTATCTGTATACAGAGATCACAAGCGACGGGCTAATGCTTTTGGGCCGCTCATAGGTCACTTATGATAGGATGGGCCCATAGTCGGTACTGTTCATAGGCCTATTCTAGCTTGGGCCCAAGGGAAATAGGTCTCTTGCAGTATGTCGTACAATTGGTAATTAAAAAATTGATGTTAGTAATGAGTTTAAATGAAAACTAATAAAAATATTGTAAAAAATTGATGTCATAACAACAAATTGTAAAAATGTTGTAAACCAAGTTAGGTATGTGCCATTACTTTTTATGTATTTTTTTTTTATAAATAATTTCAAATTTTGTTAAAGGAAAACCCCTTTTGGCCCCAAAGTCTTTAATAATCATTATTTTTACCCTAATGATTCATACTTTTTTTTGTTATATGTATATAACTACGTGTTTATGCTGTGCCCATTGGTGTTGTTCTACTTTATTTTAATTCTTCTTACTTTTTATTATTATAGTTTGTCACTTTATCCTTATTCGAAGACTCCAAAGTTTGATTTTCAAGCTTAGGGCTTCATTTTTGTTTCAAAGTCTTGAAAGAGGGATAAAGTGCTAAAATTATTGTGAAAGGGATAATTTAAATTAACAAATGTACACTGTATCACGGGCTTTGATTGTCTCTTTTTCTTAATTTTTGGAGGACTTTTGTAAACCTTAAGCCTTACTTTCTAAGGTGGAGAGGAAAAAAAGGGATTTGATATGCCAACCAATTCTAATTTAAAGGGTGTTTTATAATTTATTAAGCCAATTTGATATGCCAATCAACTGTGCTTGGTCTTTAAGCTTGAATTGACTCAAGCAATATCAAGCTAGATGAATCAAGTTCAAACGTCTAATGCTCTACCCAACTTAGCTCGTTTTAATCCTCTGTAATATTACATATTTTGAAAAATTTTACATTTTTAAAATTAAATTTCAACCCAAAATAATTTGAGTTAATGGTAACTAATCAAATTGGTTAAATGATACCAGAAATTAAGAAAAATAAAACTAAAATAATCAACTTCAAGAACTATAATATATATGTAATCTCTAATCTTTAATATATACTAGCCTCATTACACACGCTCTACACGTGCAATGAGGCTTTTTTTTTTTTTTTTTTTTGAGTTTAATGTAATTTTTCAATTTGAATTTATCTTAGTGAGGATATACGTAAATGAATTTTTAAGAAACTAAAATTTAAGATTTGAAATGAAGTAAACTGCAGAGTTGTTACTGGTTGTTATTATTGGGGCAAAAAGTAATCTTAGTGTTAGGTTCAAATTTGAACCAATAACAACTAACCACCTATGATTTGTTGTAAAAATGATGTGAAAATATTGTACATGTAGCATCTCTCTTTAAGAGAAATGCTACGTCCACAACATTTAAATAGAGAGTGTGCTAATTTTTAAATAAAAAGTTTCTCTGGTTGTTTTTTTTTTTTTTTTTTTAAGAATAAGGATTATCTAATTAGATTATGAGTATTTTTGACATTTTTTGAAACCATAACTAACTTTTTGAATCCTCTTAATATATAGAGATTAGATTAGGAGTATTTTTGACATTTTTTGAAACCATAACTAATTTTTTGAATCCTCTTACTATATAGAGATAAAACCAAAAACGTTTGACTTTTGAATTTTGGTTAACTTCATAATATTTTATCACATAAACTTTTAATGTCTCTCATAATTTACAATTTCACACATCATGATTCTATTATTTTTCTTTTAAACTAATTTTAAATTACTATATTTTTAATTTAAACCATTCATTAAAATCTTACCAAATTATATTTTATTTAAATGGTAAAATATATAGTTCGTTATAGATAGACAATCATAATTAATGCATATTAACGCATCAAAAATAAATAAATACATATTAATAATTACCATATTTATTAAATTTTATATTTAGTCAACAAATAAATGAAAGATAGAAAAAATTTGTTTGCTAAACTTTCCTATGCATTGCATTGGTGAGAAAGGCATATCACAAAACCATTTTTGTTTTGTTTTGATTTTTTTTTTTTTTTTTTTTAAATAGGACATATCCCAAAACCTTGAAACTTGTAAGAGGTTGTTATAATTTACATTCAATTTTTTATTATTTATTTAATTATTACTACTGCTCATTTAAGTTATTCTTTTATTGAAACTTAAAAAGTTGGAAAGTTAAATGGAGTGTAGTTTAATTGGCATTCCCCCCCTTTTTTTATTAATAATTAAGATAGCTAATAACAACCTATAGGTTAAGATTTATAGCTCAAGCCCAAAAGGTAAGGGATTGGAGCCCAATAAGCCCACTACAATGAATTTGTAGAGAGTGGGTGAAAGAATTGGGTTGTCTGTGAATTAAACAACAGTTAATCAAGATTTCAAGGGATGAACCAATGCGAAAACACACTTAAAAACTGAATAAATTGATGTCCGAGGAAATATATTATTGCTTGAAAGGTTAATACAGTTCTTAGAGCTACAGTAAAATCTTTTTTCTCTTCTTCTTCTCTTTTTTCGATCCCCTTTTATGAGAGGTCTCTTCCATTTATATAGTCTCCTTTTAAACTATCTTCATCGTACACTTGTTTTTCATCTAAACATTTACTTGAGTACATGTCACATCAGGTATCTTTTTTAGTTCTCCATGAGTGGTGTCAGCTGAGATTGTACTGTTCAGAGGTCTTCTCCACATAAATGCGATCAGAAAAGTTGCTGCAGTGCATTAAACGCGGTGATAGTAGCTTTTTCTCTAGATATTTCTCTATTTCTATCATCTTTATATGTGCAAGAAGTTCATCCTTATCGCTGGAACCTCCTGGAAGTTCACCTAAGCTGCTCAAGTATTTACTTGACCGATATTCTTCAAGTCCGAGGAGGGTATACTCCTCGAACTATACTCCCTCACCCTTTCCTTACGTGATTCTCCATTCTAGGGACCTTTCTCAATCCTTTACCCCTTCTCGAAAATACTTATATCTTTAAATGAGGACTGAGGCCCAACATACGCGTTTGGGCTTTCACCCCCACACAACCAATATTATTTTATCACCACAAAAGAAAGGGTGAGATTTTTTTAGAAACAAGAATAAGACATTAGTGTGGCCTTATTATAGCAGTCTTGATTAGATGATGCTTTCATAGATAAATTTTAAATTGGAAAAAATAAAGTGGAAGGTGGGATTAAAAATCAAATGAATAGGGGAATTAGAGGGGGGAAAAAAGTAGAATAAGAGATCTATAATTTAAACCTAACCTACACAAAAAAATTGATTAATATCTTACTCTAAAGATAAAGAGATATTATCAAAAATAGATTGCATAAGATGAAACCCTCGTAAAAAAAAATTGGGGGGAAAAAGACACATGCACTTTTTTTTTTCCTTCCATTTTTGCCCAATTGGCCTGAAGGACATGCTGCTTTTCTGAGTAATGAATTCATGCACTTTGCTCTGTCTTGATGACACAGCCAAGTGCATGACATCAAAAAAATGAAAGTCTCCTTAACCAGACTGAAAATTATTAACACAAACCAATAAAAATAAAAAGAAATAAATATTTTTTTTTAAAAGCTAATCATGGACATTAATAGATAACAAATTCAAATTAACAATAATCGGGCCAAAAAAGAAACCCCTCCAATTCCTCAATTACTAAAAAGTACAATACCAAAAAAAAAAAAATCCCTGTGTCTACATATGAACAGCTAGCCGGCTCTCTCAAATTCTCATCACCTCTCTCACTCTGCCACTCAACAATAAAAGGGACCTCTTCCCTTTCCCACTCTGTCTTGCCTTCTCATTTTAAGCCTTTTCGCTTCTCAACACCTCTCTCCCTCTCTAGATTGAGACGTCACATAACACATTTTCATATTCCAGACCCATCTCTTTCCTTCTATAGCACTCTTCTTTCTTCTTCCTCTCCCTTTTATTCTATATATTTTAAGTCACAAAATCCCACGCGCGCGCGCACACACACACACAAGAAAAACAAGAACTAAAGGATCACATATAATAAAAAAGAAATATGGGGTTTTCTTATCCGGGGTTTCTTGTAATGGTTTGTTGTTTACAACTTGGGGTTCTTGTTTCTGGGTCAACCAAGAATTTGCCAATTATCAACTTTGATGAAGGGTATACTCATCTCTTTGGTGAGGATAATCTGGCTGTAGTTAGAGATGGCAAATCGGTTCATCTTTCTCTGGATGAAAGGACAGGTTGTTTGTCGGACTTTTTACATAGTTTTGGCGTGTTACATGGTTTTGAATTTTTTTTTTTTTGGGGCCTTTTGAAGCTTTGACTGATTCTTTGGCTTTTTGGTGGTGTATAGGCTCTGGATTTGTGTCACAGGACCTTTACCTTCATGGCTTTTTCAGTGCTTCCATTAAGTTGCCTGCTGATTACACTGCTGGTGTTGTTGTTGCGTTCTATGTGAGTTATCATATTTTCCATTATCTCGTTCAAAAATATCCTCAAATTGTTTTTACTTTTTTATTTTGTTTATCTACTAATCTGTGAAGATTATGTTTAAAGTTAGATTATTTAAGAATTTTAAGCAAAACCCAGATTTTATTTTTTGTTTTGGGATTGATTTACAAGGTTTTTAAGTGTAAAGAAGGTTCTTTTATGTTCAAGCTGAATAACCTCATTAACCAGAGCAAGATGAGTGTTTTGTTAAAGCCAACAT
This sequence comes from Quercus ilex subsp. ballota, assembly GCA_032727855.1. Classification (NCBI taxonomy): domain Eukaryota; kingdom Viridiplantae; phylum Streptophyta; class Magnoliopsida; order Fagales; family Fagaceae; genus Quercus; species Quercus ilex. Next base: position 36,952,121 of record CM064910.1, read on the forward strand.
GGATTTCTCTTTAATCTGTTTTTATTTTCATCTCAAGGTCATTAATAACAGACCAAGTTCAAATTTTGGGATCAAACTGATAACACTCAATGGAGAATTTATTACTAGATTGTCACTTCCAGTGCATATAACAAAGTTTTTTTTGAAGTAGGAAGATTTTGTTATAAGTTTGAACCAGCAAAGTCATTTGCTTTTCTTATTCAAGTTTATATTGTTATTTTGTGATTACAGATGTCAAATGGTGATATGTTTGAGAAGAACCATGATGAAATCGATTTTGAGTTTTTGGGTAACATCAGAGGCAAAGATTGGAGGATTCAGACCAATATTTATGGCAATGGAAGTACCAACATTGGCAGAGAAGAGAGATACAATCTCTGGTTCGACCCCGCAGAAGATTACCATCAATACAGCATTCTCTGGACTGATTCTCAGATCATGTAAGCATAAATCATCGATACCCCACACACCATTTTTGGTTTCTCTTTCGTTTTTTTACACAATTTTAGATTTCTACAACTTTTTTAGATATCTTCTCTGACAAACAAAAGCTTTTTATGAGTTGTTTTTTACATTTATTCACTAATAGTTTCGTATTGTGAAGTATTGAAATTGCTTTTTTAGATGTTTGATGTGTTTGTTGCCTATGTTCTCTTCTCTGCTACAAAAAACAGAATCTGCTTTGGTTTTTTTCTTTTTTCCTTCAATTACTAGATGCCCCTGTTTCATCAAACTTATGTTTATTTTAATAGCATTACTCATTGATCTAGTCGATGCTCAGGTTTGGTTACTTAAAGAGGTCAATGATTGATCAGAAGCTTTGAATTGTAGATTTTGTAACTTTATATGTTTTGATGTGATCGACCCAAAATCCACTTATTTGGGGTGAATTTATAGACTAGGGAATCAAAAGATCCGATAATTTTGTCTGGTTAGATTCAAATTTTATATATATTTTTTTCTTAGTTATCTCAGCAACTAGTTTGAGGATCAAAGTTTTTGTAATTTAGCTGGAGCATTCTAATACCTCTGTAATTAGAAATTTCAACTTTTCCTTATATACTAATAATAGTTTATAATAGTTATTGTCCAAAAAAAAAAAAAAAAGTTTATAAAAGTTCACACTTTTGTTTTGTATGTATCATACCTATCTAATTTTAATTTTTCATCTATTGTTATAAAATATATATTAAATAAGATAATATCCTCCTTGTGTCTGTTTTTTCATTGCAGATTTTATGTAGACAATGTTCCCATTAGAGAGTTTAAGAGAACAGAATCTATGGGTGGTGACTTCCCCTCTAAGCCAATGACTTTGTATGCCACAATATGGGATGGTTCTGATTGGGCTACCAATGGAGGAAAATACAGAGTAAACTACAAATATGCCCCCTACATTGCGGAGTTCTCCGATCTTGTCCTTCACGGCTGTGCAGTTGATCCCATTGAACATATGGCAAGGTGTGACAATGCTGAAGGTTCTGAAGGAATTCCTACTGGTGTCACACGGGTGCAAAGAATTAAAATGGAGGGTTTTAGAAAGAAGCACATGACATATTCTTATTGCTATGATCACATTCGGTACAAAGTTCCCCCATCTGAGTGTGTGATTAATCCCCTAGAAGCAGAGAGACTCAGGACATTTGACCCTGTTACATTTGGAAATGGCCGACACCACCACAGTAAACGACACCACCATAGCCGAGCAAGCCAGGCCAAGGTTACTTCTTCCATTTGAGAAGGCTGCTGCAACATTTATTTTGTCATGCGGACATTATTGTCATCTTGATTCCCTTTCTGCTTGATATAGCTGGGTCAGTTTTTTTGTGTATAGAGAGAGCATAGGTTTATTGATGGTGATAAAGGGTATTATATGGTTCATGGTGGTGGGTATTATATGGTTCATGGTGGTGGGTATGTATGTGTATAGTTCATACCTTTAGGTTCTCCCAGTTATTTTATCATTGATGATGGATGTCTTTACAAATTGAATTTGGAAATGATTTCTGTAACTTAATAGACAACACCCCTCATGGGTTCAATAAATATCTAGTATATGGAGTTACTATTATATGTTTGTGTTAGGTGGGGATTCCTGTTGTTTTATTGCATTGCTATTCTTTAACTACGATAGTCAAGTATGTTTTATGTTATTTTAATCAGTCCCTTGTATAGTACTACTATTATAGTCCACGAAAGAACCTTGAGCATGTCGAACTTGTTTTTATATGTGTAATTTTCAAAATTCAGGCCCTTTGGTCTGTGTGTCATTTTCCTAAGGCCAGAGTTGTCATCTTCAGATGGCAATTTTTGTCAATAGTAAGTGGAATCCCATGTCAGTTGAATGTGACAAATGGTGAAACATAAGTGGGTACAAATGGCAGTATGTTAGGACCTTCAGTTCACAGTAAAAAAAAAGTTATAAGGCCTGAAACAAAGAGATCTTGGTTTCAAAGTTGTCTTTAAACTTTGTAGAGGGGAGGAGACGGTAGGGGGGGTCTCCAGGTTATGGATAGGAATTTGCTTTGTTGTTGTTTTCTTTCCTCAGTTCCAAAAAGAAAAGAAAAGAAAAGCAAAAGATGGGACTGAAATGACATAAAGAGAGGAAATTTACCTGCAATCTTTGGTAAAAAGAAAAGAAAAGAAAATTTTGAGTTATATCAGACAGATTTTATGTGTTGAAGGAAATTTTGTGAATGAAAGCTTATAAGAGAACAGATAAACTTTTGTATTGTTGGTAAGATTATGATAAGAATGGTAACTTCATTGTTGGTAATGAAAGATGTTTTAGTAGAATAACTATTCTTGGCTGTAAAATATGAATAAAATTAAAGATATATATATATATATATATATATATATATTTATGATATATCTTACTCGTATACTTATTTTTTTTAAATAATTTTTTTTTTTTAAATTTGACATCATTTTTTGTTGAAGAATAGTTATGGAAAATAGATTTTTTTTATGAGTTTTTATTTTTATAATGGTATGTGCATATATAAAACATTGTATTTTTTGAAATATATTAAAATTTAAAGTTAAGACTCAAACTAACGAATAACTATTATAACATTTTAAAATGTTATTTCTTAATTTAAGAAATTGCTAGTTCTAAGGAAAAAATATTTCCTGTAATAAAAATGCAACCAAATAATCGAATAGCTATTCTATATGTATAACCATTCCATTACACAATCTACCAAACATGTTGAAATCATTCCCCCCCTTCCTCTCTCTTTTACAGATGGTTCATTTTCCTCTAACTCAAACATCCATCTTGAAAATGAAAAAATAATAATAATTGCAAGATGATTTTTCATTGATAAAACACTTATGCCACAACTCTAATGAAGCAAACTATGAGTGTCTGCTTATTATTTTCACATAAATATACCATTTTTTCTTCATTACTTACAATTTATCACATCAAAGTATGTTGAGGCAAAAATATGGCACATAAATTGTGTCCATATATTTTTTTTCTTTAGAAAACAAGCGAAAAGTCAAAAAAAAGAAAAAAAAAGAAAGAATTTTCATGAAAGTCATATTACAAACTAACTAAAGGGAGACAGAGTATCAAGGACTCCATTCAACCTATTGTGTAATTTTTGGGGGAATAAGTTACGCTTTTCTATCTTAATCTTTCATTTAATTGCAAGGTCTCTCCCCAATCTAGTATGATGTGAATACTCTAATATCATCTAATCGAATAATACATACAAGTGTTACTAAAAAAAAATTGGGATAGGAACAGAAATGGCATGAGTTTTCTAAGGCTTTTATTTCAAGCTCAATCCTACTCAATGACAAGTTGAAAAGCTTTCAACCTATGTGACCCAAAAACACTAAAGCAAAAACATTAAGCTAAATTTTCCAGTTTGGGGGGCCAGATAAAATGCGGAAAGCTAATAATGGAGACTAAAAGAACATTGCTTTTCATAATAATCTTCTTCAAATTTAACAATCAGACCCCACTTGCAGCTCTCTTTCATTACTGGTTCATTTTTTTTTTCCTTTTTTTCATTATTCTTTCATTACTAGTCATAAGCTTAATTGCTAAGCAATGTACATAATTTATGTTTGATATTGGCCCATTGTCATACAATTACCTTTTAGACTCATTTACAACATACCAGTGTTTCAATGCCAAAACAAAGAAATAAACAGTAATTGTTAAAAAAAAAAAATTAAGCATAGAAAAATAAAAGAATCCTCACAAATTGCTCTCTGGCTAGATATTGAGGATGGAGACTGAACTATCTTTCCATAATCATCTTCTTTAAATTTAAAAACCATAGCAGACTTGTAGTTGTAGTTGTAGTTGTAGCTCTCTCTCTCTCTCTCTCTCTCTCTTGGGATATATATTGATAGATGATGTATCTAAAATCTTGCACTCTCTTTTACTATACAAGAATTTTTACTTAAAAAAAAAAAAAAAAAAGTGCAAGAAGTCAAGAACAAAACTCACTCATCAATTCAGAAGGAATAAAAATGGTACAAATAATTGCCTTGTCAAATTGCAAAGGCATGTTATTTGGTATTAAATAAAACTATTTATATATTATTGTCATTCAGATTGTTATTTGGAACCAGCTGTTTGCAAATGTTAGCTATATTTTTAGTACTAGTATATTTGGTCAAAGCTACATTAAGCACTCAAAGAACAAAATTCAATGAGTTGGGCCCACTTCGGAGTTGTTGGGCTTAGTTTTGGGCTTATAGATTAAAAGATTGTTTGGCATCGAAAATAGTAGCTGGTTTTACATTCTGGCATCATGTGCATTCTGGTTCTAAGTGGCTTCTTGAATTCTTCTAGTAGAAGCAACTAGTATTTTATAATCAAACACACAATAATGCCACAAAAACACTGAGAAAATATAAATATTCAGAATGAAAACTTATTCACTTAGGACCTTAAATAAAACAAAGAGTAAATCAATATATATATATATATATATATGGTATAAAATTAGAGGTTGGTTCAGATTCTGGACCAGTCATTTTTGGCTGACTTTGATGCTGCATGTTTTGCCAACTTATTAAACAAATGTTGGTGAATAAGATCCTTACTGTCTTGGACTACTAAAACATTTGCGTATCAATCTGATTATCTAACACAACCAAACATGTCTGTAGCATTATGTTGTCCTGTAAACTTATAATTATCACACACATAAATACACATAAATTAAACAATCTTTACCAAACTTTCACATGTCATATGTAAACGTTGCGTTTGTAATTTTGCATATCCCCCCACCCCATTTTCATTTATGATTTCTTTATAACGGCTGGCTTATAAGTTAGTAGATGATTATGGGAATCTTTTAAGGACAGGATATGATTTATGGTTTTGAGAGAGAGAGAGAGAGGTTTGACTAGTTTTTTTTTATGAAAACCAAAAAAAAGTTGGTGAGGGTAACTAAAGTAACTTCCCAATTTAGACGTTACCATAATATCATCTTAGTTACTGTGTCCAAACCTACAAGCAAAGGAATAATAAGTTATAATTGTTATCCTAACCTCCATTCATGTTTGAAAAGAAAAGAAAAGAAAAAAATCCGTGAAGAAGGTTATTTAGTACTCGAAGTCAACTTTCAACATGTGTAAGATTGTCTTTATGAGTTCAACCATGAAGCGAAATTCAATGAGCATGAAATTAAGTGGACTTAAATTCATAGTTCTGACTCTGAAGGAAGATGTTGAATTTATATTTTTTGTAATGATGACCAAGAAAACCCTACACTCACGGGTACTTGATGATATTTCTTTTCCACCAAAATTCACTACTAGTTCTTAGCCCACAAACGATATAAATTAAAGCCAAAAAAAAAAAAAAAAAAAAAAAAAAAGCAAAAGAAAATCAAGTAGAAAAGAGAAAAGGAAATGCGTATTCGTTTGGTTGTTGTTTAAAGGTTTCAATTTCCACCATGCTTCCAAATTTGTGTGGCCAATCGATGAATACATGAAGTTATTACAGATAACTAATCAATTTGCACGTCACTTGCCAACCTGCTTTCAATTGGATATGAATATAGTCAGCAATGAAAATGAGATGCTTTCAACTTCATTTATTTTGAACCACATGACTTCAGGAGTTATCTATATGCACTTTTCATCATCATTGAATTCGTGTTTGGTTCCTATCAAAGCCGTCTTTTTTGGTTCAGCTTTTTTATTTATTAGTAAGTTACACTTGTATGATGCAAGTTGCATAAGATGAATCTACATCCGTGACCTCACCAATGAAGGGAAAAAAAGAAGTGTTTTTCAAGCTAGAGTTCATTGCCTTTACTGGTTTGCACCTTTTAGCCTTAGGACGTGAATCTGTCGTGGTCTTCAACTAGACTTCATTGGCTTTAATGGTTTACAACTTTATATTTAGGCAAGATGGTTAATTCCCTAAAAAGAGAGTTCCAAAAAACTGAAACGGCCCATGTATGCATTAGAGAGTAGGGCTGGATTTATCATTGGATTTGCCTAAACATGGGGTTTAAAATTCATTAGGGTTTTGTGTGGATTTGAAGATTTAAAATCAAGACATTAGAAGAATAGTTGTTAGTAACTAAGTATAAATTGGTTGATATAAATTTAACAAATACATGATTATAGTTTTAAGATTTTATTTGGACAAAAAAGTTTGTTATATTATGGACCTGAAATGACTTATCATACCTGATCTTTTTAAATCCACATATTGATAAAGCTCAAATTCATACATTTTAAATTTCATATGAAAAACTTGCTACATTATATTCTATTAAAGTAAAATTTATATTAGAAATTTTAAATCAACCAACGACCATGAACATATACAATAGAGAACAGTCTCTTTCAAAAAGTTGCCTAATGTACAGCAATCTTTTCAATTATTTTGGTTTAAGGTAAAATACCTTTTTTATGCAATAGAAATAACACATGTCCTACTGTTTAACCCTGAAGCATGTGATCTCAAGCCACAACAGAAAGCCATGGTCACAATGAGTCCAATGATTGCAAAACCTACCAAAATAAGAGTGAAATTTAGGAGGCAGAAAAGGGAGAAACGGCTGCCCACTTGGGGGGTGTTGGACCGAGGTGGGCGTTTGGGCAAGAAAGTAGATGATCATGGATGGTGTATCTAGCAATGAAATAGAATATTGTTATGCAATTCTAGAAGAAAATTTCATGAATTATTGCCAACGCTAAATCAAATGATCATTAAAGTGCTTATGCATCCAAGGCAAGTTACACCATGTCTTGGTATGATTTGAAGCATGAAAACTGCTTGCAAGATACAGATGCTTCAAGAGGTCTGAGCCAGATCCAAGAAGTCTTTAATTGGATAAATGGCAAGTACAAAGCACAAATTCAAAGTATAAAAGAAGATTACAAGTACAGTGTCCGCATTTTTAGCCTTATTACATTTCATAATATGTTACATTGCTTAAGTACCGTTGTGTGTGATATTGAACCCTCAATTCTGGGATTCAGCTTCTCTTCTTTCTATCTGTTTAACAAAATTGCGGACAATCGTCTTGCCTTCAGTGCTTATAATGCTTTCTGGATGGAACTGAACCCCCTGTAATTTCAAACCAAGTTGATTGTAGCAGGTTAGTAATTCAGCAAGAAATAATAGCAATTACTAATCTGAAGATTATAATTGCAGTGACTGAAAGAAAATGACCATTACATAAAAAATAATGAGAAAGGACATGTCAGCAAACCAACAAATACTTAAAATAGTTACTGATTTTTTTATTATTTATTCTTTGCACTCCAGATTGTTTTCTAGAACTATCCTGCTAGATCACCATAGTTATAAAATGCTACTACAATAAGATTTCTTTATATGACCCAACGTTGTGCATGTGCAGCAGGGTTGAGGTGAAAACTAGAAAACATTCCATAAGGGGCAGTTTTGTGCTACGTAGATAGCAAAACATTATTGATTTATAATTTCATTCAGGATATATCATATTCACATTGGATAGCAAAACTATGTTGAATCCTTTAAATGTATTTGTGTTCCAACACAAACCTTCCCCAAATGTTTAATTCAAATATTGAACCCAATTTTTCACAAAGATTCAATCTTGTGTGTCCCTATAATCACAAAGAAAGTGTTTTGGGAGTATACTGTCATTAAATTTTTTACTTAAATATATATATATATATATATATATAAATAAAATAAAATAAAGAAGAAGAAAAAGAATAGTGTCATTAAATTCACTACACTTTCTCCCCCAGCAGATTCCATTTGCATTAGGGGTGGATTGAGATTAGAAATGCACCCAATTTTGCAGTTAATAGCAACTGATTTCAATAACCCATACTCAACTTTCTCCAATAACATCATCTACCAAATGACCTAATCTTGATTCAAGAACCCCCCCACCCAAAAAAATAAATTATGGCTTATAGAGTTGAATTAATCAATGATTTTTCAGAGGTAAAAACAACTCACGCCTGTAAAGTTTCATTTCGACCTATGACTCTCACCTTCACCACTTTTTATGGTGAGAGGAACTGTCATTTGTTCCATAGGCCAGTGGCAAGTTAAACTCAAAAATATCTCTCCATGTTTTTATAGGAGTTCCAAGAGTGAAGAAAATAGATCCATTATGACCTCCATTTGTACCTTGGTGTCTGTATCCTTTAGCAAACTCATTAGGGAAGAGAATATGCTGGTTTGGGTAAGGGATTCTCATATAATGCGGGCTCCTGTCTTGAAAAATCAGCCTTCTTTTTCTTGGAGTAACCCAAAAACCAAATTTACTAGATCCACACACAACCTAGCAAATTGGAGAATCCCAAAGACCCACAAGAAAACCCACAACGACCCACAAGAAAACCCATCCACCATTGCATGCAACAGAGATAGATCCCCACCGCAAGTTGACATCGCGAAAGGCCCTAGGCACATTGGAGACTTAAATAGATAGATCTCCACCATGACATTGACAGCACCAAGAAACCCAGAGATCCACGCATGCTAGAGACTTCACCGTGTTAGAATTATGGTTAAGTAATTAAATTCACAATTTCCTAATAGTTTAAACTTTTAGAAGAATCGGCAATTTAGCATGGTATCAGAATAGGAGATTCCAAGTTCAATCCCTATCTTCGCTCTATCTCCCATTTAAAATGTTAAAAATCCCACGCATTGGGCCTCACTTATTAAGGAGGAGTTTAGGCCCACAAGGGAGGAAAAGTATTAAAATTATGGTTAAGTGATTAAATTCACTATTTCCTAATAGCTTAAATTTTTGGGAGAATCGGTAATTTATCGTTCGCCATTCAGAGCCCTAAGGGTCTATGCAAGAAAGAGAGGAGAGGGTGGGGCTTTGTGCGTGCATGAGTTTTGAAAACAATTTACAAAAAAAATTTAAAAAAAAAATAATAATTGTTGTAAATCATTTTATAACTTTTTCCATTGTGTTTTCCCAGTCAACCAAAAATATTTTCAGTTTGACCAAGGTTTTACAATGAAACCAACACCCAAATATGTTGAAAATGTTTCCAGAAAAACTTTACAACAAAACAAACGCAGCCTTATTGCTGCTCCTACCAGTTACAAATTTGGGTCTTCTGATAGGTGCTTCACAGGTTTTACCTCATATATACCTTTAAACTCTTTTCTAACCCAACTTTGCTTGAAGAAGGGAGTCATGGTAATGTAGGTTAGATTTGCAGGATGAGAAAAAAGCATGCATTTGAGAAGCCTAAAGGAACCCACATTAAGCACTTTCAAGTGACATAAAACCTCTTCGATGGCTAGAGAAAACTATTCTTTTTGAAATCCTAAGACTAAGGATCTGGGTATTATGCCAACTAAGAGGCAAAGAAACTAATTAAGAAACCTTTTTGGTCCAGGTTTAAGTGTCCACAGAAGTTATTTGAGCCTTAAGAGCTTTTAAATCTTATTACAAATAGGGTTTCACGTGTAGGGATAATTTCTTTCATCCAAGTGTCAAAATTAGTTGTCATTAGGGATTTCTACTTTTTTATAACAGGTTTGTAAATCTTTTGCGACTATTAATTCAGAATTGAGATCTGCAGAGTTTGCTTTGTTCATCTAGTGATATTGAGCACTCTGTTCCTTCTTTATCTTCTCCTCCCATCGCTCACTTGTCTTAAATTCCCTTCACCTCTGATCACCATTCACCCATCTCTTCAAACCTTTAGAACCCACACTTTACCAACCCAACCATTCCCTCAAAAAAAAAAAAAAAAAAAAAACTCTAGCAGCTGAAACTAAAAAATCAAGATGTGGTTAATATTTATGCAACTGCTCATAGCTTCCAAAAAAATTGGTCTTTTCTTGTCTTATTTGACCATAACCCCTTGATCCTAATGCATATTTTGAAACCCTAAAAGCCCTATGTTGTTCCAAACTATTAGCCACTAATTCAAAATTTAATTTCAGCCTTTAGCCTGAAGTCTGATCCATCTTAAAATACCAGAAACCTTTTTTCCTATGGTTCTTTCAACTATAGACTCACAAAACACTTTCACAAGCCCTCCTTGGTCATACAACATGTTTTCTAGTAAGAGAACCCATAAACTAAACAGCAAAGTTATCACAACCAAACCGAGCATTAAACCATCAAAGAAGTTGTACGATGGTTTACTAGTTCAACCATTGGATTAATATTTAATTTATTAGAAATAAATTAAAGAACACATAAAAAATAAAAATAAAAATAAAAATCAACTATAAAAATGAGATGAGATTCAATTTTAACATAAATATACAAGTATATATTGAAAATTGATATTAATTGAATAACGTAGTTCAGAAAAATTATTCAAATACAGAATTAAATTTTTTATTTTTATATAAAATGACTAAACATAGGACACTTGAATAGATATTTTGACTACTTCAAGTTTAAAAGCAAAAGACTAAAAAGCTCATAAATGAAAGTGCACAATTGAAGGAAGGCATGGTTTTTTGGTTAAAATAGCATAACATTAAACAAAGAAAAAAGGGAAAAAAGAAAGTTCGAGTAAAACTGTGTGGTCCAGTATTTTTGTAAAAATGCCGGGTTTTTTCACAGTTCAATCTCTATCTTTTTTTTTTTTTTTTTTTTGGCAAATGAAGTATTTCCTTCAACCGACCCAAAATTTTGCATGCCCAACAGTACCCAGCATCAATATAGACACACCCTCAGAGAATCCTGCATTAATCTACATTGGTGTGGCCAGGATCCTATTTGGGGAAGAGAGGACCAGGTGTTGGGATATTAATACATAAAGGAAGCACTTCCAATTTAACACATTGGACGGGTGTTTCTCAACCTAAAAGGCTGGTTTAGTTTGATTTTGAATCAATCCTTAAAATCAAATCTACTTTGAACTAGTTTAAGTTTTTGTGCAATATGCCTAAACTCAGTCTTTAATTAATTTAAAGTTTTGTTTGGTTTATCTAACTAAATATACTGCAATTAGTTTCTAAAACACATACATACGCACAAATACACAACAACGAATATAGCTGTATATGAAACTATATACATAATTGAAATTTAATTTTAATGTCCTGAAGATGTTCACTCATGAAAGAATAAAGATAGTTTGTTTTGATATTAAAAAAGAGATAGGTAAGAAAATGTGATACTTTTTTGGGGGGCTTTGGTTGGGGGAGAGGAGGTGGGGGGGAGTTAATTTCACATTTTAACTTTAGTGAATATCTAGAAAGGGAGGGGAAATGGGGAAAACAAAGCCTTTGGCTTTGGTGAAGAAAGAAGCATGATCACTTTATTGTAAGTTGTAAAATGTCGGTCTAATGTGACAAAAAGTTAGTAACTGATTGGGTGTTGGAAGGGAAGGGACAATTAAATTTCATCCTTGGGCAGGGGAGGTGGAGGAAGGGATAATGCGTCAACATGAGGGTTATAATTAATTTTTTTGATTAAAAAAAAGAGGAGGTTGTAGTCAGAGTTATCCACTGCTAAAATTTGGGTCTATGGCCCATTGGATCATGGACCTAGGGTTATAATCATTTTAGGGGTATCAAGAGATGCACCTGCCCCCCTTCACTCAATCATTGCATATCTACACACACAATTACACCTCACATGTAATCTCTTACCTCTGTCTGTGCCCTGTGCTTCTAAGATTTGTTTTCTAAGCAATTAATCATGCATGCATAACTAGTGAAAATTTCAATAATAAAACTGATGGGTTGCCCATCATCAAAATAAATTTCCATTTAGTCATTTATCACCAGAAATGAATTCTCATTCAAGAAAAAAGAAGGGGGGGGGGGGGGGCGCAGTGAATTCATTGTTGCATGATTGGCTCCTCGATGTAAGATGAAATCAGCAGGTCAAGGTGGCATTCTAATGCTAATACTTGTGATAAGGTGGGGAGTGGGTACTTCCAACATGCTGTCCAGAAATTACTCTAAGTAGGAAGTGTTCATCTGAGAACTACTTTCGAGTAATTGCCCGCCCAATTGACAGTCACACTAACTTATGCATAGACAGAACAAAGGTTCAGAACAAAATAACCCCAACTAATGACACCTTACTTTCTACCAAATAACTCAATCACATTACTACTTTTCCAGCCTATTCTGGTTCCAATATTTGAAGATGAAATGCTTTGGACTAGTCTAGAAAAATGTTAAAATTCTTTCCATTACTAGCAGTATTTCTTCGCACACCAAGAATAAACCAAAAGGAAAAGGTAGCAAGGGGGTTGCATATAAAGAGGAAAGTAAATTGCAAGATCACAACTTCACATGTTACAATACAATCTTGACTTTTGGAGCTAATAAGTAAAGTACCTTTGCATGTTTATTACCATATAAGCAGATTGCAGAAGAATGCTAGAAATTAATTTGCAGTACGTCTCAAAGTGTAGAGGTCATGGTACAAATTTCAGTTCATTTCCACTATCAGAAAGTAATAAATTATAATGACACCTCATATTCTAAGTCCACATATTGGTGTAATTACTGTGTAAGGTGCATTTACCTAAGCCAATGGAACTTTCACCCTCATCAATTCCTCTCAACAAAAAAATTGTCTCACTCAGCACATAATAAGAGAAAAGGAAGTTTCTCATTTTTTTTTTTTTTTAAAAAAAAAAAAAAGGTGAAAAGGAAGAACAATATCTTACCTGTAGGTGCTTATATTTCTTATGACGAGCAGCCATTACCAGTCCATCCTCTGTCCATGCTGTAATCAAAAGTTCGTCATCAGGAAAACTTTCCTTCTCAATCACAAGGCTGTGATATCTACCAGCAACGAATGGGCTGAAGAGATACAGACCATAAAACACACCAACATCAGTGAAGAGACTCAGTTTCATTTAATCTGTTAGCAAAAAGTGAAGTGTAAATGATGTACAAATATTCTGTTATCTCCATGGAAGAACACATATTCTCAACTTTTTCCTGTCTTGCATATGGCATTATCAAATTGATTTTATGACTAATATAATTCATAGATCAGCCATGTTTTTGAGGTTCAAAAGTCCCTTTCACAAATTTTCTACCTTAGCTTGTCACATCCTCCAGGATAAGATATAATTGAATTGAACCCATTTTAAGCAGTATATATCAAGAGCATTTTGTGACATAATGTTGTATGCAAGACGGATAATTACATGTAAGCCGCCAAAATGAGCTTACAAACAAAAAATAAACAAACTTCACACTAGTGGTTCCATATGATGCTAATTTAATGGAAATTTCCATATATTCCCAGAGTATTTACTGAAAGGTATTGATCACTTAAAGTCAAGTCAACCCATTTGCAAAAAGATGACCAAATGTATGATGTAAACCAAGTTCAGAAAAAGAAATTGACAAATCCTAAAATTGCTAATTCTTGATAACTTAAAATAGTGCAATCAAGGACACTATATTTAAAAGCAAACAATTGATCCAAAAAATAAATATTACAAGACTTTAAGGATATGTGGAATAAAGTGTATACTTTGATAACCCAGCAAACAAGCTGTCTTCCTCCTTCTCATCATAATACACGAGAGAACTCTTTCCATGCATGACACCAGAAGGCGAACGCACAACTTTCCCTGCAATTGGACAAAATCACAAGGTTCCATAAAATGGTAATAATATGCTTCACAGTCCCCTCCCCAATCCAAAACCCTTACTTCCATGAGTTGAACCCTAGACCCCTAGACCTCTCCCTTTAATTGGGGAAAGGTAACCAGTAATACTGGCTACAACGGCCCTTGGTCCACTGGGGATGAAGTACCATCAGCAACAAGGGCCACAAGTCCATAAAGACATAAGTTTTGCATTAGAAACCCAAAAAGAAGTAGTTATCCAGTTTATCAGCCATGACAAAAACAAGACTTAGAAAAGTTGGTACTACATGATTCCCATTTTCTAGTGATTACAGATTTGCATATATTCAGTAATAGCATACAAACTAACTTAATCATACATTCAGATGAATAAATCATACATTGGGATCGCTTATAAGTTGAAGACATCTAAAAAGACTCACCGCCAAAAGCCTCTCCAATGCATTGCAAACCCATACACACACCAAATACAGGTACAATAGGTCCAAGTTCCAGTACAGTTTGCAACGATATCCCAGAATCCTGGGGTGTACCTACAAAAAGAAAGTATGGTCTATAAAAATCTTGGTGTGAGTAGTTCCTTTTCCATTTCTATAGGCCTTGGCCATCTATATTTCAAAACAACACATCCAAAAAATTCTTACCGGGCCCTGGGGATATCAAGATTCCTCTTGGATTCATCCTATAAAAATGGCAGAAAAAGTCACAGACATGATTGGATAATTACATTAGACATGCTATGTATAGACCATCAGAAATCCCTAACCAATCAAAATACTATCAACATGCATAGACAAGCAAAAACAATAGCAATCCTTACCTTTTCAACTCCTCCACTGTAATCTCATCATTCCGGTAAACTTCAAAGAAACATCCTAACTCTCCCATATACTTCAGAATAAAAAATAAAAAAGCTATTAGACTAAATCTTCATAATGTACAATCAATAATAATAAAGAGAATCATTACGAGAAATTGTTTAAAAAGCAATAACTTTTGAAGTATATACAACATTATAAATCTTCATAAATAAAACTTCCATTCATTTGCAAAACCCACAAAAAAGAAAAAAGAAAAAAAGAAGCCTCCACAATATAAATAAGTATTTCAACTGGTTTAGAAGATAGAGAACGGATTAGCTAATTTGCAGGGGTCAAAAATGACAAAAGTAAGGGACTAATTAACCTTTTCCAGTATTGCTGCGCAAAGGAATCTAAAATCGATTTCAAATGGAAGAATTAATTAGAGCTTAAACACACTTTTTCCTATTTAAAATTTCTCCTTTTATTTTTTTCTCTTGCCATTTCCTTTTTAATCAATATAAAGTGGGAGGAAAATCTTCACTAGATATCTTCTTTTTTCTACATACTCTTAAATTTAATCACAATGGAAAAGATAAAATAATATTAAACTTTTATATGACTTGTCATATCAAAGTATTAGGATACCTTCCAGCAGTCTGGAAGATCAACCGCCCAAGAGAATGACAATGTAATAGAATTTCAATCAACTAGAAAATATAAACCGGAACATAATAACCAAAAACAGCTTGCTAAGATACAAACAACATGATGCAGCCGTGGAAGATTGATATTTGATATTACTTTAAAACTTGGCCTCTTCAATAATTACTTTACGGGCTCCACGTGTGAAGTCCACAAATTAAAGTAAAAGTTGTTTGGTTTTAAAGGTCTAGGTATGAGTCTTTTAGAGTTAAAATAGTTTTTTTTTTTTGGGTTTTTATTTATTAATTTCTGCGATCCCTGCTAACTAAGGGTGTTTTGGTAGTTTAGTTGAGTCTAAAATTTTCTAGGAGAACCTAAGATAGGTTTTATTTTCTTTGACCCAAATTAGTCTTTTATTAGGGCTTTTTTATTACTAGTAAAACTAGGAGTCCTAAGACTACTAGAAGTCCTAATAACACCAATACAAGAGAAGTCCTTACTCCTTATCTGTATTTTAGCTCAATGTACTCAAAAGTGATGGGGTTGATTAAAAAAGATTATTAAATATTTTAAGCATAGAGGCACATAGGCCTTTAAGATGTGTGTTTTTTTCTTCCCTCTTCTCTCTTTTCTTCTCTCTCTTGTGGTACCGTTCATACAACCCCAGAACACAATAAAAACCTCTCTCTTTTTTCTTCCTTACAACCCCAAATCAACCACTTTCTTTTAGCAACCAAAACCCTAAAACCCCACAAATGTTCTTCTGCCAAGCAGTAATCAAATAACTTATAAAACCACCCCTTAATTCCTAACACAACTCCATATCCCTTTCTTCAACAAGTCTAAATCCTATTTCCACAAATCCTTCTCACCCTAACCCCACCACAACCACAAGTAGACAAATTCCTCTAATTAGGGTCATGAAACACATTGCACATCAAAGAAATCAATTCATTATACACAATAATTCTTCAATTCTTGCATAGAAACGATTTATCATTCACTTCCATCAAAAAAAAAAAAAAACATAAAGATGAGACATTTATGATATGAATTGCACTTTTCTTCCTCAGTTTTGTCACCCTATAAACAAAATGTAAAACTCCATAAACAAAAATCGTGGACTCAATTATACTACTAAGAACATACCCTTCACTCAAAAATAAAACATTTGTATCATACATTATCAAATCTTAACCAAACAGTAAAAAAAAAAAAAAAAACAAACAAACAAACAAAAGAATTGAGGACGAACCTGGCAAAGATTGTAGGTGAAACTGTCATAATTGTCAATGACGATAATTGGGCTGTCGGATTTTTTGGTAGAAACAGGAGAACTGGCATTGGATTGGACAGGGACAGAACTCAATGAAGCTTTTGGTTTTGGGACCAACCCATTTATTGTTTTGAGAGGTAAAGTAGTTATAGACAATTGGTTCTGGTTCTGATGGTTGTGGTGGGCAAAAAGGCAAGGGTTTTGTTTGTGAAGGGTTTTGGGGGTTAAGAAGAGTGAGGGTTTAAGTTGAACCAAAGAGAGTTGAGAAAGCGATAGAGCAGCCGCCATTTCTGTATCTCTCACAAAAACTCTTTCTTTGTGTGTGTGTTAGAGAGAAAGGGACTGAGAGATTTAAAAAAGAAGAAGTGGGTAGTGAGGAGTGGTTGGTGCAATCAAAGACTGTCTATATCTGTGTCAGCCTACAACAAACCTTGTACATTACATCACACATGTTGAACAGCGTTTCCCATGTGTGAAAATGGTAACAAAAACCCATGTTTTATGTGTGTAATTTTGTTTGGATTTGGCAGATGTTTTCACGAAAATTTCGGACAGAACATAAAAACAAGAAAGAGGGTACCCAAAAAAATATATACTGAAAAGGAAATGAAATGAATGACAGTAAGACTTATCCCATCGCAGAAGGTCCCCCCCTCTTCCTCTTCCTCTTCCTCTTCTTCTTCTGTTTTTTCTGGTGTCTGCCCCAAATTCTCACACTAATTTCATTTGCTTTGTTTTGTTTTATTTTTTTGTCTTCCCACGAGTTTGTTTGGCCCTCCATGTGACTAACGTTTTCATTTATAGGACCACGTGACTAACGTTGGGAAGCCCAGTGAGAATAGTAAGGGTTTGTGTCAAATCCGCTTATTTGCTGAAATTGAAATTTTTTTTATTAAAAGTACTCTAGATAAAGGTAAATATTAGTTAAAATAGTAAAGTGTGACTTATGAATAGTATTAAAAAATACAGTGAGACTCATAAATAGTAGCAAAATAAGCTAAATAGTAAAATAAGTTGACAAAAAATAAGTTAGCCAAATAGACACTAAAGGTTCATTTGGATACCGCTTATTTTGCTAAAAACTGAAAATACTGTAATAAAATAATTTTTAAATGTGTGAATAGTACCGTGTGAAAGAGTTCTGATATTCTTTAGAGAGAAATTCTAGAAGAAGAAGAAATATAGAAACTGAATTTCATTATATCAGTATAATACATCAGATCCCCAATATATATAGGGTCATTAATCCTAACAGATTTGGAACTAATTGCTCTAACAGAATACATACACGTGGACAATTATTATAACTAATTCTATACTTAATCAGTGATGCTAAACTACATACAAGCTTATAATGTCAAAGACTAAACTACAAGTCGTTTAGTCTTTGTTTACATCCTTCTTTACATCCCCCCTCAAACGAAGGGGAGAAGTCCCCATGAGTTTGTAGGACAGAGCATGAAAACGAGGAGATGGCAAGCCTTTAGTGAAGATATCAGCCAGCTGATCCAAGGTTGAAATGTACTTGATAATCATATCTCTATTCAACACCTTTTCTCGGACAAAGTGATAATCAACTTCTATATGTTTAGTTCTGGCATGAAAGATAGGATTTGAGGCCAAAGCAAGGGCTGAGACATTGTCACACCATAAAATAGGAGGGTGATGCAAATAAACTCCTAAGTCCTTGAGAAGCATACGCAACCAATATAACTCAGCTGTTGTGTGAGCAAGAGACCTGTATTCAGCCTCTGTAGAGGACCGAGACACAACAGCCTGCTTCTTAGCAGACCAGGTGATAGGAGAGTTGCCTAAGAACACAATCATGCCAGTAATGGACCTTCTATCAATAGGATCCCCTGCCCAATCAGCATCACAATAAGCTGAAAGGGTGAGAGAACCAGGCCTAAAATAAATCCCCCTATGCAAAGTACCCATAAAGTACCTCAAAATCCTTTTAGCAGCAACAAGATAGCGCTGAGAAGGCTTGCTCATAAACTGACAGGCCTTCTGGACAGCATAACTCAAGTCAGGCCTAGTAAATGTCAAGTATTGCAAAGCACCAACAAGACTTCTATAGACTGTGGGATCAGAGAGAAGAGGACTAACAGCAATAGCATGAGATTGAGGAGATGCACACGGATTAGAACAAGGTTTACAGTCCATCATATGAAATTTAGACAACAAGTCTTTGGCATATTTGGACTGATGTACAAAAATACCATCGCCAGAATATTCAATCTGCAACCCCAGAAAGTAGTGCAAAGGACCTAAATCCTTGAGAGAAAATGAAGCCCCAAGCTGAGAAATAATATCAGTAACAAGTACCTTATCACTACCAGTAATAATGATGTCATCCACATACAAAAGTAAGTAAACAACCTGCTGTGAATGAATGTGAATGAACAAATTACTGTCTGCACAAGAAGCATGAAACCCCAGATGGAAGAGCTGAGTGGTAAAGCTGTCAAACCAAGCCCTAGGAGCCTGTTTTAGACCATAGATTGCTTTGTGCAAGAGACAAACATGATTAGGATTGGAGATATCCTTGTAACCAGGGGGCTGACTCATATAAACCTCCTCTTGCAGCACCCCATGAAGAAAAGCATTAGAGACATCTAACTGCCTTAGAGACCAACCAAACTGAACAGCCAAGGCCAGAATAATCCTCACAGTTGTAGGCTTAACCACTGGACTAAAAGTTTCAGCATAATCGAGACCATATTGTTGTAAGTAACCCTTAGCAACAAGTCTAGCCTTAAATCTAGCAATAGAACCATCACTATTCTTCTTAACCTTGTACACCCACTTACACCCCACAACATTTTTATCAGGTGGCAAAGGAACTAAAGACCAAGTATGCTGCTGTTGCAAACTAGTAAACTCAGAATCCATGGCCTTAACCCAATGAGAATACTTAGAAGCAATAGAATAGGAAGAAGGCTCAGTGCAACTGTAATCAGCCTGAACAGTGAACACCTTAGGCTTAGAAATACCATTCTTGGACCTGGTAAGCATAGGATGGGCATTTGTGTTCACAGGGATAGGTGTAGGGACAGAAATAGAAAGACTAGGAACAGCAGTGGAACCAGATAGACTAGAATCAAGAGAAGCAGAACAAGAATTGGAAGGTGGAATAGAAGAAGAATGCTCAGAACAAGCAGGGGACTCAGCTGAACCAGAAATGGAAGAAGAAATGGGACTGGACTGAGTAATGTCTAAGGAAGAAAATGAAAGAAAAGGAAACCACACATCAGAGGACAAGGGAGTAGGAGAAGAGGAAGGTGACTCAGCACTAGAAACAGGAAAACAAGGAAAAACAGACTTATCAAAGACACAATGACAAGAAATGTAAATTTTGCCAGTAACAACATCCAAGCAAATATAACCTTTGTACTGAGGAGGATAACCAAGAAAGATACATTGCTTAGATTTAGGATCAAACTTATGGGAGGCATAGGGTCTCAACAAAGGATAGCAAGCACAACCAAAAGTCCTCAAAGCATGAAGGGGTGGTGTGTGACCATACAGTTTCTCCCAAGGAGAGACAAATTGCAAAACTGAAGATGGAAGTCTATTCAGTAGGTACACAGCAGTAACAAAAGCATAAGACCAATAAGAATGAGAAAGATTGGAATGGTGAAGCATGGATAGAGCACTCTCCACAATTTGTCTGTGCTTCCTCTCAGCAACACCATTCTGTTGAGGAGAGTAAGGACAGGAAAATTGATGGAGAATACCATGTTCTAAACAAAAAGACTTAAAATTGGCATTAACAAACTCACCCCCACCATCTGATCTTAATGTTTTGATTTTGGCATTAAATTGAGTTGCAACCAATGAATTGAAATGGAGAAAAACTTGAAACACATCAGACTTCCTTTTCAACAAGAATAGCCAAGTGAAACGAGTAAAATCATCAACAAAGATCACATAAAATCTATGATCAAGAACAGAAGTCATAGGAGCAGGGCCCCATACATCAGAGTGCACTAATTGAAAAGGATATTCAGTATTTGATACATGAGTAGGAAAAGGAGTCTTGTGCATTTTAGCACTTATACAAGAAGTACATTTAGAACAAATGTCACTAACACAGGACACTTTGACTGAAGGAACAGAAGACATAGCTTAAAGTAAAACTTTAGCACAAGGGTGACCAAGCCTATTATGCCAGAGTAAAGACTGTGAAGACAATGCAGCAAAACCACTGGAATTTGGATGAGAAGGAGCTGAGGAAGGCAGAGTGGAAGAGGGTATAGGATAAACTCCATCCTTACTCAGCCCTCTGTAAAGAACCTTCCCCGTAGGTAAATCCAGAATTAAGAACTGATATGCATCAAAATAACAAAATGCATTATTTTGGAGGCATAGTTTGTGAACAGATAGCAAGTTGGAAGCAATACTAGGAACTCTAACAATATTGTTTAAACAGAAATTATGAGAGGAAGTGATGAGCTTACCATTGCCAATGTGAGTCACTGGTAAATCTTGCCCATTGCCAACTGTTACAGACTCACCAGTTGCAGGTTGTTGAGCAAGAGAAAGTTGGGACAAATCTGGTGTGATGTGATCAGAGGCACCAGTGTCAGTTAACCAATTCTGAGTCTGATTATCACCCGAAGTTGCAGCCATTGATCTTGCAGCCATGGAAGCAAGCTTAGCTGGAGCATGCCTACCTTGATAAGCAAAATTCATTCTGTGATAACAGTCCAAAGCAGAATGGCCATTCTTGCCACAAATCTGACATGCAACTTTCTGTCCTTGATGAAAAGAAGGCTTGTTCTGTGGAAAGAATTGAGGTTCCACTGGATTATTGGTGTTCTGAAATTGACCACTACCACTACCAGGAAATTGAAACTGATTGTGATAGAATTGACCACCACCAGAGAATTGATTTCCACCACCTTTTCCATTTCCAAGACCTCTGTTATTCCAAGCCTTGCCTCTTCCTCTTGCAAAATTTTGATTGAATTGATTGGCTGCCATAGCAAATGATGCAAAATCTCTAAGAACAGCATGATTAGACCTTTTCTTGATTGACCTTTCTTCAGCATTTAGAAGTGTATTCAACTCTTCAATAGTAAGAACATCATTTCTGGTTCTAATCACAGAACAAAATGCATCAAATTCTGAAGGCAGAGCTTCAAGTGCTAGATGGATTAGTTCTTCCTCATCAACACAGACTGCTACAGCTCCAAGTTTATCTCTAACCTCCTTGATTCGTTGAAAGAAAGAATCCATTAACTCTGAACCCTTCCTGATACTCATTAACTCATCCCTCAAACTGAGCACATGAGATCGTGATACTGAGGCAAACCTTTTCTCAAGCACCTTCCAGACACCTCTCCCAGACTTCTGACCCACAGTAAGAGCCAAGACTGATGGAGAAAGCGTTGAATTAAGAAAGGTGAATAGTGCTTGCTCACGACTCTTCCATTGAAAATACTCTGGATTAGCCACAGTTGTAAAATTACCTGAACTATCCTTGAGAAATGGATCCGGAGCTTGATCATCATCATTGATGAAATTGATCATCGAATATGCTACCAAGATCACTTCAATCTGATGTTTCCACACCATATAGTTGTTATAATCGAGCTTCACAGTAGCCATACTTGCCATATTTGACAATAGTAGCAACGAAGGATTGACACCATGAGTGATCGAAGAACTCGTGGTTGATCCTGTTGTTGCAGAGGATGAAGACGATGAAGAATTTGCAGAAGACGCCATTAGAGGCTCTGATACCATGAAAGAGTTCTGATATTCTTTAGAGAGAAATTCTAGAAGAAGAAGAAATATAGAAACTGAATTTCATTATATCAGTATAATACATCAGATCCCTAATATATATAGGGTCATTAATCCTAACAGATTTGGAACTAACTGCTCTAACAGAATACATACACGTGGATAGTTATTATAACTAATTCTATACTTAATCAGTGATGCTAAACTACATACAAGCTTATAATGTCAAAGACTAAACTACAAGTCGTTTAGTCTTTGTTTACATCCTTCTTTACACCGTGGAACCCATTTTTAATGAAAGTTTTGTTGAAAAAAGAGGTTTGTAGGTCCCGTGAACAATGCACGGGACCTACTAGAACTCAGTTAACGCACTTCTCAAAAAAAAAAAAAAAAACGCAGACGCACTCAGTAAACACAATATCCAAACGGATACTAAGTTCCTTTGGTAAGAAATTTCTAGTAACGAGATTTTGATTAAGTTTTGTGGAAATATGTATTAGTGAAAAAATGTGTGAAAATACGTGTTGTGGTGTTTAAACAATAGTTTTCATTGTTTAAATACTGTTACCAAACGAGCTAAGTATTGTTAACACACACAGAGCAGAGAAAGTCTTAAAGAAATTGACAGTGACGTATATTTAAAAGGGCCTAACTCTTGGATACACAACACAAGTTTTAAACTTAACTAAAATACTATTTTCAGTATTTTGTTCCTAAACTTAACCAAATTTTATTTTTTATTCCTAAACTTGAAATTTATTTTTTCCTCTCTAAATTATTGAAAATTTTATCTTTCGTTTCTAAATTATTAAAAATATTTTACTTTTTATCCTTTAACTTTAAAAAAAAAAAAAATTTCTTATCCTTAAACTATTATAAAAAGTTCTTTTTTCATCCATATTTCTTTTCTATAAACTATTAAAAAACTCTATACAAATTTTAAAGATGAAAAAATAATTTTTAAAGTTTAGAGACAAAAAAAAAACTTTAAATAAAATTTAGGAACCAAAATAATATTTTTCCCATATCTTTTTTTTTTCTTGTTTTTGTCCATTTGTGCCTTTTTATTTATTTATATTTTTCATTGGTTTTTTTTTTAATTCTATAGTTGGGGCTACGAGGACTCAAACTTAAATATTTCTGTTGAAAATATCAAAAAGTGTCAATAGAGTTACAAAACTCTTTGACAGTACAAAATTACATATGGTTATTATTTTTATATTTTCTCCACACAAAAAAAAAAAAAAAAATTACGATGTGTGTACTTATTGTTATCATTATTATTGGCTTTATAATATACCATTTGCTATTAACTTTTTCATTTACTTTTTAATTTATTTGGTATATTTATAAAAAAAATTTAAGAAAAATTTACATTTTCAAATTAAAAATGTGATGTTAGTGGTAGGCCCAAATTAGAACTAGTAAGAATTTGTCACATTAATAATTTGTAAAAATGTTGTAAAATAGTTTGTAGTTGTAGCATTAATCAGGATTGTAATATCTATCTTTAAAGTAGGTGCAACAATTTTTTAAATTAATATATTCAAAAAATACAAATTTTCCATATGTTACAACTAATTTTGCAACCAAACATAAGAATAGGAAGAGTTATTTAATTACAACACCTTTTATTCTGGGCATATTTGGTAAACAGTAATAAACACTGTAATGTAATAGATATTCCTATGATTTAGTTATTCAGTAGTTTGGTTATGTTTTTATTACAGGGAATAGTCATTTCTTATGAATAACAATTTTTTTTAAATGAGGAATAACTATTTTTTTAAATGAAGAATAACTATTCCTCTGTAAAAGGGTTGTAATAGCTATTCCTTAGTATGTGTAATAATTTCTAAAATTAATATATTTTCAAATAAACAAACTTTCCATATGCACATGCACGTAACAATTATGGAAAAATCATCAAAAAATAAATCATCTCTCTCAAATTTAAAAACATATTATTTTCTTAGAAAGATAATTGTTTGAGTAAAATATTTCCTAAAATAGATCTTAAGTTTTATTCTAATGTTACAACTCATAACCAAATTTATGATTAGGTTTAGTTATTCCATTTTAACACATTTTATTATTCCTAGGCCACGTTTAATACACTGTAATGATTATTACATGGGAATAGAAATAAGTATTACAAAGAATACATTAAGTTGAAAAGTAATAAGTATTACTATTCATTAGTTTTGTGACCATTTAGGAATAGAGTCCTGAATATGCATTCACAATTTAATAGAGTATAAAAAGAATGTGTAATTAAATCATTTTTAAGACAAATTTCCTAAAATACACTTATTTTAAGGTGTTCAAAATAGAACTAATAATTAACAATAAGGAAAATTCATTTTCTTTCCTTTTGAAAATGTGGCAACTACTGGCTTTTAGGAAATTTTAAAAAAAAATTATTACATAAGGTGAAGGAATAGATATTTAATACTTTTGTTAAGGAATAATTATTCCTCATTTTGAAGAATAGCTATTCATAAGGAATAACTATTCATTGTAATAAAAATATAACCAAACAACCGAATAGTTACGCCATAGGAATATCTATTACATTACAATGTCTATTACAGTTTACCAAACATGCCTCTAGTAATAAAAATTACAATTCCAGTCGTAATCCTCATTCAATGTACCAAACGTGCCTAGTAATAAATATTATTATTCCTACCCTAATTTTCATTCAATGTACCAAACGTGCACTTAGTAGGTGTACCAACTTTTGAATTTAGTCAAAAACACCTCTTTAGTCCCTATATTTTAGCACTATTTTCAATTTAGCCCTCCAATTTTCACAAATATATATACACTTCCAAATACCAAAATTTTTTTAAATTACCAAAATATATTCACTTAAAAATAAAATTACCAAAATACCCACTGTTTGATTTCCAAGAAAATTGAGAATCAAACGAAAGGAAAATTCACTTTTAACTCCTAATCTTATATGCATATTGATGGAAAAAATAGGTAAATACCCTTAATTTTAAAACTATGTAGCAAAATGTATTTCTTTTGAAACTATCTAGTGAAATGCCCATATTTTGAAACTCCATTTTAGGGAAATCGAGTTTTGCATAGAACTTCCATGTGTTTTGTGCCACGATGGAGGTTGTTGACCTAGTATTTCCAATAAAAAATGTCCACTAAAATCGAGTTCTGTACAATTTAAAAAAAAAAAAAAAAAGGGAACTCGATTTCTATAGTTTTGAGTTCTATGGAAAAATTTTAAAAAAAATAAAGAAGAACTCAATTTTCGTAAAATCGAGTTCTGTACAAAGTGCTTAGCGACTTGCTAGCAGGTGGGCTTACCCGCGAACCAATCACCAATCCTTCTGTAATAACAGTGCCCCTCACATGCAATCTGGCGGCTTGATTCAATCGCCATACAGTTGTCAGAGACACTGTATTGAGCAAAACTTCAACTGTCTTGAGACTAACATCATTACAATAAACCCCACAAAATATAAGGAAATAAATTTATGGAATTACAAAAAAAAAATTCATGGAATAATGCCAACAAAAATTACATGGAAAAACATAACTTAACACTTTTACATAGGTGATGCATATGGCTACTAGAATATCAAAAAATATGAGCTCTATGGACCTTGTTCAATTCTCAATGTGAGTTGTTACGTACCATTTTAAACAGTGTCTTGAACTACAACCCCTACCTGTCGGAATGAAGAAGACATTGTATCGTCCTGAAGACAATTTCTATGGAGTGTGTATTTTATATTTTGTTTAAGTTAATGTCAGTACTATTAATGTTTAATATGCAATAGATTCATATTTATGGTACCCTAAGTATGAATTTGTGTCTTTCATATCTTCTGCATCTAATTCTAGTGTCTAACTTTTCATCCTAAATAGTCATTCCAAAATATTGCAAATTAATATGTGATTGCTTCAAACTACGACGCCAGTTATAATATAAATAAGATGCGTCTTTGTTCCAAACATAATAATGTTTACCTTTTCCTCTTAAATGGATACAACAATGATAGACATAGTTCTAATACAATAATAATTCATCGTAAATAGAAAGTAGAACATAGCAATGGTGACTAGACATTCTCCTTAATTACGTAGTGCCTTGTACAACATCTCCACGTCCGACTAATGAATGTATCCTACAAGAATTGATTGCATGTATCGTGTTTGATTGTATAACTTACACTGCACTAATTCACGAATCTCAACTTAGGTCCAATATAAATTTAATCTTCATTCAATTAAATGTTTTTTTTTCTTTGATACGGTTCAATACGCTATGAATTTCATTTATAATGTCTCTTGGTATCTAAGCTGCATGCCGACAAGGCACTGACAACTTATAACCGACCAACTCCTCGTAAAACATCCCTTATTCATGAATTAACCAAGTCTACACCTGCCTTATTGTATTGTGAACCGGTTGACTATTTCGCAAAGTGAGATCAATTAGATAATTGAACTCATCTTCTAGTACCCAGCAACAACCTACCACTGTGAACACATCACTCGGCCGGTAAGCTGAATAATCCATTCAATATGACTACAATAACATCTCAAGTGAAATAAAGGACGTACATCAATAGTGGGTAAATAACGTAAAGCTGTATAAAGTTGTATACGACAAATACAAACACAAATTAATGAAATAGTACATGCACTAAATTTAATGCTGACATTGACATGTGGTAAAAAAAAAAAAACATAAATATATGAGTAATCATACAGATACATGATGAACCATGCCTAGCCCTATGTCAATGAAAGATGTGTTTCTGTTAAAATATGTTGCAAATGTGTCATGATAATTGACTTAAAAGTGACGTGACATGACCACATATGAACTTCATTAAATTTTGTTGCCATTGATAGACATGATAACTCAGTCACATGTCATAACTATTGCACACAAGATGAACTATCACTGTAACCTTGTGAAAACAAGGAGTCGTGTTCATCTTAGACCATGAGCTGAGGTTATAAATACATCGGCTGTAAGTTGAATAAAATATGAGTTGCAACACCTCAAAATCACATCATTCTCTGAGAAAAAGGTTTGGATCTAATTCAACATGTACATTATTGAAAATTTGAACAGAGCAACAACTACAAACATACACTAACCACTATGAAGTGACATGGTTTGGAAAAAAGAGAGATTTCATGAATGTTCCAATATACTCATACGAGAGTCTTAGAAGTGTTAGACACATCATGGTCAATAAACCTAGACAATTGAGTACAGGTAACACCACCATAGAGTTCACCACAAATGAACTACTATGATCAACGCTATACAAGAAAAGCACCACAAGAAAAATGCCTATTTGTGAGGATAAAACACCCTCGTAAAATGTCAAATATCGTTGCAAAAGGTTTTTAGCGAGGGCATATGACCCTTGTATTTGCTGCTATTGCTAAAAGGGATTTTGCGACCATACCTTCTATAATAGTTGATGTACGAGGGCAATTCACTGTCGTTACTGAACAAATCTACCCTCACAAATATATTACCAAACAACGAGGAGAGTTGACGATTTACTTTTAACGAGGGGAAGCAGTCGTCGTTAACAACCATTTGTGAGGACCTTTATGCCCCTGCAATTAGTTATTTGCGAATTTCAAATTAACGATATAAATTTTAATGGCATTTTTTAAATTGTTTGTGAGGCCATTTTGCCCTCACAAATAATTATTGGCATCTTATTGGAAACAATAGTAACGACATTAATCTGTCACTTAAAAAATTTTTGCGAGGGATTAAGCGACGCTGCTATTTTTTAGATTGCAAGGGACGTTGTTGTCACTATAAAGTTATTTATGACCAAATTTTTATGTCATTAGTGATGATATATTTTAAATAATTTTTGCAACATTTTATTATTTTTTTTGTTTGTAATTTATTTTATATCATTTTTGTTTAATTATCTTGTTACAATAGTACAATAATTATTAAATATTGATTTATCAACAGATAAAATCCCACATAAGCTCATACTTTAAAATATAGAATATACAAAATAGTAAAGAAATCCTAAAATTAAACAACTGATGGGGACTGACAAACTACCTTACCCAAACGACCTCACTAAGAACATTTGTCCACTCAGCCATGACATGGGCGAAGACAAGCGAATCATTAACAAGAGGTTTTAATGCCTCAATCAGTTACCAATTAGCTGTCATACTGTTGGAAGCTCATCAACACCCACATTAATAAGCCCTATAGCATTACAAAAAGGGCACTAAAGCCACAATTAAAGCCCCAATGGCTAGAAACTATGAAGCTATATATACAAATCCATCAGGACCAAACCAGGTACATACACACAACTGAAATACACTAGCATACGTAATTTTGATATTCTGAGCTCCCCTATTTCCTAAAAAGCTTCTATTCACTAACTTTATCATCGGAGGCTCCGTGGCAGGCAACACACCGGTGACCATCTGAGGAGAGCTTTACACCACATTTGTAGGCTCAGTGACGAGGATTCGACTATGTCTGGATGAACCTACATTGCTGATGATTTTCGCACCATCAGCTTGGCGCCGTCTGTGGGGACGACATTTTCGCACTTAAGTTCGAAAGCGTAGTTCCAGTCAATTCCCAAATTCAGATGAAGTCCAACCAAGATTCTACAGCATTAGCCCCAAATCCAGATACTTGCAGCTAGCGTGGAAGAACTCACCAGACAGAACCAAGAGATGAGGCTGCAGCTTCAACAAGAGGAGAACTGGTCTAGGACCAATTAGGAAGACAAGGGAGATAGTCATAGAAGGAGCGACTATCGAAGACCAGTTACTCCAGATGGACCAAACTCGAATCTTCTCCAGGAAATGAGAAAGGAGATGGACGAGCTAAGGAGCACCATTAAAGGGAAGTCAGATCGAAGCCTAGATAGAATGGTCAGGACGATGAATTCACCTTTTTACGACGATAGTCTTGGAATGTCCAGTGCCATCAAAATTTCACCTGCCTCAGCTTGAATCGTTTGACGGACTTAAGGACCCTTTAGACTACCTCAACACTTTCAAGATGACACTAGGCCTTCAACAGCCTCCTAACAAAATACTGTGCCGTTCTTTCCCCACCACTCTCAAAGGAGTTACAAGGGAGTGGTTCACGAAGTTACCAACATTGTCCATCGACAGCTTTGAGCAGTTGGGAAATTCCTTTTTACGCCACTTCTTCGGAGGACAGCGCCCAAGAAGGCCAGCAGACCATTTACCATCAAACAAGGAGAGAAAGAGACCCTGAGGTCGTACGTGAAGCGTTTCACTTGAGAAACTTTAGAGGTAGACAAAGCTGATAACAAAGTGCAGTTAACGACCTTTAAAGCTGGATTGAAATCCAGGGAGTTCGTGGTCTCACTCGCGAAGAATCCTTCAAAGATGATGGCAGAGATGCTTTTGAGGGCACAGAAGTACATGAACGTTAAAGACGCCTTAGCCGCAATAAAAGACGTAGAGAAGACTAGTGAAAAAGGAAGGAAGGAAGGCAACCGAAAAGGACGAAAAATGGAGCGCTCAGATCGTCAGACTAACGACGAGGGTAAAAAGAAAGACAAAAAAGCTCCTCGGACAGTAAAATTCACTCCTCTAGTTATGCCTGTTGACAAAATTTTGGCACAGATTAAAGATGATCGCAACCTCAAATGGCCAAGGCATTACATTCGTCACCCAACGTGCATGACAAGAAGAAGTACTGCCGTTTCCTCAAGGATCACGGCCATTACATAGAGGATTGCAGGGATCTGAAAGAGTAGATAGAGGAACTCATACAAAAGGGGAAACTGCAAAGGTTTGTGAAGAAGGGAGAACCTAGTAGGTCCAGGGATGATAACAAGGACAAACGCGAAGCCTCACCAAGGAACAAGGACCACTCGTCCCAACATCCGCCAAGAATGATCGAGGAGATAAAAACGATCACAGGCGGGTCGTTCAGATCCCTCAAGAAATCATATCAGAGGCAGGTGAACAGCGTCCACATGATACCCCCCTTGAAGCAAAGATGAACGAACAGGGACATGTTTTTCTCAGAAGAATATGCCAAAGGAGTGAAGAAACCTGATGACGACCCCTTGGTCATAATGCTTACGATAGAAGGATTCAATACCAAGAGAATCCTCATGGATATTGGCAGCTCCGCGGACATCATCTACTTCTCCGCTTTTCAACAGTTGAAGCTAGATCCAGAAAGGCTGCACCCTTTTGAGTCCCCCCTCGTCAGCTTCAGTGGGGATAGGATGTATCCTAAAGGCATAGTGACGTTAACTGTCACAGTAGGATCTTATCCGCGGCAGCCGACTTGTCAGTTTGATTTCCTAGTGGTAGATTGTCCCTCTTCATACAATGTGATCATTGGGAGGCCCACACTTAACCGCTGGAAGGCAGCCACATCCACTT
Source organism: Quercus ilex subsp. ballota (assembly GCA_032727855.1). NCBI lineage: Eukaryota > Viridiplantae > Streptophyta > Magnoliopsida > Fagales > Fagaceae > Quercus > Quercus ilex. Next base: position 36,983,081 of record CM064910.1, read on the forward strand.
ATTGCCTGAAGGTGAAATTTCCAATGAAAAACGGCATAGGTGAAGTAAAAGGAGACCAAGTACTGGCTAAGGAGTGCTACCAAGCAATGTTGGCAGCCAAGGAAAACTATATGTGGATGATTGAGGAAAAAGAAGAGGAAAAGGTGAAAGCCTTGGAAACTGTGGAGCTGGTAGATGGGGAGCCAATGAAGACCATCAAGGTAAGGATGACCATGAGTGCAGACATGAAGAAGAAACTAGTCCAATTCCTTAAGGAGAACCTGGACATTTTTGCTTGGAGCCATGAGGACATGCCAGGCATATCCATGGAGATTATCCAACACAAGTTAGATGTGAACCCCGAGAAAAAGCCCGTCTAGCAGAGATGATGAGTGTTTGCTCCAAAACAAAGCCAGGCAATTATGGATGGAGTAAATAAACTATTAGCAGCGGGCTTCATCCGTGAGGTCTACTACTCGAACTGGCTGGCTAACGTCATTCTCGTAAAGAAGGCAAACGGGAAACGGAGGATGTGCGTGGACTTCGCAGATTTGATGGGAGGAAACTGCCGCGACCATGGAATATCGAGCATTTGAAACAATACCATCAGTAGATGTAGTGGACGAATGTATTCATGTTTGAAATAAAGCAATAAAAGAACTATTCAGCCAGTGTGATGCATGCCAAAAAAAAAAAGGCTAAGTAACAAGATTCCGCCTAGACAGATGTAAGTTACTGATGAAGCAAAAAATAACAAGATCCCTTCAATGGGTATAAGTCATAAAAAATTGGCTAAGTAACAAGATTCTGCCTAAATGGATGTAAGTTACTGACAAAGCCAAAAATGACAAAGCCGAAAATGACAAGATCCCTTCAATGGGTGTAAGTCATAAAAAATTGGCTAAGTAACAAGATTCCGCCTAGGCAGATATAAGTTACTGACGAAGCCAAAAATGACAAGATCCCTTCAATGGGTGTAAGTCATAAAAAATTGGCTAAGTAACAAGATTCCGCCTAGACGGGTGTAAGTTACTAACAAAGTCGAAAATGACAAGATCCCTTAAATGGGTGTAAGTCATAAAAAATTAGCTGAGTAACAAGATTCTACCTAGACGGATGTAAGTTACTGATGAAGCTAAAAATAACAAGGTCCCTTCAATGGGTGTAAGACAAAAAAAAAAAAAAAAATTGTTGACTAAGTAACAACAACTCACATAGACGAATGCAAGGTACTGACGCAGAAGAGATAAAAAAAAATGATTAAAGAAACGAAGTAGACAGAGATCACATGCAGTCACAAAGTATCATGCAAGGCAGGAAAGCAAACAAGTAAGTATAGAAGTACAAGTAAAATTGAAGGCCTAAAAACAACGGGCAACTAGCATTGTGTCAACATTATAATTAAAAGCCCATAAACACTAGGCAAAAAACATTGTTCTTAAATTAGAATGAAAATATTGTTCTGGAAGTAGAATAAAAAAGCCCAAAACACACCAGGCACCCAAAAAGAAGATTACAAATAAAGAAAAAAAAAGAAGAAAAGAGGGCAAACATGAAGCAAGTAAATAAACAAGTTCAGGCATCAACAACTGCGTCATCACCAGCAGGAGGTAGAGGAGTATTCTCAGGAGCATCACCCTCAGGAGCTATGAACTGAGAGGTTTCGTCAGCTACCATTTCTTTGTCCACCTTTTCAAGGTCTAGATTCTCTAAATCCACTCTGGTGGGGTGCTTGATGAGGTACCGCCTCAGGAGCTTGAAACCTTTATAGTACCAGCTGAAAAGCACAGTGTTGTACTCCTCCGTCAGTTAGAAGGCTTCCATAGACTTTGCAACAATCGTCATGATTTTTCTATCATGGCCAAAAGCTGCTCATCCTTCTCCAGAGTCAGCTGCCTCTTTGCCCTTAAATCGTCGGATAGGACCTTAGCCTTTTCCTTGACAGTGTTGGCCTCGTCCATGGCAGAAATTAGGTCCTTCTTCAACTTAGAATTCTCTGCCTCTAAAGCCTTCACCCTGAACACCGCAGACACCACATTTGCTTCCTGGGTAAGGTACTTCGAGGTAATATGAAGACTCTCCCCTAGCACCTGAAAAGAGGACCTAGACTTCAGAACGATGCAAAAAGAAGAGAAAGAAAAGGATAAAATTGCACAAGTACATTACCTAGACGAGTTTGTGGATATGACGACCCACAACCTCGTTGGAGGGCGTGCCAGAGAAGACCTTCAATTCCTCGATAGTGAAGACCTCTTGTGCCTTCGCCAGTGTGAGGCCAGCATCATCCCAAACGCTAGACGAGCGAGAATCAGCCTTCTCTATCCCCTTGTCAGCCACACGTGGCTTCTTCTGGATGGGAGTAATCTCTTCGACCGAGGTAGTCGGGGAAGCTATCCTCGTCGTCTCAGTGCCAGGGGTAGCTGGGTTGACGGAGACCCCCTTCTTCACGATGCGCACTATCCTCTTCCCGAGATTGGACAGAGGCTCGTTCTTCTTGGACCTCATTTTTGCATGCATGTCCTGGTTAAATTTAGTCGTCATTTCTGCGAAAATGATAAACTTGTTTTAAAAAAAAAAAAAAAAAAAAAAAGAGCAAAATCAATCTCAATAATGCGCAGGACGTAAGTGAAAGGCTTTGGACCAAGGCAGTACAAAGCCAAAGTGCGAGGATCGACCAATTTGTCGAAATTGTCAATTGACTTCGCGTACTCAATAGCAACCTCAACACGTTGCTTGTACTTGCTCTTAAGTTTGGGCATCTCTTAACTGCATGAGACAATGAATAGAAGAATTACTAACGACAGAATGTACACGAAAGAATGAAGGACAAAGGACTGGTAGAAATAACGACGCACCTAGACTTGGGGTTCTCCACCAACAGAGCAACCTAGGGAGATCACCCCAAACCTCATCAGAGGGAGTCTCCCATTCATCCCCGAACACAAAAAAGAATCGGGGCTTTCAATATCTAAATGACAAGAGCAGGTCCCTAACGATCCTAGTCTTCCTCTCCCAAGGCACCAGTTTATAGTACCCATATTCCTTGGACTCCTTTAAACGACACAAATAAACAAGCTCGTCTACCTTAATCATATCTCCTTTAGTAGCAGCCATCTATATCTCCATACAGTTGACCACTATCCTCTACGAATTGGGCATAAGTTGCCCGAGCGCAATGTTGAAATGGCCTAGAAGCTCAATGATAAAAGGGTGGACGAGGAATCTAAGCCTGCTCAGGAAAGCATCCTCGTAGAAGCATACCTCCCAGGGCAAGAAGTGACAAGCTTATTCATCCCCATGAGGAAGACGAACCCTAACCCTTTCAAGGAATTGAAATCTCTCTCTAAACCTAGAAAGCATTTCGGCGTCCAAGCCACACACCTCCCCGAGAGCATGGAAGGCCTTAATTTGCCATGGGCAGGAAGCCGTAGTGTCCTCCTCCACTTCCATAAGGTCGTCACTGGAAGACAACCCCGTCTCAAGCTTACTAAACCTCACCTCTAACATCACTCTTCACTCACTAGCTAAATTCTCGAACGAATCTACTGACTGACGCATTAAGGGGAACAAATCAGCCAACGCTACACTTAGGCTATTACCCTAAAGAACAAAGCCTTCAATTAAAGGGAAAAATGAATGGGAAGCACTTAAAGAAGACCCCAAACGAGCAAAAAGAAACGAAATAAGGGGGCAAGCTATCCTAACTTCAGAACCACTAACCATGGAACCCCAAAGAACAAAGGAAGAGGGACAAAATCCTAAAACCCGTACAATTTACCAAAAACCCAAAACAACTAAAAACCCGTACAATTCACCAAAACCCAAAATAGAAAAGAAAATAAAAAATCCATATAACTTATCTACACAACAAAGAACAAAAGAGAAGTGGAGAAAGACATACCTTAAAGAAAGCAGCCACAAAAAGGAATAGCTTGAGAAAATCGCAGGGCAGAACAATTTGGAGAAGAAGAAGCACAGAGCAATGATGGTGTAAGAGTGGGAAACGTGAAGGGAAATGAGAAAAGAAATGAAGTTTAAAAATTAGACACAAAAAACTATATATATATATATATATAAATAAAAAAATTAAAAAAAAAACAGCAGGAAACCTAAGAGTCACACAAGTGAGGGATTAACTCCACTAATCAGGGCACGCCACGTGGCCACAATGTGTACAGCACCGCCACAACACATTAAATACGGAATGAAATCCCAAGAGTCGCGTCTGGATAGAAAACCTTTCACCTTCCGGTGGTCGTCATCACACGTAATGACGACCACATAACCTGGAGGGGCAGCTGATGGGGACTGACGAACTACCTTGCCCAGATGACCTCACTAAGAACATTTGTCCACTCAGCCACGACATGGACGAAGACAAGAGAATCATTAATAAGAGGTTTTAATGCCTTAATCAGTTGTCATTTAGCTGTCATACCGTTGGAAGCTCATCAACACCCACATTAATAAGCCCTAGAGCGTTACAAAAAGGGCACTAAAGCCACAATTAAAGCCCCAACAGCTAGAAACTGTGAAGCTATATATACAAGTCCATCAGGACCAGACCAGGTACATACACACAACTGAAATACACTAGTATACATAATTTTGATATTCTAAGCTCCCCTACTTCCTAAAAAGCTTCCATTCATTGACTTTATCATTAGAGGCTCCGTGGCAGGTACCACACTGGTGACCATCTGAGGAGAGCTTTACACCATGTTTGCAGGTTCAGTGATGAGGATTCGACTCTGTCTGGACGAACCTACATTGCTGACAATTTTCGCACCATCAACAACCATGACATAAAAATATTATTTTAAACTTAAACAACTATAGTCATGATAAGATCTATATTAGTCTTTCTTTGAGTCACCCCCCAAGCTGTTTTCGACCTCCATGTTATTGTTTGGGTTGCCTTTTCCATGTCTAACTTTGCCAGTACCATCCTAAAAAAAGCATTAAACATGAGATAAAATGAAAAATTACTCTAAAAACAACAAAACTTATTGCAACATGCTATCATAATCTAATCAATAATGTTTAATTATTATACAAGAATTTACAAACAATTACTATATAAACTAATACCTTTTAAAAAACAAAAGCTTTAATCCATTTACATTTAACAAGTTTCCAAACATTTGTATAACCACCAAACAACATATAAGAAAATCAATAAACAATCACTACAATGGTAACACCATCTACAAAATAAATAATTATAAGTAACAATAACAACCTAGCTAGGCACTCTCTCTACAATTAATAGGAACCAACATGATCACAACCTTAATACTACAAAATGATATTTAAAAATTTGCCAATAATATGAAGCCAACAACAACCACTTGCAGCATTCATAACATATTTGCACATTTTTTTATTTTTCATATGTTCCACTTTTCCCTCTAACACTCCCACATACTCCCAACTCACGCCAACTCAAACAAAAACCCTCTCATGCCGCTACTTGGGATGACCAGTGTCGCACCACCACAAACCGAGACCTAATGACTTTGCTGGTCATGGGTGGTCCCCGAAATTGGAACCCTATAGGTTTCTCATTCTTCCTTTCCTCTTGCCTTTTATTTAATTCGTTTGTCAATCCCAAATTCCATGTAAAACCTCTAAACCATCTCTAATAAATATCGATTGTTTATTTGGTATAGCTCTCTTTCTATCTCTATAATTTTTGTTTTCTCATAAATCTCTTTGTTCAGTTACAATCTCTCTTTTGATAAAGTAGCTTGTTAAGCCACTTTGGCCACTGTTTTGTCCACACAATTAAATTATTGTTTTGCACCTCTTTTTGTTCTACTATTTTATATTCAACAAATTGTCTTTATTAATGTTGGGTGCAAAGTTTTAATTATGTGGCCAAAGAGAATATTTAGGCCTTGTTTGGTTTTGTTGTTTTCATCACCCATATCTCAATTTTTATCACTCAACACTCAAAAATTGTGGACCCCACTAGTAATGTTGCTTGGCTTGATTCTCATAATCCAATTCTCATCACTCATTACTCAAAATATTGAGAACGAGTGATGAGAAATGAAAACACATTTTTGGTGTTTTCAAATGTTTGAGATATGAGTTTAATGACAATTTGGTAAATAAAGGAAAATTATGAGACCTATTACATTGTATTGTCTCACTCAACTCGTGACACCAACCAACGTCTCCTTTTTCTCTTTCTTTCTTTTACCTTTGCTTTCTTTCTTCCTCACTTCTGCTAATTTCTCTCCACAACTTCCTTCTCTCTTTCTTTTTTTTATCTCTTTCTATTTTTTCCTTTCTAACTCCTCACACCGATGGTTCTTCCTTTCTTCTTCATAATGAATACAATGCACTCCACCAGATCTGCCAAGCATCTCAAGTGATTCTCGCTGCACCTCTCTACCCTCCACCAGATTTGTAGAAATCTCTCTATCTCCTTGGCAAGATCAAAAAAAAAATTCTCTCTCTACATTGTGGGTGCGGAGTTCGGATTTGAGATGTGGTTATAGGGTTTGAATTTTTGAGACATGGGTGTGTGTGTGTGTGGTTCAAATTTGTGGTGTGGTTGTGGTGGGTTTAGATCTGAGATTTGGGTGGCTGTTATGGGTTTAGATTTGTGGTATGGGGTTCGGATTTGATTTGGGCATCTATGGGTTTATGTTTGTAACTTTGTACGTTTAAGAAGGTTTGTATTTCTGATTTTTGATTTGGGTATTTGTGGGTTTTGATTTGAACATCTGTGGGTACCTATGAGTTTATGTTTGTATTCATTTGTGTTTGTATGTTTATGAGGGTTGGCATTAGGTTTGGGATAGGATTATTCTTGTTGATGTATGTGTACATGAGAAATGAAAGAGAAACAGGACAACTTCAGTGAGAAAAATGAAAGAGTGGGGAGAGAAAAATTTCGCGAGTTGGGTACTGTTACCATTTTGAATAAAACAAACATGTGGGCTCTACAACCTTTGAGTTAAAGTTGAGTTTTAAGCTGAAAACAAAACCCAAATATTTGAGCCAAACACATTATAGAGCGAGTTAAGAAAAAGTAGAGAATAAAATATGAGATATGAAAATGAGTTTTGAGTAATGGAAATTGAGATATGAGTAATGTAAAAACCAAACAGGCCCTAGTATTTTGGTTTGTGTAGAGATGAGGACACCGCAAACAACAAAGTATTGTTTTTGAATTAATTCAGTTTCATTGTATTTCTTTTCATTACACTTTTGTTACATTGCATGGCTTATATAGAAACCTTTGGTTTTTCTTTGAATGACACCTAGCATGTGAGATGTCTACATTCATGTTTCTTCAATTTCATTTTATTACCACTTAGTTCTACACTTAGCTAAATTGTTGACTAGTTTTTCAGTTGCTTCTTTCTTTGATACCTAGGTAGCCACTTGCCAATTACAAATTACATTTTAACAATTAACCAGAGGTTAAACTTTCATGTTGATTGACCTCTTACCAAAGCTAATATATAACATAACATGTTAAATAAAAGAGCAAGACTTAGGTACAGTACCTAGGTGCTGTTCCTTAGGTTCCATTTTTAAGATTCTGCCATGTGAATTTTTCCTCATGAGATGGAAGTGTATTTTTTAGTTAAATAGCCACATGACTAACTCTTAAGAGGGGAACTTAAGGAACAACACTTAAGGTACTGTATCTAAGTTTTGTCCTAAATAAAATTACATCAACACAAAACAACAATAAAATTAAAAAGACCTTAGTCCAACGTTACTCACTTACATGTGGCATTGAACCATCTGCATAAAAGTCTTCTAGGTTAATTGAAAATCTTTGTGAATTTTGGCAATTTTTTTTTATTATTTAATTTTTGGCCGAAACTTTAATCATTTTTTTAAATGTAAAAGGTTTGGTGTTGCTTCTTACATGATGGTTGAAAAATAGACATTGATTCTCTTTGTAGTTTGCAAGCTTGATATTGTTTGCAAAAACTCTACTAAAGAAGTCTATTGTGGTACTTGTTCCAATTTAGCATAAAATTTAGCTCATGTTTGTTTATAATTGTCTTATGAAGATTTACTATCTTCACCTCATTGTTAGTTATGATTAACACAATGCTTTAAATGGTATAGATAAAATGACAGTTGATAAATCTTGGATGCATCTTTCTACTAGATCGTGCACAGAGTATATTAATGGAGTTGAAAATTTTCATGAGTATGCATTCACATTCAATAGAAGAAGATATGAAAATCAATTATCCATATATTTTGTAGCAATAGGTATCATAGGATTCTAGACAAGGTCCAGTATCATATTTTATTTAGGGGTATAAGAAGAGATTATACTACTTGATACCTTCATGTGGAAGGTGATAGTGAAGAGGAAGGTGATAATGATGATGGTATGTAATATGGTGATATGTTTGTTATGATCAAGGATGCTTATCCACAAGTGGTGCGTAACATGGAATCAAGTGGAAATGAATCGCAAGAGCCAAGTGGAGATGCAAAGAAATTTCATAGATTGTTAGAAGAGGTTAAACATCCTTTGTATCCAAATTGTGAAAAGTATTCGAGCTTGTCCTTCATAGTCAAATTATTGCACATAAAGTGCATATCATGATGGAGCAACAAGTCCTTCAGTATGTTGATGGAGCTATTAAAGAATGCATTTCCTATGTGTGGTAGACTACCTAGCTCAAACTATGAGGCAAAAAAGATTGTCAATGATCTAGGCCTCCATTATGAGAAGATAGATGCATGTAATAAAGATTGTGCACTTTATTATAAGAAGTATTTAGAAGTGACTCAAAGTCCAGTTTGTAAACTTTCAAGATGGTAGCCAAATAAGGGTGATAAAGGGAAAAATAAAAAGGTTTCGTGGAAGGTTTTGTGGTTTTTTCCACTTAAATCAAGGCTACAACAATTGTTTATGTCAACAAAGACTACTGCAGATATAAAATGGCACCATGAAAAACGTATTAATGATGGAGTGTTACAACATCTAGTAGATTGTGAAGCTTGGAAAAAATTTGACCAAATTCATGAGTCATTTGCGATGGATCCTCGTGATGTTAGGCTTGGATTAGCTACTGATGGGTCAACCCATTTAGAATATATGAATATTTCACACAGTACCTGGCCTATTATCTTATTTCCATATAATCCTTCCCCCTTGGATGCGCATGAAGGAACCTTATTCATTGATATCATTACTTATACTAGGCCCAAAAGGTCCTGGGAATGAAATTGATGTATTCTTGAGGCTATTGATTAATGAGCTGAAAGAATTGTAGGAAGATTAGGTGTGTACATATGATGCTTCAACCAAGGAGAACTTTCAGATGAAAGTAGCAGTGTTGTGGACTATCAATGACTTTCCTGCATATGTTGTTTTGTTGGGTTTGATTACAAAGGGAAATTTGGCTTGTCCTTATTATCATAGTGAGACTACTCATTGTAGGTTACGAAATGGATCTAAGATATCCTATATGGGACATCGTTGTTTTTTGGCCTTAGACCACAAATGGTGTAATCAAAATTCACAATTTAATGGTAAAAAAGAAAGGAAGAAAACACCCAAACAATTATTTGGTGATGATGTGTTAAAACAATTTTTTCCATTAGAGCTAATAATATTTGAAAAATACGGGAAAAAGTGAGGGTTAGAAGGGCATAGGAAGTTTCATAATTGGAAGAAGCGTAACATTTTTTTTCAATTGCCATATTGGAGAACACTTTTGTTACGTCATAATCTGGATGTGATGCATGTTGAAAAAATTATATTTGACAGTGCGAATGGGACAAATAATGAATATTGAAGGTAAAACAAAGGATTCTTTAAATGCTCATCTTGATATAGAAGAAATGGGCATATGACATTCGCTCCACCCCATAGAGGTTAATGGAAGATAAAGCTACCCCCAGCCTGCTACACATTGTCAAATGATGAGAAAATGATCTATGCCAATTAGTAAAAAATCTTGAATTCTAGATGGTTACTTTGCAAATTTATCTCAGTGTGTGAATATTGAGGAGAGAAAGATTTCTGGTATAAAGACTCCTGATTGTCATGTTTTTCTAGAAAGATTACTACTACTTGTAATGCGTGACCTTTTACCTAAAAATGTATCTGATGCTTTGACTGAATTTAGTAACCTTTTCAAAGAATTGTGTTCCAAAGTGTTAAGAATGTGTAAGAGACCACGCCCCCGGCCCGTTTTTATGATGTTAAGCCAAACCTACGTGAATGGGTGGAGTCGTGTTATTGCCTCTCAAAATGGAGGTTCGACTAATTATATTTTCCCCTTTAGATTAAAGGTTTTACAATGGAATCACCACTTATTTAATTATTGGGATAAATAAGAAAACCAAAATTGAAAAATTTCTCATTTTATTAATTTTCAATTGAATTTATATTGATCATAGGAAAATTACATGGCTTTGGTCTTAGATACAATCTAAGATAAAGTACATAGCTTTGTTTCCTAGTAACAATAAAGAAATTGAAAATTATAAAGATAAACATTGATCTATCAACCCTTGATCTAAGTTCGGAGGCTATCTTACATGGTGGGAAGGTGTTAGGCACCCACCTTGCTTGGTGAAACCGGTACTATGGTGGCCAACATTCATATCACATCATTCAATATGTTATCAATCAATTTGTATGTTGAATTTAAAGTATGTGCATGTAATAAACCCTAATTCAATTTATTAAGCATTTCATTTGGATTGAAAAATAAATTCTAGTGAATGTGTGTGGATTGTGATATCCTAGATTCAATGATTTGAAAGAATTATGAAACAAACATGTTTTTTATATTTTTGATGTGGATTTAAGATTAAAACTAGTGTTATGCATGAACATGTGATGAACAACCAAAAACACGTGAAGAACACATAAGAACATTCAAACATACTCAAGAAAACTTAAATAGTTACTATCATGCTTTAATCCTAAATTCTCATCATGACAACACAAAAAACAAATCAGAGAAAGAGATTATACATTTATGCAAGATCCATATGGTGGAGGAGGAGACTCTTGGTAGAGATCCTAATGATAGAAGAAAAGAAGAGTTAGGAGAGGAAGAGTGAGTCTCACTCAATATCTTGAGTCTCAAGAAGACTAAGATATAATAAGACTACTCAACATCACTAGAACTCAAGAGAGGGGAAGAGAGGGGTTTTTTTTTTTTTATCTTGAAATGGAGGAGAGGAGGGGTTTATATAGTAGTGGTTGAGGAAATATAAATGGAAGACCATTTAACAAAGGTTGACAAAGAATTATGAACCTAGACCTCATTTTAGCCTTTGGAAAAATCTGGTGTATTAAATGGAGAGATTGGTGGGAGTGAGGAGCAAATCAAAATTCGGTTTTCTCATAGCTGCTGTAACAGCCTATAAAGCCAATTTCGAAAAATCATATTTAACTCAATTCTGATCGAAATTGACTCGTTCTTATACTCAAATTGAAGCCCGAGATGTCTAGTTTCTAAGAAAATTAACCTTATTCACAAATTCAAAATATTCTGAGAAATATCAATGAAATGGTGAGCAAAGGTCACTTGTTAGAAAATGGTTTCAGCACAATTAATATTAATAGGTCCCAAATTAGCTCCCAATTAACATTAAATGGCTCCAATCACTCCCATTTCAGACTTAATTGGTTTCAAATTTACTCTAATTAAAAGATAATTGCACAAATTACTCATTGAATAATTAATGTTTAACTATCTAATTAATTAGGTGTATGCAACCTTACCATAAAATGTAGTCCTAACTAATCAAATTATGATACATTATTAATCTCAAATTGGTTATAATTATAACCAATTGGAATCAATTGTTCATAATCACATATAGTTGGACTAAATTTATGATAGTGCATCTTGACTATTAAAACTTAATTTGATGATAACTTTCAATCTGATAGTCCAATTAGGGCTTATGACCAGTCGATTTGATCATTATAACATCAAGATCATTATAGTGAAATGAGATTAAGGATCTAGTGACCAGAATCAAGATGCATATTTTCAAGACAAAATTATCCTTTTACCCTCCCTGTGAGGTTAAATGTGGGTTGCAAAATGGGGTGTCAACAAAGTGGATGATTTGGATCATCTTGAAACCCAAATAACAATAACCCTCTGTAAATTAGAATTAGAAAAATTTCACCTTCTTGCTTTAATGTAATGGTTCACTTGGCCATTCACCTATCTTAGGAAGCTAAAGTTGTAGGTTTGGTGCAATACAGATGGCTCATGGATGTATCCAGTTAAGAGGTAAAATGTACAGAACTCCATTATGATCTAAATTACAATTACATACTAGTATTTTATTTTTTATAAAATTTCATATTATGCCTTGAAATATAAGTATTTGCACAAGCTTAAGAGTTATGTTTGTAGTAAGGCACATGCAAAAGGATCTATTGTAGAAAAGTATTTAGCAGATGAATGTCTAACATTTTGTTCTCACTATTTAATGGAATAGAAACCAAATTTAATCAGGTAGAGAAAAATTGTTATGGAGGTACCTAGATATTCTTAATTATCCATTTTCTCAACACCTGGACGACATTTAGGGAAAGCAATAAGGTGCGAGTTGAATGATGATCTTTATAATGCAGCAACATTTTATATCCTCCAAAATTGTGTCAACACTAATTGATTTTTTTAGTAAGATGATCTTCACAAAAATTACTTCTTTGATATGCTCATGATATGATATTAAAACTGATTTGGATATTTAACTGCATGCAGAGAACATAAGGAAATCCTTACAAGTGCAAGTATTCTTGACATTGATATAGTGCATGGACAAGAACTTATTGCGTGGTTTGAAAAAATAGTAAGATAATAATTTATTTTGAAAATGCATGTTTGTTTATATTTTAACTACTACAACTTGAGTTTAACCTTATTTAAGTTTTATTGTAGATCACCAAATTATATAATATGAGGCAAGTTGATGGACATATGCTTTCATTAGCTCAGGGCCCTGAGAAAAGGTCTATTTTTTTTATCGAGGTTACAATGTCAATGGGTTTAGATTTCATACAAATCAATGTGGTGAAAGTAAAAGAACACAAAATAGTGGAGTTATGGTGAGAGGGGAGGACCGAAGTTGCAATGTGCCTTATTATGGACAATTAACAGACATTGTTGAACTTCAATATATTGAAGGGAAAAGAATTGTGTTGTTTAAATATGATTGGTATGATGCATCTTGTGAAGGAATTGGTTATAAGAGACATCGTCACGGAATCACTATTGTTAATACATCGTGAAAATTGAAAACCGAAGAGCCATTTGTATTAGCATGTCAAGCAAATCAAGTTTATTGTGTTAGGGCACTATAATTGGGGGGTGTAAAAACCCCCTAGTTACTATTTTACCACCTAGACCCTTAAAATCATGCAGCATCCAGGTATGTAAACCCAAATTTTCTTCCTCTCACTTTCAGACTCCTTTCACATCTTTCTTTTCTCCTCTCTTCCTCTCACGGTGACACTTGCTTCTCTCTCTCTCTCTTTCTCTCAAGATCTTCTTTGGGTGGGTAGGCTTCTAATTGACTTTGGGTGGCTTCAGATCGGCCTTGGTTGTTTCGGGTTTCGGGGTTGTGGGTTGCCAGTGGGCACGAGGTCGTGGGGCTGTGGGTGGTCATGGGTTTTGCTCATTGTGGACCGTCGTGGGTCTTGGGTTTGATGGGTATGGATTTCTCTCTCACTCTTCTCTGCCTCTCTCACTCTCCTCCACCTCCCTCTCTTATCTCCACCTCTCTCTCTCCTCTGTTATCATCTCACTCATCTCCGCCTTCTTCCCATCTCTGGTTATGGGTTTTTTGTGGGTTTGGATTTATGGGTTTTGTGGGTTTCATAGTGGATTTTGTGGGTATTTTCGGTGATGGTGGTGGTGGTGTGTATGTAGCGGTGGTGGGTTTGGTGGTAGTGGTTGCTATGCTTTTTGTGGTTGTGGGTTGTGGTTCTGATTTAGTTTTTGTTTTGTTTTTTATTTGAGTTTGTGGATATGGATTTGACAGTGGTGGTTGTTGATACTGGTGGTGGTGGTGTTGTTGTTGTTGGATTTGAGGTGGTGGTGGTGGCTGTAGTGGTTTATTGTTTTTTTTTTTTTTTTTTTTTTTTTTTTTTTTTTTTTTTTTTGCTATTGGATTGATTTTTGAATGGATACTAATTGTGGTGGTGGTGGCGGTGGAGGTTGGTTTTGGTTGTGGTGGAGGTGGCTAGTTTTGATCGTGGGTGTGTAGTGGTTGGTTATAGTTGTAGTTGTGGATGACGAGAAAAAGAATCTGGGAGGAAAAAAGAGAGAAAAGTACTTTTTATTATTTTATTATGTAGTAAATATTATTTGATTGGATTGTAAAAATAAGAATTGGGATGTTGGATGAGTTGTGAAATGGGTTGGTAAAATAAATAAAGTGGTGTTTGAGGATGTAAAATAGGTTCTTTTTTTACATCCCCAAATGCTAGGGCTCTTAATGGAATAAAAGATCCCACGTGGAATGTTGTGATTGAAACCAAGCCACACAACCTTTATGAAATGCCGTCAGATGAAGAAGAGCCATACCAAGAAGAAGATAATTTACACTGTAATGCAAATGTGATGCAAGAAGAAGAAGAAGATGATGATGATATAGATTGGAGTAGGAGTGATGTTGATAATATGATAATTGAGTGACTTCAAATGTTGCAGTTGATAGGCACACACAACAATCTAACATAGAACCAACTAGCATGATACAATCTTAAACTGATGAGAAATAATAAATATGTGCAAATATGTTATGAATGCTGCAAGTGGTTGTTATTGACTTGATATTATTAGTAAACTTTTCGATAACATTTTACGGTATTAAGGTTGTAATCATGTGGGTTCCTTTTAATGGTAGAGAGTGACTAGGTTGTTATTGACTTTTTTTTTTTTTTAGAGAGTTTCAACCTATGACGTCTACTCTTGATGACAGGTTTTTATCATTAAACTAAGACACCAATCGATTTTTTGTGTAAGCGGGGATTGAACCTTAGATCTCTTATTTAACTATTAGAAACTTTACCAGTTGAACTAACTGGAACCCATAGGTTGTTATTGACTTATTGTTACAATATTTGGTTGTTGTAGGTGGTACTATTAGTTTGGTGATTATTTATTGATGTTGTTATGCATAGACATACTAATGTTTTTTGGTTGTTGTACAAATATTTGGAAACTTGTTAAATGTAAATGGATTAAAGCTTTTATTTTTTTTAAAAGGTATTGGTTTATATAGTAATTTTTTGTATAAGAATTAGACCTTGTTGATTAGATTATGATATTATGTTGCATTATATTTTGTTATTTTTAGAGTAATTTTTCATTTTATCTCATGTTAAATGCATTTATTTTAGGATGGTACTAGCAAAATTGAAGATGGAGAATGCAACCCAAATAATAACATAGGGGTCGAAAATAACTTGGAGGGTGACTCAAGGGAAGAGTAATAGAGAGTTTGTCATGATTGTACTTGTTTAATTTTAAAACAATATTTTTATATCATGGTTGTTTAATTTCAAGATTTCTTTATTATTTTGTATACTCTATATTTGAAATTATTAACTTATATGAGATTTTATCTTTTAATGAGCCAATATTTAATAATTATTGTGCTATTAGTAAATTATTTTTATATAAAAATGAATAACAAAATGATATAATAAATAAAGAATAAAATATTACTAAAATTATATAAAATACCATCTCCGATGACATAAAAATTATATTACTACTTTTTTTTGTCTTTTTTTTTTTTTTTTTTGGAGGAACTTATTTTTTTGTCTTCTTTTACCATTTTTGTTCATTCAACTTGAATCAATTAGGGTCGGATCAACACAGTTTGGGGCTTAATCCGATAAATTTAAGACCTTTTATATTTGAATATCAATTAAAATAAATTGATTTGAAACCAACCAAATCATGGTTAATTTGATGAATTAGTGCTAAACAAACTAATTTTGACTAATTTGTTGAGGGTCGATCCATAGCCAACCTAAAAACATTTTGAGACTAAGGGTCCGTTTGGTTGAAGGAATGAAAAAATGGAAAAGTGATAAAAAAAATAGGAGGATAGAAAAGATTTAGTTTTCTCCCATACATGTTTGGTTGGGAGGATGGAAAGGTGGAGATATGAAAAACTCTTTTTTTTGGTTGAGAAGAAAAATTAGAGAATAAAAAATGAAGTTGGTATAAATTGACTCCCATGCCCTTATTAAAAAATTGTGCCCAATTAAAAAATAAACAAACGATTAACTAAAAAAAATAATCCCACCAAGTTTATTAAAACAAAAATCAAGACCAATTAAAAAAAAAAATCCAACCATGCCCAGTTAAAAAAAACAACCACCATGATAGCATACAGCCATACACAGGCACATTTAGCAAAAGAAGAAAAAAGAAAAGAAAAAGCAGCACGTTACTTTGCGGCACAGAGATAGAAGTTGACAAAAGCAAATGAATAAAAAGACCAAAACGAATGAGAATAAAAGGAAGCTTGCAATAGAGAAGAGGGTTAGTTTTGTAAAACCAATTGAGCTAGTTTTATCCCTTTATTTTCTCTCCATTAGAGCATTCTCATCCGCTCTTCTATAAAAAATGTCATTTTAACACACCAAAAACCTATTTTACTATTTTACTACCTCATTTTATAACATTTCATTTATCAGATGTTCTATTTTTCACTTCTATACATTAAAATAATATTTACAACATATTAAAATAATATATTAAACTCCTCTCCAGTTCCCATCATCATCAACAACAACAACGGCACAATCACCACTGCCGCAACAACGGCCACCAACAACCACTGCCGCAACAACGGCCACCAACAACCACTGCCACAACAACATCGACAGCCACCACCGGCACAAATCCACATCCACCAACACCACCTTATTAAAAAAAAAAAAAATCCACAACAACCCAAAAAATAACCACCATAATCAACCCACAACCACTACAATTAATCACTCAATATCAAATCAACCAAAATTGCAGCCAAAAAAAAAAAAAAAAAACCCACAACCAGAGAGATTGGCACGGCAAAAAACACAACCAAATCAAACAAACCCACATCCCAAATCAAACAAACCCAAAAGCAAAACCCACCACTGCAAGCCGATTGAGAGAAATCCGATGGTGGGAGGTTCCGATGACGTGGTGGATGGCACGACAAGCTCGGCGGCTTGGCGTGGCGTGGTGATCAGGCCATGGGTTGTTGTGGATGTGGTGGGTCGGGTTCGTGTGGCTGTGTTGGTGGACGGCGATCTGAGAGTGTATGTCGGGTTCGTGTGGCGTGGCGTGGCTTGATGCTCCTGGGTTTTGTCGGAGAGGGAAGCGGTGACGTGGAGTACAGAGAGAGAGAGAGCAAAGAAATGAAGTGAGAGAGAGAGCAGATCAAATTTGGTGAAGGAATGAGGAGACAAAGGGAAGAAAGAGGCGATGAGGAGACAGAGGAAGTGGGCCCAGCGAGAATAAAAAAGTAATATAAATTATAGTAAAGGTGTACAGTACGCTGTCAAATTTGAGAGCGTACTGTAGCATGTTGCAAAAAAATGGCACATATAAAACACCCGATGAAACTCATATTTTGGGATTTCATGTGTCAAATGCCAAATATTATAGCATTTAACACATATAACAAACCTGATGAGAATGCTCTTATGAAGAGACCAATTTTTAGTGAGCCAAAGGGAAAATGTCTGCATTCCACCAAAAATTTCACTCTCAAAAAGTTTGGAGGGACATTTTCCTCCAAAAAGTTTCGATATTTTTAATTACTATTTCCGAAGGTTAATTTTAGTCCTCACAAATAAATTATTATATGTGAAGGCATTTTTATAATCCTTACAAATAATATACTTTCTATGAGGTATTTTCATTGCCCCTCACAAATAATTTGATGAAAATATTTATCTCCAAAAAATTTCACTATTTAATGATTATTTCCGAAGGCCAATTTTAGCCCTTGCAAATAATTTAGTATTAGTGAGGGCATATTTTTAACTCACACAAAAAATAAACTTTCTACAAGGAATTTTATTGTCCCTCAGAAATAATTTAGTGGAAACATTTCCCTCCAAATTTTTAACATTTTAATGATTATTTTTGAAGGTCGATCTTGGCCTTCGCAAATAATTTAGTATTAGTGACGAAATTTTTTTAACCAACACAAATAATACACTTTTTGCAAGAGATTTTTAATTGTCCCTCACAAATAATATGGAGGAAAAATTTCCCACCAAAACATTAACATTTGTGATGACTACAAAACATAATTGCGATAATTTTTCTTGTTGGTCATAAATGTTTCACATTTTGCCAAGTATTTGTGAGGGCTTTATTTTGCCCTCAAAAATAGGGGTTTTTTAGAGGGTTGTTTGGGTCTGTAAAAAATTCTTCATCGCTAAAAGGCATTTTTCTTTAGTGAAGGTGTGAGTTGGAGGTGTATTGTAAATGGGTTAAGAGTTCCAAAGGCATGTTCAACCGAATTCCATAAATTTATTTCCTTATATTTTGTGGGATTTATTGTAATGAGATTAGTCTCAAGACGGTTGAAGTTTTGCTTAATACAATGTCTCTGCCAACTGTATGGTGACTGAATCAAGCTGCCAGATTGAATGTGAGGGGCACCATTATTCCATAAGGACTGGTCGCAAGTAGGCTAACCCGCTAGTGAGTCGTCAGGCACTCTGTACAAAACTAGATTTTATGAAAGTCGAGTTAGAAATCAAGTTCCATTTTTTGAAAAAAAAAATTGTACAAAACACATGGAGTTGTTTAATCCGAAATGTCATGTTAGCAACCTCCATTGTGGCACAAAACACAAGGAACTCGAGAATATGAAAATTGAGTTCCATGTAGAACTCGATTTCCCTTAAATCGAGTTTTAAAAGAAGGGTATTTCACTAGATTGTTTCAAAAGAATGATATTTTACTACATAGTTTTAACATTAAGGGTATTTACCCATTTTGGCCCACTATTGAATTAAGAGTGAAAGTCACCAAATAAGCACAATAAATAGATTAGGCTTTTATTTTGATATGGTTTCTCATATTTGAGTAAGTTTCACAATTTTCTCACAATTTCTTATATTTTCCCTAAACCAAAAAATTAAATAAAAAAAATTGAAATTCAAAACCTCTTGAAATGATTGAAAAGGCTTCTACCATGAATTTCACCAAAAAATCTCAACCAATTGTTAAGTAGTTTGTGCCCTTCTTCTAGAGAATTCTCAATCTCTAACTTCAATGGAAGCTTGTCACAAGACAATGTCGTCGTTGTTTTTTCAAGCTTTCGCTAAAGATTCATTGATTTCATGAACTGCACCATCAAAGTTCTTTGCTTTTTTCCAACTACGGGTCTATTTGGATACTGCTTATTGCTGAAAACTGAAAACAGTGTAGCAAAATAATTTTTAAATATGAATAGTGTCGTGTGGGACCCAGTTTTAAAGTTTTTTTTGCTGAATTCCGTACTTGCAGGTCTTGTGAACAGTGCATAGAACCCACGGAAAAATGGCCAACACAGTTGAAATTTTTTTCAGCTCTATCCAAACTTACACTAAGTGTGCGTTTGGCTCCAAATTAAAAAGTTAGTTTATTTTACTATTCAGCTCATTTTTGTTACTATTCATGAGTCCCACTGTACTTTTTGGTACTATTTATGAGTCCTATTTTACTCTTTCAGCTAACTTTTACCTTAATCTACAGTACTTTCAGCAAAAAATTTTCAGTTTCAGCAAAATAAGCGGATCCCAAACAGATTCTAAATTGAAAGGAAATAAAAAAAATTTATTAGACAAGGAACCCCAAGGACTTGGAATATCTAAAAGTTGCTTGGTCGACGAGGAGAGAAAATGAACAAGAGATAAAGTGGGATAAAGAGATACATTTGGTAGCTAAGAAAATCAGAAGAAAATCAATGAGAGGGATCCTTTTTTTTTTTTTTTTTGAAAATCAATGAGAGGGATCTAATTTAAAAGAAACAAAATGTTGCATAACAATGCTAATGTTAATCCACTCAAATAATTTCATAAATAAATAAGGCTTTCCTCAATGACAAGAAGACAAAGAAATATAGAATGAAATAGGCATTGACATCACATTAATCTCTCAATTTAGCTCAACTTTGATGCCTTAGTGTACAAATCATGTGTTGTCTTGGTTATGGTTTGGTCATGGCAATCACTGTTCTTGATGGTGATTTGGCTTGACTCGCTTGTTGGTCATCCCCGAAATAATGTTGTGGATGAAAGGGTAATAATATATATATATATATATATATATATATATATATATTTATTTATTTATTATAAACGAGAGTGAAAGGGCAATAATAAATTATGCAAAGCGAATTTAGATTAAACAATTGCTCCAAGAGACAGATGCTTATAGTTTCCAAATAACATCAAAGGTTTTTGTCAATCAAATATTATCAGGATAGGTTTGCCTCAAGGGTCTAAATTTTCTCTTACTCAAATCCCAAGGATTGCTCTAGTGGTTCCCAAGGCCCCGTGAGATCCTAGTGGAACTTTAGCCTTAGACAGTTGTGACCATGAAACTGACAGAAGAATAGAAGATTCTAACAGCTATATTCTAGCTTAGCTACAAAATGGCTGCGTATGAGTTAATATAGTGTGCGTTTGCGTAGCAAACGCGGCAGACATTTTGTGTTTTTTTGTGGCTTTTGTGCACTGTTTACGAATCAACAAATACCAAAAAATGCAAATGTAACTTTTAAATTGGGTCTCACGGGCACTATTTATTGTTTAAAAATTATTTTGTTATAATATTTTCAGCAATAAGTTTTTAGTTTTTAGTAATAAGCGGTATTCAAATAGACCCATAGTGTGTGTTTGGCATGATAAAATTTGTCAGCTTATTTTACTATTCAACTTATTTTTGTTACTATTCATGGACCCCACCGCACTTTTTAGTACTATTCATGGGTCATATTATACTATTTCAGCTAATTTTTACATTTATTTACCGTTACTTTCAGAAAAAAGTTTTCAATTTTAATAAAATAAGCCGATTCTAAGGACAAAATGGGCTTCTGCCCTTTTTGGACAAATTATATAGGGAAATACCCCATTTCTCAAACTAAATAGGGAAATGCCCCTCTTTTAAAACTCGATTTTTGATAAATTGAGTTAGGAAAAAAAAATTTGAAATCCTATAGTGGCGTTTTAAGGAGCCTATAGTGATGTTTTTTAACTCGACTTTAAAGAAATCGAGTTATAGGTAAAAAAAGCCACTATAGGTCGATTTCATTGCCTATAACTTGATTTCAATGAAGTTGAGTTAAAAAACGTCACTATAGGTCTTTAAAACGTCACTATAGGCTCTTTAAAAACGCCACTATAGAGTCTAACTTGATTTATCAAAAATCGAGTTTTAAAAGATGGATATTTCCCTATTTAGTTTAAGAAGGGGAGCATTTCTCTATATAATTTGCCCGAAAAGGACAGAAGCCCATCTTGTCCCTATTCTAAAAAAAGACCCATAAATGAGAATTTTGGTTAAATGGGAATTCATTCACTTAAGCTGAATGGCATCGTTTTGACGATTGTTTTACTTACTAAAGCTGACAACACAGTGTTCGATAAATACGCATGGACAAGTCAGCCTCATCTTCTTCCCTGTTCTTCGTTCTGCAAACTTTCGCTTCCAGCTTTCTTGATCATATATGGCTTTTTATTTTTGGATCTAAAAGCCTAAGCTTATTGTACATCTCTATTTAAAGAGCATTTACTCTTTGTAAATTCATTTACTCTGTTCTCCTTTTCATTCCACCATTGTTACTCTGAATTTCCTCGAGTCTCTACAAAAACCACGCATTTTTTGTCCTACGCATTTTTTGTTTTATTAACAGGAAGAGCATCATGATTGTTACACTTGCTAAATTCTGATTTCAAAATCTTCTAGCTTATCTAATCCCCTGCTTCTTACATTGTTTATAATATTGCATAACGTATAGCATATAGTCACACGGTACATCTTAGTATCTTGCATATATATGCGTAAAAAAAATCAAAATCAAAATCAAACCCTAAGTATAAATCAGCACTTATTCACATTCACAATCATAGAAAAATCAAATCAAAGTCAAACCCCTAAACTAAATCAAACCCAGAAACTACCCTAAAGAGAGAGAGAGAGAGAGAGAGAGTGCGAAAGCGAGTCTGAGGGAGATGATGGATTTATTTGAGAGTGAAAGACAGAGAGAGGGCGAGTGAGGGGAGTGAAAAAGCCAAGTTTTGTTTCAGGTAAAACGGGAGTGGATTATTTAGTAAAGAAAAAGTGTGGGACCACAAATTTTTTTACAATTTCTCGCCACAATTGTTACATAGTAGAGTATTGTGATAAAGCAAAGTATGATTGGTAGAGAAAAAAATTGTAAGTCCGTGTGTAAAGAATAGTTAATCACTTACGGCACGTTAGAGTTGTGACAAAAAATTTGTAAAATAATTTGTGGTCATATAATTATTCTAATTGTTCTTTCAATAATTCAGATCAAAGTGCCCACGTCAGCGCCTTTTTTTTTTTTTTTTTTTTTTCCTTCAATGTTTTTCAAAAAAATTCTCTCAATTTTTTAGGAGGTTAGAAATACTAATTTACCAATATGTTACTATGAAAATTCTCCCAAAGCCCAAGCACTTATGCCTTATTTGGATTGAGGGGGAAGGAGGGAGAGTAAGGAAGAATAGAGTAGAATTGGCTGAATATTAGGCTAATTTTCGGCCAACTCTTCTCTACTCCCCCTTCTTCTCCCTCAATCCAAATAGACCATTAATGGTTGGAGAGGTACAACCATTTAAAGGTGAGGTGGTTCAATTTCATTCATCTAAACTAATAAGAGTTAAATATTTTACTATGGATATCCAACAAGTTAACCACAACCATCATATTTGAATGAGTTATCTCAAACAATGAAGATGTTCCACAAATGTAAATTTGCATTAATGAATGAGCGGATACAATTCTTAGAATTTATATTTTATTACAAAGGAAGAATCCTTTGATTGGATCTCCTAGAAAAAAGTCTTTGATTAAAAAATTGTTCAAATATAGTATTGATTCAAACCCAAAATGTCCTCCACTTTGATTGGAAAGTGAATTGAAAGATCTTTGTAATGAAATTGCGATAAATTTACAATTGTGCGCCTGTTAGATACTCTTCCTTCTTCATTTGTATTTTGTGTTATTCATGAGTGTTTTGAATGTTCTTCATAATTGAATATTTTTTTGGTAGAAGTTCCACAGAGTTGTAGGACTTGAATCTAACAAATATTCTTTGATTGATTATAGTTCTTGAAGTTTATGGATTTTTTGGAATTTGATCTGGTAGATCTTTGAGATTTAAAAATGGTGATTTAAATGAATGTCTTTCATATTTGAAGATTTAGTTGAACTAATTATTTTGGGTTGTAGAACTTGAATCCTGTAACAATTTTGAAACGCTGAAGTTCTTGTAGGCTTTGTAGCTCGCTTTGACAAAGTTTCAAATCTTCTGCTCTCCTCTCTTCCTCGAGATTGATGGGTGCCTTTATTTACAAGAGTCTTGAAGAGATTTAATGATACATTGTTGATTTGATTGGTGACACATCATAATTTTAATTGGAGGACTTTTAAACCTTGTTTTTCAAGTGACACAAGACATTATTTGATTTTTCAAAATTTCTTAATTTACGTAACATATGGCAATACTAAATTAGTTTGCATGTGTCATTTTTAAATTAAGACATCGACACGTGTCAACATGTGATTGACTTAGAGAATTTCCATTAGTCTCTAAAAAACAATAATTAGACATACTAAATAGCATGTGGCACTTTTTAGTTATATTATAATCTAGACTAAATTACACTTTTGACCTTTAAAAGTTATAATTATTTCGGTCCATTAAGTTTTAGAAATTTTAGTGTATTTTATATTTACTTTATTAAAATTGTAAAAATACTATGTAAATTCTTTAGATTTTTATAATCAATTTTCCTTTTATATATATATATATATATATATATATATATTTGTAGGGACAAGGGTCCAAAATTGTATATTGGGCCTTGTCCGAGGACGTTGATTGGTCCAAGGACCGATAAACAGTAGTGAGAATGTTAAGTTCAGAATCCCATGAGTAAGAAGCAAACAGAGAGATTGGGAAAGGTAGTTCGAGGAGGATTATCTCCTCGGATGAGTAGAGCACAGATCAAATATATGTCTTATCATTCAAGGTGATCTTCTAGGATGTTCTACTAATAGGGACGTGTATTATGAACACACAAGAGGGACGGAAGCTTAGAAATATCAAAGGAAAAGCTACTGCCACCTCATTGAATATTCTGCAGCTAACTTTCTAGCCGCATTTATGTGGAGAAGACCCCTGAATAGTGCTGCTTAGCTATTCCAACTCATAAAGAGCTAGAGAGGGTGTTCGATGGGAAAAGCACTCAAGTAGTGGTTTGGATGATCAACAAATGGAGGGCCAAGATCATTAAGAGGGAGATATATAATGTAAGAGACCCCTGGAGGGAGAAGGGGGGGAGAAATCAAGAGAGAAATACTGTAGCAATCAGGAACCAAATTTGTAATTAAACTTAAGAGTAATATATAAGAACCAGTCTCCTCGGACTCTGCCGAGGACGTTTTTATTCAGTTTAAACTTGTCTAGCTTCAATCTTTTGTCATCAAGACCTACTTTATTTGTTATCTGACTAATTAAAACCCAGTTTTCCAAACCCACTTTCTACAAATTCATTGTTTTGGGTTTTTTGGGCCTAGATCCATCCACCTTTCGGACTAGGAACTCAAATCTGGTCCTTACAATATTAAAAAACCAATCTATTATTTACATTTTAATAACTAATAAATGACCCCCGTCCTACTCAAAACTTGAACTCTTCCTTAATTTTCCAGGATCTTTTTTTACTGTTGAGATTTTAAGATAGAGATTTTTTTTTTTAATTTTTAATTATTTTTTATCTTATGACTTAAGAGGAAAAGATAGAAATACAACATTGCTTCCAAAACCATGAGATAAGCAATAGAATACATGCATAAGAAAGTAAAAGAGGGATTGGTCTAGTAAGCATGTGCAATGCACCTTTCAAAAGTTGGGGATTAGAATTGTACTCTACTGTCCTCTGACCTTGGTGGTTCTAATGATATGAACTGGAGTTGAGGAACTTAAACGGTAGTTCTTTTTGTGACACAAACACACAATGCTGACCAGCTGCTTAGATGTGTTCACAAATGGAGCTTTCAATCACAACGTAGGTTATATCGGTCGGCTAAGCGACAAGCAGTTCCATCAACCATGATGTTGTCTATCACTTCATGCTTCTTGTAATTTGTGTTAAGAATATCTTGCTGATACTTTGCAAGACTCTCTTCTTCTTGCAGTTGTTGCTACAACAAGAAATTCATCTAATAAGTTAAACATTAATTAAAGAACTAGTCTTATGCTTATTTTGAGGAAAATTATTTTCAACACTTTCTGTTGTTTCTCTTTTCTAGTCGAGTTAGGAACATTTTCCTAGTTGATTTAGAATCTTATTCTCTAGAAAGCAAAAGTTACTTTGAGAGGTTTTCTCTATTTTCTTTATCTACTAAGCCTCGGGTTCTTGTTGTAGTTGTTTTGTGTTACAGATCTTGCTTCTACATACCTATGCTGCATTATAGATTCAATATCCGCTCCAAAAAATCATGTAATAAAACAAAATGCAATGAATAATATCAAATCAATGAAAATTACCTTTAGTAAGAATGCAGATTGAGCAGCATTTAACTTGGTAAGGTCCTTAATTTTCTGTGCAACCTTAAAATCAGGATCATTTTCATCCAACCATTGGCACTGTATTGTTCTACCAGGCATTTTCGGGCGATCATCAAACATATTCACTTCTGCAGGACGAGCCCTCACCGGCCTTGGCATCCCAGACACCATAAAATAATGGTGGGAGGTCATAGATACAACAGCTTCAGCTTGCATTAAGTCCTCCATCTCCACCAATGCACATTGCGGGATGTTCCTTGGTTCGATGTAATTTGGAATGAAATGAACACTCTTCACATTCCCAAACTGATTAAGAGCAGATCTCACCACTGGTTCAGTGATATGTGGTGAGAGGTTATCAAGATAAACCGTTTGCTTCACTTTCTCTTCAAACGCAGCATAATCAGCTTTGGTTGATGGTGATGCCATTTAGGTTCTGGAACATAGAGAGCCGGAGCTGATTAGCTGCGTTTGAAAAGAAGATGAAGTCAAAAGTCTTGGAACACACACAGCCAGAGCTTTGGTGATTTTATATTATAGTTTGGCATATATAAAGAAAAACAATTCCGCATACATATGCTAAGATAGAACCGCCAAGTTAATTAGCCACAATCATATCATATTCGAACGAGCTACCTTGGCGTCAGTTTTAGACTTTCAACCCACGGAATACAAGGGGTGTTGCCAAATATGCATTCCTTGACCATTTCCAACTAATAAACCTCCACCTTATTAAGTGATGGCATCTCTCTACTGCTCATAATAGTATAATACTCTATCAAACCCAAGAAGGGGATTTGGTCTTTTTTCCATTAATATATCTTCTGCACTACTATATTTAACTAATAGTTGTTAAATAACAGATTGTTTTAAAAATTTAAGCTGTTAAGAAATTGTGAATTTAATCACTTAATCATTTAAAAAAAAAAAACTTTCTTATGTGTAGACTTAAACTTCCTCTTAATAAGGGAGGCCCAATACGCGAGACTTTTAACATTTTAGATGAGATGTAGAATAAAGATAAACTCAGGATCTCCTGATATCATTTTAAAATATTAAAAATCTCACGTATTCAGCCTCGCTAATTAAGGGGATGTCTAGGGCCTCTAGGCCCACATTTGAGGGAGATAATTAAAATTATGGTTAAATAATTAAATTTATCTTCAAATAGCTTAAGTTTTTCCATAATTCTAACTGTAGTAGCCAACTTAGTAAGTTGATATTCTTGAATTTATGAAACTCATACCCTCGTAAGAATTTGGTTGGCGTAAGGTATCCAGTTTACCATTATAGAGGTTTGGTTTCCACCTGAATTTTCTTGCTAAAGGCTAAAGTATGCACTAGTTTGACAAGGACTATTAGGGCAGTGAATGAATCAAGCCATTCATAAACAACTCGGACTCGGCTCAATAAAAAACTCGTTTATGTTTGTTTAGTTATAAATAAGCCAAACTTGATGCTTAGTTTTAGTCTTGTTTAATAAACAAGCCGAGTCTAAACAAAAAAATTGGTTCATGAACAACCCATGAGCTATAAGGCTTGATACAATAAAAGTCAAGCATAGACTCTTCCTTTATATATATATATATATATATATATACAAGATAGAAATTTTGCTCTAACCTAATCTAAGTATATATATGTGTGAAGTTTCCTCCTGGAGACTTGAACCCTGGCCTTTACTCCCCCCCCCCCCACCCCACCCCACCCCACCCCACAAACACTTATATTTATGGAGTGACTATCGCACAAAGAGTGTGTAGTGGTAAGCATAAACTCATCAGTGGCCTACTTCTTTCTAAACTAACCAAAGGCCATTTTAGACTTTAGTTACATGTTTTTTTTATTAAAAATAAGAATTTAAGTGGGTCACGTATGACCCTTCCCATCAACCATCTAATATAAAATTATGAAACATATTAGTATTTTTCCATCACAAAGAATACAATATCTTATAGAATTTCTTTACGATTCTTTCCATAATTGTATTACTTGATTTATATTACGAAAGGTTGAAAAATGTGCCAAGGATTTAACTCAGTGGGGTAAAAGAAGTTTTGGGAATGTCAGAAGATCTCTAGTAGAAAAAAGGAAGTTGCTAGCTCAAGTAGAAAGACTAGCAATTACCTTTGGCAGCAACTCACGTGTTAGAGAATTACAGTTAGAGGTTAACGAGTTGATGAATAAAGAGAATCGATTATGGAAGCAGAGAGCTAAGTCATTTGGTTAGTGGGGGAAGACAAAAACTCAAAATATTTTCATAGCAGGGGAACCAAAGACACCGCAGGAATAAAATTTCAGGGTTCTTTAATTCTTCAAATCTGTGGTGTACCAATACAGAGGATGTAGCAGCTGTATTGACTGGTTTTTATCAAAATCTGTTCAAGGTTTCAACAAGAGACCAATGCTATTGTCAATGCTGATATGAATGCACAGCTTTCTCAAGACTTCATGGAATGGGAAGTTCAAGCATCGTTGAAGCAAATTGCTCATTTGAAGGCGGTATGCCTCCTCTCTTTTACCAAAACTATTGGTCTCTAGTTCGCAGTGATGTTACACAATCTATTCTTTCATCCCTTAACACTGCATCTCTCCCTCACCCTTTAAATCACACTTTTTTTAACTCTCATCCTTAAAGTTAAAAATTCTAAGAGAGTGGATTATAGACCTATTAGTTTGTGTAATTTTCTCTACAAAATTTTTTCGAAAGTTTTGGCTACTCGTCTTGAAAGAATTTTGCCATCTATTATTTTAGAGCACCAGAATGCTTTCACCAAGAATCGTTTGATCTCAGATAACATTCTTGTAGCCTTTGAGACTTTACACATCATGAGCAAACATAACTCAAGGAAGACTAGGTTCATGGCTCTTAAGCTTGACATGAGCAAAGCTTTTGATAGGGTGGAATGGACTTTTTTGGAGGTAGTGATGCACAAATTAGGCTTTAGTGAGAGGTGGATAAATCTCATGATGGTGTGTGTTAAGTCTGTTTCTTACTCTATCTTGATCAATGGGGAACCAAAGGGCTTCATTCAACCCTTAAAGGGCATCAAGCAAGGAGATCCTGTCTCGCCATTCCTCTTCTTATTATGCACAGAGGGGCTACATGGTCTTATTTCCCAAGCAGAGAGTGAAGGTAGTATTAAGGGTTTCTCCTTGAGTAAGAGAAGTCCTAGTTTAACCCATTTACTTTTTACTGATGATAGTCTACTTTTTTGTAAAGCTAACAGGGATGAATGTTAACAAGTTTTGGGTATCTTGATGGCTTATGAATAGCTCTCTGGGTAACTGATAACTCCTTAAAATGTATACTTGTTATATATTTATGTAGGCGTTATCTCCTTATTACTATGCTTAATTTGTATAATTAAATCATGATTTGCATTAGTCCCTATTATTTATCTTTACATAATTTCTTGAATAAGATGTCATTCATTGTGTGTAATTTTCTACTTTTAGAAAATCATGTGAGAAAGATGAGTTTACAAGAATTTGTAAGAAAATGGAGGTCAAACTAGAATTAAAGTGGAGCTAAAGGACCATGCTTAAATGTCTAAGGAGGTGCAGCTGGAGTGCTTGGATCGTCTATCATGATTGGAAGCTTCAAACAAGAAAAGAAATCAAAGAGGCAGAATCTGAAAAAGAAAAATCTGATTTGGCACTGATCAGTATTTTAGGCGTATCTCTCTCCTTAAAAATCCAATTGACACAAGGCTAGATGGGTTGGAATTGTGACTTAAATATCTACAACTTTACAGGTTTGAGTTTTTCAAAATTCTCAAATTTTGAAGGTTGAAATAAACTCAAAAGTTACTGCTGTAAACCTGGACGGAAATTAAAAATAGAAAAAAGTTTTATTTTCTTTGAACATTTTTACGTTAGGGTTTTGAATGGAGGCTTTGGAGAACGAATTTGAGAGAAAACCTTGTATTTTCCGTTCTCTAATGGCAGCCTAAACTCTTTGCTAGGGCTATGGGTTATGTTTCTTCTATACGGTATGAATATTCAATGTGATTCTTTCTAGGATTTTATCAATAACATATTTAATTATTCAATTAGATTTCTTTTGATGTATTAGTTCTTCCATGCTTTTAATAAGTTCAATCATGTTTTTCTCATTATTTAGATGAATTTCTAATAGTTTCAAATAGAAATTAGGTTTTAAAGTGAATGAGTTTTTCTGAAAACTTTTCTAACCGCATTATTAATCTAGGTTATCATGCGTTCTTAAATTGTCTCAATTCAACCGAATCATAAGTATTTCCTTGTATAAGAACAATCAATTATGAAATATATAATTTCTTAGATCACAAAGAATTTCATATCGATATAGGGAAACACCTCGATACCTTAGTATTTACATTATTGACTTAAATCAGTTATCACTTTTATTCTTGTTTACAATTACCAAGAAAAAATTATTCTTCATCTTCACCAATAGTTTTTTTTTTTAAATTACATTGTCTTTGAATCTACCCCGCTCCTTGTGATTCGACTTCGGTACTCTGTGAATTATATTGCTACGATCTCCTGCACTTGGGAGTAAGCAAGTAGTAACAAGTGAATCAGATTAAAAAAGCTCTCTTTTTTAGCAAATCTACTACGGTGGATAGCAAACAGGAAGTTAAAGAACTGTTGGGAGTTCCTGAAATCAAGCAATATGAGAAATACCTGGGCTTACCTTCACTTGTGGGAAGAAGGAAAAAAGCAAGCTTTGACTACATAATAGAAAGGGTTTGGAGGAAGCTTCAAGATTGGGAAGAGAAGCTTTTATCACAAGCAAGGACAGAAATCATGATCAAAGTTGTGGTCCAAGTCATCCCAACTTACACCATGAGTTGCTTTAAGTTACCCTTGGGACTTTGCAATGATATTGAGAAACTTGTTTGTAAGTTTTGGCGGGGCTAACGGGGAGATAGATAGAAAATCCACTAGGTTAAATGGGAGGAAATGTGTAATCCAAAAATTGAAGGGGGTATGGGGCTAAAGACTTGACTCTCTTTAATGATGTTCTCTTGACTAAGCAAACATGGTGGCTGCTGCATAACAAAAACTCATTATTTTACAGAGTACTCAAGTCAAAATTCTTCCCTAATTGCTCCTTGATGGATGCTAAAGATTCATAGAATGGCACTTATGCATGGAGGAGCATTCTAAAGGGGAGAGATGATATAAAAAATGGAGCTAGATGGAGGATAGGCAATGGAAATTCAGTCAACATCTGGTTTGAAAATTGTCTTCCCTCTCTGAGCTATCCAAAAATCTGGACCCCACTAACTGAAGATGCTCGAGAGGTTACAGTGAGTTCCTTTATCAACCCTTTTGCGTGACAGTGGGATGTGGGGCTTTTAAACAATTCTTTTAGCCCCACTGAAGTCGAATTAATATTGAAAATCCCCCTGAGCAATCACTTCATAGGGGACGTTCTCTATTGGCCCTATGTCCAGTTTGGGGTATACTCAGTCAAATCTGGATATCAGTTCCTAAAGAGCCAAGAAAGGCAACCATAGGTTGCCTAAGAAGTTTCTACCCAGTAACAAAATTTTTGGAGGAAAATCTGGGGCCTAAAAGCTCCAAGCAAAGATAAAAATTTCATATGGGGCACATGTAAGAATGCTATCCCCACCAACATGAATCTTGTTCAGAGAACTGTGATTGAGAATGGTTGCTACGAACTATGTTTATAGCAGGAAGAAGATGTCCTACACGCTATCTGGTCTTGCTCGTGCCTTGATGGGGTGTGGAGTTGTGATGCTCAGTGGAATTTTCGAGATGGTAAGACTTTCCTTAGCTTCTCAAATCTGGTAAGCTTCATTATGGAATCAGACCTCAATTTTGAACTCTTTGCCAAGGTCTCTTGGTTCATTTGGAATAGGCATAATCTAGTCAGAACCTCTTCCCCAGCTCTCTCTCTTGATCAGGTGTTTCACAGTGCTTTTACCTCTCTTCAAGAGTACCAAGATGCTCAACCGTGCCTCCCTCCTTCTCCACCTAGATTGTCTTCTACCTAGAGACGTCCACTGGCGAATTGCTACAAAATAAATTTCAATGGTGCCATTTTTAAGGAGGAAGACATAGCTGGTATTGGTGTTGTCATTAGAAATAATCAAGGAATAATCATGGCTTCTTTGTCACCAAATGTTGCTCTTCCATCTTCTGCAGTTGAGGTTGAGGCCATATCAGCAGCCAAAGCTCTGGAGTTCTCTTTGGATATTGGTGTGTTAACGGCTATTTTTGAGGGTGACTCAAGTTTAGTTATTAACTCACTGAAAGATCCAGCTCCATCACTGGCTTCCTTTAGTCACTTGTTTTGTGATGGAAAAATTTTAGCTGAATCTTTTAATAATATTTCTTTCTCTCATGTTCGCTACGAAGGCAATTCTATAGCTCATAAACTAACTAGGCATGCTATACATGTCACTAGTTAATCTGTGTTGATGAAAGATGTTCCACCTCACCTTTATACTGTAATTCAAGCTGATTTAGTTGTTGTTCCTCAATAAATTTTACAGCTTCTTTCTCAAAACAAAAAAAAAAAAAAAAAAAAAATCTTAGGTATGAAGTGAAGAATGCCGAATTACTATAGTTTGACAACAAGGTCAAACCATTAAAATGGTAATTTGAAAATATCCCATCAAATAATAAAATTGAAAATAAGGAGAAAGTATTTGTATGATCATTTTCTGGTTTCTTAAATTAATTAGGTCATAACCCATGTTTAGTAACGATGATGTGATCTTACTCTTTACCTAAGTGATTGAGGAGGTCATCTCGATTTTCACAGAAGCATTATAAATGGGTCATTTGACAAAAAAATTAATAATTAAAAGGACACTTCACACAAAATTAGACCACAATTAGAAGTTAATTTTGGATTTTAGTAGCATTTTAATTTATATATATATATATATAGAGGTGAAAATTACACTTTACTACCCTAAATTATACCTCATATTACACTTTGCACTCTAAACGTTTCGAATGCACATTTTGCATCCTAAACTATGACTTGTGTTACACTTTACACATTGCCATTAAGTTTGTTGTTAATTTGGATGAAAATTCAAAGTTTAGGGTGCAAAGTGTAATAAAGAATATATTTTAGGATAGTAAAGTGTAATTTATCTTTTGTTTTTAAAATATTGAGAAGAGAGGCAATTAGGTCTTTTCACGTGGTGTCATATTTTCCATCTAAGTTAATAGCAAACTTAATATCGGGGTGCAAAGTGTAATAAGGGTCATAGTTTAATAAGGGTCATAGTTTAGGGTGCAAAAAGTGTATTCGAAAGTTTAGGATGCAAAGTGCAACATAAGGTATAATTTAGGGTGGTAAAGCGTAATTTTTCCTACATATACACACACACACTAGCCAAGAGTTTTGAGTTCATTTTGCATCTTTTGGTAGTTCTAAGGGAGACATCCAAAGTTCAAATCTTTCACCCCAACCATCCAACTAATAAAAAACAAAAAGATAATTGTAAATTAACCCTATCCAATGACTCAATACTTTTGAAATAAGTCTATATACGCCAAAAAAAAAAAATGACGAAAGATTTGAAAATGATAATAGCAATGGGCTCATGAGAGCCAATAAAAACTTGGTAACGCAATTGTTGTGAAAAATATTGTGTCAGTGGTGTTCCAAATGTGTCAAAATTTTGTGAAACCGCACTGTAGCATGTTGCAAAAATTTTTATTACTTGTTTATTCACCAAACTTTCTCTCTCATATATTCACTCAGACTCTCTCTCTCTCTCTCTCTCTCTCTCTCTCATCTAACTTCTTTTTTCTCTACCCGCCATTTCTTCTCTCTCGCCAATCTCGCCGAAGCCATCAATCTTGTCGCTGATCTCGCCGAAGCCATAGTCGTCCTCGACAGCTCCCTCTAGCCTAAAGCCACCTCAAGCCGTTGAAAGCGATCTCACCTAAGCTACTTGAAGCCGATCTCGTCGCCGATGTCTCCCGCTTGAAGCCGATCTCGCCGCTTGAGCTGTGGGTTTGTTTGATTTGGGATGGGTTTTGAGGTTTGTGAATGTGGTGGCTTGTGGATTAGTTGTGGCAGTGGTACTGTGGTTGTGGTGGCAGTTTGAAGGTTATGGCGGTGATTATTGGGTGGTTGTGCCGTTGGGTTATTGTGGATTTTTTTTTCTTTTCTAGTTGTGATTTTTATTATTATTATTTATTTTTAAGGTGGTGTTGGTGGATGTGGATTTGTGCTTGTGGTGGTTGTCGGTGTTGTTGCGGCAATGGTGTTGGTGACCATTGTTGCGGTAGTGGTGGTTGTGCTGTTGTTGTTGTTGTTGATGATGAAGATGATGATAAGGAGGAGGAGGAAGAGTTAATATATTATTTTAATGTGGTGTAAATATTATTTTAATGTATCGAATTGAAAGATAAAACATGTGATGAATGAGATATTGGGTGAGTTTGGTTCAGCTTTTTAAAAATGGGTTTTTTCCAAAAAGTGGAGTTTTCAAAAAGTGTATAATGAAAAAGTGTTTTTTGAAAAAGTTGAGTGTTTGGTAAAAACTGTTAAAAAATATTTTTTGAAAAAGCTGAGTGTTGGGCTGACACTTATAAAAGTGGTGGTTTGAGTGGTAAATTACAAAAAATGATGTTAGGACATATGTGTGTTCACTTGTTAAGAACATATGTCACTTATTTATGTAAATTGGCTAATCCTTTTGACAAAACGCACTCTACTTGTAATTAGGTAGTTCTAGGTGTTTTTAATACTTCAAGAAACAAGTTTTCAAGATCAAGTATTGAAGTCATCAAGTCTGTCCAAGAAAAAGCAAGCTGAAGTGCAAGTTCATTAATTCTCGACACCTTCTCGATAACTACCTCGACACCTGCTATTTGTCGAGAATTACAAAATAAGTTTTTCTAATTTGATTTTCTTGGGATCCGTGAATATGCTTTTGGGCCTTCTTTTCTTCAAACCCTAAACATATAAAAGGATTGTTTTAAGAGTCCTCAAATTGCACACAAGTTGAAAAAGCATTGAGCAATCTCTGTTCAAGCAAATTGTGATTAAAAGACGAAGTTCTTGACCTAGTTCATCTTCTCTCAAGAAGTTGCTGTGTATTTGCACCGAAGGGTTTTGTAACCAAGCATCTTCCTGATCTTCATCGTATAAGATAAACTGAAGAACTTTGCAGCCAACCTCTCCTTCCTAGTTGGTGTTTGAAGTCACGTACTGGGATCCGCGCATTGGTTAGTCACGTACTTGGGAGCTGTGCATCAAAGGGGGAACTGTCACTACAGATCAAGTCCAATTGAGTATTGGGGTAAGGGTTCAACTGTAGGTTGGTAAGGTACTTGTGATTCCTTTACTTGTAACCGCTTGATTTGATAATAATGGAGTTTCGGGAGTGGTAACCTGAAAATCACCCGGTGGGGTTTTTGCCGTTAGGGTTTTCCCCATTCGTAAACAAATCACCGTGTTATTTATTTTCCGCTGCATATTTAGTATTTGGTGATTTGTTTGTGCTTCCACGTATTTGCATGTTAAATTGATTAATTAATAACTTGGCTAATTAATTAATTGGTTTAATCACAAGGGATCATTCAGTTTGTGGCCTATTAAGTGGTATTAGAGCAGGCACACTCTGATTAGGTTTAATCTTTGCTGTGTTGATCCATTGACCCCTGTTTGTCATGGATAGAGGACAGTCATTAATCATACCTCCTTTATTTGATGACACTAACTATTCATACTAGAAAGTACGCATGAGAGCTTTTTTGCAGTCTTTAGATAAGAAGGTGTGGCAAGCTGTAGAGATTGATTGGACTAAGCCAAAAGAAGAACCGGCCGATTGGGATGATGCTAAGATCAAGGCGGCTAACTTCAACAGCAGAGCGCTAAATGCCCTATTTAGCGCAGTCACCAATGAGGAGTTCAAGAAGATATCCTCAACTGAAATTGCTAAGGAGGCTTGGACCATCCTCCAGACAACCTATGAAGGAACAAAGGCTGTCAAAGATTCAAAACTTCAGAGGCTCACTGCAAGCTTTGAAGAAATTAAGATGGAGGAGGATGAGTCGTTTGATGAGTTCTATGCCAAGCTCAAGGATATAGTGAACTCAGCCTTTAATCTTGGGGAAACCATCCCTAAACCCCAAGATTGTAAGGAAGGTGTTCAGATCTCTACCTGAGAGATTCCATGCCAAGATTACGGCGATAGAG
Organism: Quercus ilex subsp. ballota; assembly: GCA_032727855.1. Taxonomy (NCBI): domain Eukaryota; kingdom Viridiplantae; phylum Streptophyta; class Magnoliopsida; order Fagales; family Fagaceae; genus Quercus; species Quercus ilex. The sequence goes on from CM064910.1 coordinate 37,019,061, forward strand.
GAATCAAAGGACATTGACAAGATTCCTTTGACTGAGCTGGTTGGAAACTTGCAAACCTATGAGATAGGGTTATCTAGGATTGGCAAGTAAAGTAAAGGCAAAAGCATGGCCTTGAAGGCAAAGAACAGTGATATAGATGAGTCTTCTGATGATGAAGATTCCAAAATGAAGTCCTACATTACCCGGCAGTTCAAGAAGTTTATGAAGAATGCCAATGGAAGGAGCTTCGACAAGGACCGCAGGCAGTCCAGTTCTTCTCAGTTTAAAAGCCAAGACAAAGGGAAGAAGGATGCTAAGGAGGGCGGTCAGTACACTGTTCCTGCAGGACCAAAGTGTTTTGGATGTCATGGGTTCGGACACATGAAACATGAGTGTCCTACATATCTCAAGAGCATTGGGAAAAGTAAGGCACTTGCTGCAATCCTAAGTGACACTGAGCCTGAAGATGATTTCGACAATGAGGATGACGGAATCTTAAATGCCTTCACTGCCACAGTCAATCCTACTGAAGAGATTATTGAAGAAGTGGATGAAGAAGAAGAACTGGTGGAGTCCAAATTTGAGAAGATAGATGATCAAGATGATATCCATTCAGCCTATGAAAAGCTTTACAAGCTCTCTGAGAAGCATGAGAAATTATATAGGCTGGCCACCAAGAAGCTCAGTGAGGTGGAACTTGATCGTAAAGAGTTGTCCACAAAGTTTGATGAGGCAAATCAAACTATTGGAGCACTGAGATTTGAGAACAACTTTTTGGCTGAGAAGACCAAGAAGCTTAAAGCGGAGCTGTTTCAAGTCAGAGCTCAACTAGAGAGGACTTCAAGTGCAAAGCTTGATGAGATGCTTGGCAATCAGAAATATGTTTCGGATCGAACTGGCTTGGGGTATGGTCTTTCTTTCTCTAATACTGCTTCTACTAGCAATACTGTTTTTGTTTCTCCTGCTAATAACACTGAAGTTGAGAACACTGAGGTTAAAACTGAATTAGCTAGTGAGAACCTAGACAAGAGTAAATCTATCTTAGGAGCACCCCCTAAGCAAGATAAGAAAGATGCTAAAAATCCTAGGGCTAAGAAGGCTAACTCTCAAAAGCCTAAACAAAAGAAGCAGCATCTCTGTCATCATTGTGGAGCTACTGGTCATACTCGACCAAATTGCTATAAGTGGTTAGCCACTTAACAGAGCAATGGCATGATAGCATTTGGAAGCCAAAATCAGCTTCAATCCTCTCTTGCTGCTCTTGGAGATCTTCTAAAAGCCCTCATGTTCCTTTCGAACTTGAACGGTCTCAATTCTTCCCCCTCACCGCCGGTTCAAGGGTTCAATCAAAGGAAAGGTTCTTCCAAAGTATGGAAGAAAAAGGACTCTAAGTGATTTCATCACTTTCTTTTCCCCTCTTGTTTTTCTTGTTTGTTGCATTGCTTGTGTGTTTTGCATTTTTGCTGAGTCAGTCTAGTTTTTGCTTTGCTTTGATAACATGTTTTTGTTTGTTTATTTTCAGTTTTGTTTATTTTTTTTTTTAAATATAAAAAAAAAAATTGAAAAATCAGAAAAATACAAAAACAGTGTGTGTTTTGTGTACTTTGGTATTTGTGTACCTTGGATGGCCAACGAAACAAAGTTTTCTAAACTTTGTATCTCTTGTAGCTTAGATGAGCATCTCTATGCACAACTAAGCAAGTGAGCTTTGTGGCTCTTGTTTGTAATGAGTAAGATTAAGTTATCTCTTAAACTTAACACTTATATCACTCTTTTTGACGGGTAGGACTAGAAAATCCTAAGAGAAAGGCATAAATGACCATCTCACCACTGTTGCCTGCCAATCATAGTATGACACCTGTATGCTTCGGCATAGCAAAAGTGCAGTGTCAAAGACATCCGTATGCTTCGGCATAGCAAAAGTACAATGTCTATGCTTAACATGTTGGGTATTTCTTTTCTCTTTTTATGCCCATGCATGATATGCTTAAAAGAAAATATGCAAAGAAAATATAAAGCTAAAAGATTAAAATGCTTTAAATATGATTGCAAGCGTGTTTTTTAGGAGATGTGGGAGTCATAGGATGTATCTCAAAGGTGATAGTCCCCATAAAACAGTTATGATTGTGTGTGAGTTAAAGTTATTTTCTCATATCTCAGATCGTCATAACATGTATACACATATGCAATCTTGCGATATTTTTCACACACAACACGCAACATTCTTTGCTACTTTTGATACATGTGTAGGTACAATGTGATTTGGCCATCACAAGTGTTTACATGTGCTAATGTATGCTCACTAAACTGTCTTAACTTATTTTTGAAAAATAAAATTGGTTAGACTTGTTTAGTGTGTGTGTATGTTTTTGAGGATCCATGTGCTTAAATTTTTGTTGAGAGATGATTTTGAGAGCTTTATATGTTGAGTGGATCATTAATTGAGGTGCTTGTTGGATTGCATTCATGTCTGTGTTTTTCACTTCTCGAAAAACTGCTTTTCACTGATGGCTCGACACCTCCTCGTCACCTCCTTGACACTTGGTCATCTGTCGAGTCTTTCAAGCCTTTTCTAATCGCAATCTCGACACCTGTCTCGACACCTGGTGGATCGATCGAGAAATCTTCTGTCTTCTCGATACCTTATCGATACCTTATCGATCGATCGAGTTTCTGATCTCTGAAATTGGTCTTGTACCTCGACACCTCTCGACACCTGAAGCTATCGACGGCAAAATTCTCGACACCTTACTCGACAGCTTCCTCGATACCTCTCGACACCTCAGCTGTCGAGAATTACTGAGGTGTCTATAAAAGGGCTTGTCGCGATTTTTTCACTCATTTCCTCGATCTCTCTCGATCTGTCCGACAGCTTTTCACCTCCCAACCAAGTTTCTCTCACTCAAATCCTCAAATCCTCTTCATTTTCGGTTTTCCCTTGTTTCAATCACTTGGTAAGATCATTTTTCCCTTCCTTTTTCATGCATTGCATGTTTTGAAACCTAGGTTTTGGGATTTTTGGGAATTTTTGGGGTTTTTCAAAATTGATGAGTTTTTCTTCAAATTTTGGGTTGGGTTTGCACTTAAATGTTTTCAAAATGTCATACATTGCATTTCATGTGCATTATAATGGTATTTACATGCATTTAGATGTGTGCTCTATGTTTGTGTGCTGCTAGGATTGGATTGAGCTAAGCCCATGATGTCTTTTTGATTTGCATGTCACATGCTCATGCATTCCCATGCATACGTACTTTTTGTTTAATATATTTGATCTATTTGAACTGTGTTGGGACTTTTCTGATTGTCTCCCTCTCTATCTCTTTCTCATTCTTTTACGTTAGTAGTGTCTATGGCACCTAAACGTAAATCCATTCCTGCTCGGAACCCTCTGTGTTCTGGAGCTTCCTCTTCTTCTGACTCTGCTCCTCTTAACCTTCGGTTCCGTGATGGAGATGCCCACAAGGCATTTTCGGAGAACTTTTCTCGACGAGGTGTTCTTTCGGAATGCCAAGTCATTCTAGCGGACTTCGCCGACACTGACCTTCCCTCTGTCATTCACAGTAGGGGATGGGAGTCACTGTGTGACGTCCCGGTCACTTGTCATCTCGTGCTCATTCAGGAGTTTTACTCCAACATGCACGGGATTGATCGTTCAGTACCTCTTTTTTTCACTCGCGTTCGAGGTACGCGCATTCCTGTCACATCGCAGCTAGTTGCGGATGTGCTTAGGGTGCCTAGGATAGATTTTCCTGATTACCCTTCCTGTGAGCGTCTGAGGACTGTGTCCAAAGATGAGCTCATCTCTGCCTTCTGTCAGTGTCCTGCTGATTAGGGTGAGCATCAGTACACATCATGTAGGCCTTTTACTAAAGGTCCTAGATTTCTTAACATGGTGATGACCTTTGTACTCCATCCACTCTTTCACTACAAATCTATCACAGAGCCTCGTGCTCGATTCTTGCTATCACTTCTAGAGCATCTTACTATAGATTTTCCTTCTCATTTCATCCTTTCTATCATAGATGTCCATCTAGATTCGGCGTCCCGTGATAAGCTCATCTTTCCTTCCACTATCACGAGGATCTTACGCCACTTTTCTATCCCTTTTCCAGTGTCTGACCATTTCACTCACATCTATGCCATAGATGCCGCTACCGTAAAACGTAGTGAGGCTCTGTTTAGGTCGCGACAGACGGATTCCACTCCTCCCTCCCGTTCGGCTCCGTCCAGATCAGCTCCGTCCAAATCCGCTCCATCTACATCTGCTCATTCTTCCTCTACGGGCGATGTATCTCTAGGAGACATTATGGCGCAGCTGCAGCGCATGTATCAGGTGAATGTTCGTGTTGGTCGTATTGCACGACGGCAGGCGACCATGGGTGGTTTTGCTCCAGAGGCTACTCCTTTACCACCTCCTCCAGCGGCTTCTGACTCTGAGGATGATGATGATGATGATGATGATGCTTCGGATGATAATGATGGAGATGTAACTCTACTGATGAGATGTCTACATGACACTCTACCCTTTGTCACTCGTGACAAAAAGGGGAAGTAGTTTTGGGTTATGAGAGTAGTTATCTTAGGGGGAGAGTTAGTATAGGACATTTTGATAGGGGGAGTGTTGATATTTTTGAGGGATGTAGTAAGGTTTTGATGTATCTTTTCTTTTCTATTCTTTATAGATACATTTATCTTGTGTATGAGATCTTTTGACCAGTTTTACATACATTGTACTTGATGATGAACAAAATCAGTAGGCTGAACAACTCGGCTTCGATGGGTTGAAGGTGGTAGCGAAGGCCTGAAAAATAAACAAAGTATTAGAGGAGACCGGGGTGGACCGGCCTCAGACTCTCCGATGGCTAAGTTAGTGTCTTCTCTCGAATGGAGTTCTAACTGTATTGGGAGTAAAATTTCAGAAATCTCATACCTTTGTTCGGTTAAGATCGGTCTTTATATAGGGGGCTTTAAGGCTGTTATTGGTTCAATAACTCCCCCAGGATTTGTGGAATCCGGATATAACGTCCTCAACTGCTATAAAAATCACAACTGCTATTTGGAAGTTACATATTTTGGAAGGAATTGGCGGCGATGAACTCGGGTTGGATTAACTGCTCCAGAATTTGCTAAGTGTTATGTGGTTGTCCAGGTGCAATGCCTATGGACGACTCTTTGTCATGCCGTTGCATGGTTGTCCATGCGTTTTGCACATGGATGACTCTTTTGACTTGATTACGGGGTTCATTCAATTAGTAAACACTCATGGACGATGTCTCTGGACGAATCAGAGATGGCCTGGTTGTTTGGCTAACTGGTCATCATGGACGACTCCTATGAACGAGCCATAGATGTAATTTTTTGTTATCCCATCAGTACTTATTTTCTATATATGTGGATGTATGTTTCTTTCACCTCTCTCTTCATGTGTTGTTTCTTCTCTATCTTTATACACATGTTCTTTATACTTGTATGCAATCTATTATTTCTGTTTCACACAAGATGCCTTGATGAGTTTTGTTTAAAGTGTTTCAGAAATATAGGTTGTCAAAGTCTACTTGCCATAAACTCTCTTCTTGCAAAGTTTTTCAAGAGTTTGTGTTAGGATAGATTTTATTGTATTCAACAAGTGAATATGAGTTGAGTGATTTATGACTTCTCTCATATGTTCATTTGTTTGTTATGGTTTTGTTACGGATTGCCAAAGGGGGAGATTGTTAGGACATTTGTGTATTCACTTGTTAAGAACATATGTCACTTATTTATGTAAAATGGCTAATCCTTTTGACAAAATGCACTCTACTTGTAATTGGGTAGTTCTAGGTATTTTTAATACTTCAAAAACAAGGTTTCAAGATCAAGTGTTGAAGTCATCAAGTCTGTCCAAGAAAAAGCAAGCTGAAGTGCAAGTTCATTAATTCTCGACACCTTCTCGATAGCTACCTCGACACCCGCTATTTGTCGAGAATTACAAAATCAATTTTTCTGATTTGATTTTTTTGGGATCCGTGAATATGCTTTTGGGCCTTCTTTTCTTCAAACCCTAAACATATAAAAGGATTGTTTTAAGAGTCGTCAAATTGTACACAAGTTGAAAAAGTATTGAGCAATCTCTGTTCAAGCAAATTGTGATCAAAAGACGAAATTCTTGACCTAGTTCATCTTCTCTCAAGAAGTTGCTGTGTATTTGCACCGAAGGGTTTTGTAACCAAGCATCTTCCTGATCTTCATCGTATAGGATGAACTGAAGAACTTTGCAGCCAACCTCTCCTTCCTAGTTGGTGTTTGAAGTCGTGTACTAGAATCCGTGCATTGGTTAGTCACGTACTTGGGAGCCGTGCATCAAAGGGAGAACTGTCACTACAGATCAAGTCCAATTGGGTATTGGGGTAAGGGTTCAACTGTAGGTTGGTAAGGTACTTGGGATTCCTTTACTTGTAACCGCTTGATTTGATAATAGTGGAGTTTCGGAAGTGGTAACCTGAAAATCACCCGGTGGGGTTTTTGCCGTTAGGGTTTTCCCCATTCGTAAACAAATCACCGTGTTATTTATTTTCCGCTGCATATTTAGTATTTGGTGATTTGTTTATGCTTCCACGTATTTGCATGTTAAATTGATTAATTAATAACTTGGCTAATTAATTAATTGGTTTAATCACAAGGGGTCATTCAGTTTGTGACCTATCAAATGACAATGTAAATATAAAGGAGTTTGTTTCATACTTAAATCAACTACTTCATCATACTTAAATCAATTTTTCTCTTTCTAAAAAAATTATTTTTTTCTCACCAATATTAGCTAATAATAACCTACCACTTAAGATTTATTGTGAAAATATTGTGATAAAAATTGATACTGATTTTAATTTTAACGTACTATTAAAATTATTTTTTTCTCTTTCTAAAAAAATTATTTTTTTCTCACCAATATTAGCTAATAATAACCTACCACTTAAGATTTATTGTGAAAGTATTGTGAAAATATTGTGATAAAAATTGATACTGATTTTAATTTTAACGTACTATTAAAATTATTTTTTTCTCTTTCTAAAAAAATTATTTTTTTCTCACCAATATTAGCTTATAATAACCTACCACTTAAGATTTATTGTGAAAGTATTGTGAAAATATTGTGATAAAAATTGATACTGATTTTAATTTTAACGTAATATTAAAATTATTTTTTTCTCTTTCTAAAAAAATTATTCTTTTCTCACCAATATTAACTAATAATAACCTACCACTTAAGATTTATTGTGAAAGTATTGTGAAAATATTGTGATAAAAATTGATATTGATTTTAATTTTAACATGCTATTAAAATTATTTTTTTCTCTTTCTAAAAAAATTATTTTTTTCTCACCAATATTAGCTAATAATAACCTACCACTTAAGATTTATTGTGAAAGTATTGTGAAAATATTGTGATAAAAATTGATACTGATTTTAATTTTAACATACTATTAAAATTATTTTTTTTCTCTTTCTAAAAAAATTATTTTTTTCTCACCAATATTAACTAATAATAACCTACCCCTTAAAAAATTTATTGTGAAAGAATTGTGAAAATATTGTGATAACATTTCCTTCTTCTTTTTTGCTTTTGTTTCCCTCTTTTTTTATCCTCCACACACGACATTTCTTTCTTCTTCTTTTTTTCCTTTTTTGTCCCTCTTTTTTTCTCCTCCACACACATACCTTTACTCTTTTCTTTTTTATCCTTCTTTCCTCATTTTTTTTCCCTACCATTCCTCCAAACTCCAGAACGTTCTAAAGCTCTCCTTCTTCCTTTTTTTTTTTTTTTTTTTCCCTTTTCTCTTAGCACTTCGTCTGTAACACCCATGCACTTCTTCACCCTGATCTTCTTGATTCTTTTCTTTTTCTCTAAATTCAACCACTCACAAAGGGGATGATTCAGATCGAGAACTCTTCAACTTCTTCTCCAAACCTCCATAATCCATCCACCGCAAGATGCGTACAAACTCCATTTGAAAGATTTTGCTATATTCTAATGTTTTTTTGTTTTGCATTTTGAGGAATCCTAATTTGCAAGGGATTGATTTTTTTTTTTTTTTTCCTTAGCTGATTTGAGAATTTGTTATAGATTTTTTTGTGTTTGGATTTGGAAATTTGTTATTGAAAGGGCAGAGGGCAGAGCAGAGAGATGAGAGGAATGAGGAATGGTGTGAAAGGGTAATTTGGTAATTGCCCTGTGAGTCTAACAGATAGATTTCAAATGCGCACGGGGCTTTTTCCAAAATGGAGCTCTAAGCTCCTTTCCCATGTTGCGCGTTTTCTTCACAAACCCAAAACGCAACTTTTTCCAAAAAAGTTGCGTTTTGGTCTCAGCCAAACGGGTTTTGGACATTGGTTTTTTTCAAAACGGGCTTTTGGGCTGAAAAAGTGGAAACAAACGGGCACATTATAAAATGATATGGTAAAATAATAAAGTAAGTTTTTGGTGTGTCAAAATTATATTTTTTATAGAAGAGCCGATGAGAACGCTCTTAGTAGGTGCAAATCTTTCTAGGTGAAATCAACAGGTTGGCTTTTAAGGCTCAATGATATTGCTCTGAAATAACAAGAAAGAAGATGCACCGTATAAGTTGGTGGATCTTATAATTTTGTCAAAAGGAACCATGTTTGTGTTAATATGGATAACGTTTCACATTGTTTTCATTAATTTTAAAGGTAAAAGCAAAAATGTAAGGCCCAAATGATATGCCACATGCCACACACAATTGTTTGAACAACAGCGTTTTTTTTTTTTAAGAAGAAACTGTTTGAATCTTCATCAATATATAGTTTATATATATATATATATAGAAGGAATCAATGTATAGTTTTTTTTTGGATAGGAAGGAATCAATGTATAGTTTTTTTTTTTTGATAAGAAGGAATCAATGTAAAGTTGGTTACAGGTTTTCTTGAAATTGACATAACACATTGTAATAAAATAATGCCATAAATTGTTGCTACTTATTTTCTTCTAAATTTATCGTTAAAAAAAAAAAAAAAAAAAAAATCTTCCCGGCCCACATCAGGGACCAGGGTTTAAATCCTGACCTTTTTATATTATCTGAGTAGGTAATTCCATTAGGCCGAGAGGGTGCTCGCGTAAATGATGAGTTAAACTAATTAATTTGGAAAATTATGAGTTAAACTAATTAAACATATATAATTTGGAAAAAGCAAAGGGCACTTTTTTTGGCCAGTACAAGTGTCATTCAAATTTTTTTTTTTTTTTACAATTCAATATATACAATAGTAGGGGATTTGAACATTGTTCTCTTAATAAATGAGAGCATGTTAGTTATTGATTTATAAGACTCTTAGCAATTCAAATCTCAATAAATTTAGTTTCGTATCTTTGATATCTTGCAAAAACATGAATTGCTATACAAATATGGATCAAGCTCTTAAATGTTAGATCTATAGAAAATTATGTCTATCAATTTTATAAATCTATCAAAAAAAAAATATCTATAGAAAACTACATGGTAATTATTCCATATTTTGAGAAAATAGCAATATGGTATTTTCACTTTTCACATTATAAGGTATCCTATTAGTTAGATTTATGGTGGATCCATTATTCGTGTGTGAAGGAGTACTATGTCTACTATACTTTGGGAGTACCTTATAATTTTTTCTTCCATAATTAGCAATTTGATATTTCCTCCTCTCATATAGATATAAATCCCACTAATTATTGTTGGAGTATTGTGTTGCTATACTTATAAAGTAAGCAATAGTTTTTCCTTCCAAAGATAGCAATCTAGATCCACTCTTGACTCACCCATGAATTTAATTCTTCCTTTCAAAGTTACGATGTCATATGATATTCCCTTGTCTCACATGGATGGTAGATCTCACCATAAATTTCGTTATTGAGATCTATTATTATGTGTTTTCTATAAATAAAAAAAAAAAACTATTATTATATAAGAGATAGAAATCCTCCCACCTCTAACTTCCACATTATTAAAAAATGGAAAAAAAAAAAGGTACTACATGATTGTATGCTGGGTAAAACAGTATCACGTGATAGTAATACCTAAAATATTTTTAGATATTTGGTATGACAAGTAAAATTTTTCAAGTAAACTATCAAAATTGGTGGGCCAGCCATCGGAGTTGCTAGTGATAGGACTGCTAGAACAATGGCTCCAATGATCGGACTATTGGCGACTGCCATCGAAGTTGTGTCCTCTGCGATCGGAACGATGTCTTCTGCTATCGGATTGCCAACATTAGTGGCCAGAATGACGACTTTGGTTATCGGACCTTTAGCACTGGTTGCTAGAGCGACGGCTTTAGCCATCGGACCCTGGCACAAGTCACAAGGGCAGTGGCTATGACCATCCATTCGTTGACACAGGTCATCAAAATGGCAAATTCTACCAGTAAATCGTTGGCACAGGTCATTGGAATAGTGGCTTCGGCCACTGGACCGTTGGCACCGGCTGCCCAGCCCATCGGATTGATGACCTAGCACTGGATGGGTGAGGGAAGTTACTGTGTGTTTTTGTAAAATGTTTTACCAAAATTTTAAAGATAAAACGTTTTGCAACTTTTTATAAAGGATTTTACGATCAATGGAAAATATTTTACAGGTTTGACCACATTTTACCTACAAAACAAACAATTGAAAATGAGAAAAGACTTTTCAAAAAATAAATTACTCAAGGATTACTCCATATCCGCATATAGATCATAACTACCTGTCTTAAGATTTGGTGAAACACTTCCCAACAAAAAAAAAAAAATGAAAAATACTTCTAAATTAAAATAAATACATATTTTATCTTTTCACATGATAGCATGTTTTACTAATTAAATTTATACGTGTGACTTATTATTCATTTATCGAAGAGGAGTATACTTATGCCGGAGTATCTTATAATTTTGTTATATAGATTACAAATTCTACTAGACTTTAAAGGGAAGGTTACACGAGGGTTAATTTTAATTTTTCTAGATTTATTAGAAAAAGTTGATGAATCTTATAAATACTAGCAAACCTACTATTATGAATTAAAGAAAATGCAGACTGTAGAACAATTAAAAATACAGTATGGCTTACCCAAAAAAAAAAGAGGATGGACTATAGGATTTCGCCCACCTACATGTCCTCTATGGAGTATGGTGGCGTTAAACTAAATTTAATTAATTTGATTGTTATTTTTTTATTTTTTTTAATTAATTTGATTGTTATTTGGACTAAATGTACAGTATTACATTTAATAATAAAAAAGGCACAGTATTGCGGTTATAGCACTAGTACTATGAGGCTCACTCTATCCTTTATCTCGGAAAAAACAAAAGAATGGCTCACGTTGCAAGTTGAAATTTTTTAAGACAGGAGCCAAACAAAAACTTACTTGTATTGCCTCGAAAAATAAACTTTACAAAGAAAGTTTGATTTACAAAAATAACAACCAATAGTGTAAATAATAGGAAAGCCACTTAATGTCTTAAATAGTCCCTTAATCTTTTTTTTTTTGTTGAGAAAATAGACCCTTAATCTGATCCAACTAAATCCAAAGAAACAGAGCAAAACATTGAAATTATCCATGACAAGATAACTCATGTTTTAGAACCCACAAATGAGAAATGAATTTTTATTCTCTTCAACAAACTAGAACAAAGTAAAACAAAACCAGGTCTCTTTGATATTATAAAATGACAAGAACACCCTTACATTCACTAACATAACTGTACTGGCTAAAAGAAGATAAACTTTAAAAATAAATTTTAATTTACAAAAAAACAAATAATAGTGTAAATAATAGGAAAGTCACTTATTAATGTCTTAAATAATCCCATAATATGATCCAAACAAATCCAAAGAATGAGAACAAAACATTGAAGTTATCCATAACAAGATAAAACCCCACCAAAGATTTCACAAGCAACTCTCAGTTTTTTAGAAACTCAGACCAAAACCCAAAAATGAGAAATGAATTTTTAAGTATTCTCTCTGTCAACAAACCAAAAGAAAACAAAAACAAAACCAGGTCTCCTTGAGATAAAAAATGGAAAATGTCAAAAACACCCATATGTGGTCCCGAATATTCTCTCCTTGTCCGATCCACACTCTCAGGCCTCAGTTCCTCTCCTCAGCACTATAGACCGTGTGAGACCACTCACAACAACAGAGAGAGAGAGAGAGAGAGAGAGAGAGAGAGAGACCCTCTTCTTAGCCACCATTTAAGACCATACACATGCGTGCTTAATAAGCCATTTCACTCCCATCAAAAAATAAAAAGAAGGCCATTTCACATTCACTTCTATCTTTTTTCTCTCTCTTTCTTACTCACACAAAGTCTCACACACACACACACATGCCACTCACAAGGACAGCTCTCACAAACCCTAGATCTTGTTGCTAATCCCTACTATCAAAAGCTTAATATAATAAATATAATTCCCTCATCTTCAAGTAACTGTCTCTTTTTTCTCTCATACCCACAATCCCAATTCCCCACACAAACCCCATTTCCAGATCTGAGCTTCAAATTTGGATTTTTGGGTATTTGGGAAAATTCCCATTTCTTCAATTGCAGCAATCTTAATCTGATCGGATTTGATAAGATAAACAAAACCCAGTTCCTGTTTTGTGTTATTTTTGTTTCTAAAGACTGAATTTTGTGCCTTTTGTGTTAGGAAAGTGTTGAATTTTGATATAAATTCAATTGGGTCTAAAGCCAAAGGCTGGAAATTTATTGTCTTTTGCTTGATTTCGTATTTGAATCTTTATGGGAATTTGCTCAAATTTGATTTGGATTTAGAGATATTCGCTCGTGTGCTTTATATGCATAGATCTGAGTAGTGAGCATAGGCTATATATGTGGTAGTAGTGACATTTTTCTGGGTAGTGGGTTCTCCATGGCAATGCCATCGGGAAATGTGGTGTTATCAGACAAAATGCAGTATCCGAGTGGTGGTGGTGGGAGTGGTGCCGGTGGCGGTGAGATCCACCACCGACAGTGGTTCCCAGATGAGCGGGACGGGTTTATCTCATGGCTGCGTGGCGAATTTGCTGCTGCCAATGCAATAATTGACAATTTGTGTCACCATTTGCGTGCTGTAGGCGAGCCGGGGGAGTATGATATGGTGATAGGGTGTATTCAGCAAAGGAGGTGTAATTGGAACCCGGTGCTGCATATGCAGCAGTACTTTTCGGTGGCAGAGGTGATGTATGCACTGCAACAGGCGGCGTGGAGGCGACAGCAGCGGTATTATGAGCCGGTGAAGGGTGGGGGCAAGGATTTTAAGAGATCTGGTGTGGGGTTTAAGCAAGGGCCGAGGTTTGACGTTGTGAAGGAAGGGCATTATTCAAGTGTGGAGTCTCATAGTCATGATGGGAATTCCTCTGTGGGTGGTGGTGTCGTGGGTTCGGAGAAAGGCAGTGGTGAGAGAGGTGAGGGTGAGGTTGGGAAGTTAGAGGATAAGGCTCCAGCAGTTGGGGAGGATAAAAAAGGTAATCAATTATGCAATTGGGTTTACATTTTGCTCTGTGTGTTGTTATTGCAATATGGTGAATGCTACATTACTTAACTAAATTGCATCTTATGAGTTGTAGCTTGTTGGCAATGAAATGGAATGCTTAATTTCAAATCCTCTGATGTTAATGTTATTGACTAGGAAAATGACTTCTTTTGAAGCATCTTTTGGTCATCCCTTTGATGTTAATGTTGTTGAATAGAAAAGTAACTTCTTTTTAAGCATCTTTGGCCATGTGTGCAGCCATGTTAAATGGGAATTTTGGATAAGTATTTATTTTCTTTTGGGTATATATCAAGCAATTTTTTTTGTAAGTCAATTAGGGGTAATTGTTCTCCTACCTGAAAGTTGCTTCATTAGATTATGGCTACTTTTGAGATACGTAGTTACTACTTTAGATTGTTTGTCAATAGTACTGTTTTACCTGAAAGCTTATAGAACATCATATTGGATCATTGCACATATCTTTTGATGCGAACTCATTGCAAAATAAATTTTCTTAAGTGGCTTTTATATAGTTGTCAATACCAAATGACAATTTACAAGGAAGGACAAGGGTCTGTTTCCTTTTTTTGGTAATGTAATAGTCTGTGGCTTTAATTAAAAGAAAAAAATGTTAATTTTTTTATTCTAAAAATTTAGGTATGATTATCAAAATAGATCAGTATAGTGTATATGGCAAAGCTGTTTGTACTGATTTTTAAACAATCATTGCACATTAATAACAAAGTATCTGAAAATGAAAATTTAAATATATATAAACAAAGTATCATGTAAATGTTTAGACATGCATGGCATGCCTGTATAATGATAACACCATTCTTGTGTTGCTCTGTTGTTAGAAAGCCTAAAACTCTGGAAAGTTTGATTGCCAATGGGTTTCTTTTGCACCTTCTTCCCTCTATTTGCCTGGTTTTTTGGAAATATATTGGATTTTTTTTTCTTTACTATTAGCAAACAGTGACTCATTAACTAACAAATTTTGTTGCTCTCCCAATGAAGGTTCAACAACTCCAAATAGAATCAAGCTTAAAGTTTCAGAATTATGAAATATGAAATATGCCTTATATTTGAGAAATTCTATGCAGCAACTTTGATGTTTATTGTTTCTGGTTACCAAAGCAGATGCTGGCAGCTTGAAGAGTTTGGGAAGTTCAGAAGGGACAACGTGTGGCAATTCTCCAACTGAAGCCAAGGTGGTAGATGATGGATGCACCTCAAATTGCAAAGGTAATTGGATTTCTTTATGGAATGTGCCAAGTTTGGGTTTTGGGGAGGGGGGATTAAAAACCCCTTGGGAGTAGGTGAGCCATTGGGGTTGTATCCATCAGCTCTTGATTGGTCAAAGAGAAAAAGGAAGTGGTGGCTGTATTGAGCAGGATATAATTTGAAGGCTAATTCTGCTAGCTCTTTAGTTATCAACGGTTTCGTGGTTGGAACATCTAGGATCCATTTTTTGGCTGAAAGGGGAGAAACTCTCCCTCTCTTGCCTGAATTTAGGACAGAGTACAGATGCTTCTTATCTAGGAATTTTTTCTTTAATTCTAATAAATTCCGTCTGGATTTCATCATTTTGCGTACTAAAATATCCTCACGAAAATTCTTAAACTCTCTAAAATACCCCTATCTTTTAGATAAATAATTTTAAATTTAAAAACACAAACTGATTAAAAGAGTAATTTACTTTTTTTTAAAATAGTTCCTAAGTTTTAGGCTTTTCCCCTTTCTCTTCTCCAATCTGAATTACCTTTTTTTATTTTTTATTTTTATATTTTAAACTCAAAACTTCAAACTTTTATCAACTCTCATGTAGAGAAATATCTTAGAAATTAGTACACTATATCTATCTCACTTTTAAACATTATTCCACGTAAAAAAACTCACGAAAAGAAAGATCCTAAGAATTAGGACACTATTTTTATCTCACTTTTAAACATTATGACACTAAACCAAAATGAAAAATGAAAAAGAGCCTCATCGCACACATGAAACACATGTGATGAGGCTAGTTCTAAATATTTTTGCTATTGTATTTTGAGTTGGATTCCTATAATTTTTTTACAGAGAATCATTCTACAGAACAAAATCAAAATGAGAAGCAGAATCTTGCTCCGGTTCCAAAAACTTTTTCTGGCATTGAGATGGTTGACGGAAAGGCGGTAGTATTCTACTAAATACTTTTGTGGATATCTATGACTTGGTTTTATTACTTAATATGTTGAATCTCTTGATACTGAATTTTCATTTATAGTTGTTTTCTATTTTTGAGATGTGCTTATCTTCATGTCAGGTTAATGTGGTTGAGGGACTGAAACATTTTGAATCGTTACTTGATGACTCGGAAGTTCCCAAACTTGTTTCTTTGGTTAATGATTTGAGGGCTGCAGGAAAAAGAGGAGAATTTCAAGGCAAGTTTACTAAGTGCATTTTTTTTTTCCTTTACACTTGAAGAAGAAGAAATTTTCATGTGGTTTCTTTCTCTAAAACTGTACCTGTGATTTTCAGATGATTCATTTGTTGCCATTGAAAATTTGGAACAAGTTTCACCATGTAGGCTTCAAAATTTTAAATAGACGTAATCCATTTCCATGTATGTTTTAAAGTCTAGGGAGATCCATTTCTGGACACATTGCTTGCAAAATGGATTCTTTAACATTTATAGATGACATCTGAGGTACAGAAAATTAAAATGACTTTCTGTGATAGTAGTGCAAGTGACCTATGTATGGAATTGTGCATTCCATATGCCATGCTTTTTTCCCTGCATTCTTACTGGTTTGTTCAAATATAATCTGTGCCTGTTGTTTTTCTGGTTTCCCTAAAATATTACAAAAAGTTCATCAATTCTGAATTAAATGTAGATTACATGCATATTATTTTTTTGAATAAGAGACTGCATTTGAATGGAATGGAAAGTAACATTGATTGGAAATTGAATGTAAATGACTTCTGTTATAAAAACATTGACATTATGCCCTTTATTTTAAAAAAAAAAAGGGTTATAGAAATTCATTAAAAAAAGGGGGGGGGGGGGGGGGGGTTATTATGAGGACTTTGTTAAAACTTCATAAAAGCGCATTCCATTAAAAAATGGGTTCAAGAGGGCTATTAAACTCCCAAACAAGGGGGAAAAAAAAATCTTTCATTTTTTCCCCCATTCCATTTTCCCCTATTCCCTTCTCCCAAACAAGCTGTTAGTGTCAGCATTATATGATTTAACAAGTCATGAATTTGTTTATTGCACAAATTTACTCAACTGCACTGTGTACTCTACAATCAAGGGTTAATGTGCTTATCTGTGTTTGTCTGTAACTCTCTCTCTGTCTATATATATGTATGTATATCTGTATATGTTTGTATATGTATATATGAAATTATGAACAATTATATGATAATTCTAACATAATTTACAATTATATCTTGAACAGTATTACAAAGTCATCATGTGATTGATGAAAATCTTTGACAGATTTAAACTCCATTAAATTACAAAACTTGAAGAACTTAATAAATCTATTAAACTAAAAAATTATAAAAATTAATAAATGATGGTCTTTCTATCTAGAACGATCTTCTAAATAAAATTTTAAGGATTGAGCCCTTAAAGATTTCCTTTTATCAAGTAATTATCATATGTTTAAGATAATCTTTTTATTTTTCTATGTTTTAAATTTAAAATCTTTCAGGATAATGTAATGCATTCCTGTCAGATGTAAACAACTGGTATTCTACTTTCTTTGGGCCAGAAGGTTTATTCTTGTTTTGACAACTCATTTGGCACAATTTGCAACACTTGATTTTGTTGAGGTATATTAGATCAAAGGCTGATTATCTTGACACATAATTAACACTTCTCATTTTCTTTAAGGAGTCTTTGTCCCTCTTTTTCCTGACCCTTATTGGGGGTGTGGGATACTGTATATTACTGCCTAATTCTGGATATTGACTCATAGGCTGTGCTTTTATCCTGCATCTTATGCATATGGTGGGTTTAAATCGAACCAAGGAATTCCTTGAATGGGAGTCACCATTTAATTTTTAATACAAACAGTGATCGATATCGATTTGAGTTGTATGGCATTTTGCATTTAGGGAAACTATTATTTATGTTCTTGAAAAAAATAGTGCCTAAAGCAGATATGGATCAGGTCTTTAAAAAATTGTAAAATATTTATATTCATGTAAGAATTTACTGAAACTTATTTTTGATGGGTAGGAAAGAATTATATAGAAAAAAACAACAATTTACAAGAGCACAGGGGCATTCCCTACCAAACAAGACCAGCACTTATACAAACACAGGAAGAAACGACTAGCTACCTCCTAGAAACATCAAGTAGAAACATCAAGCTCTTTGTAACTGTACCTGTTCCTGAGTCCTTTCAGTATTCTTCTATAAGTATGGTCTATCTATGGCACAAGGAGTTAATTTACACAAAATTGCATAAGCCTCTAATGGTTTGTCATTCCTCTCAGATGTCTCCTTCCACTAACAGTGTGTGAACCTGATGCAACCCTTCTGTAAGATGAAGGGCTAGGATTCTAGGGTTACTAATGGCAAGTCACATGACCTTTTAAGATACTAAAGGCATAATAATTAATTAAACATTAGAATTAAAAGAGAATGGACCAATGGGACTTTTCTTTTTCATTGGGCTTACATTTTCCTGCATCAAAGCCTATATGATTTAGAGAATAAAACATATAAGAAGTGAACTAGATGGTTATTTGAGCTATCAAAATAGCAAGAAGACTCACATCCAATCCCTGAGAGAAAGGTAGAGAAAAACCACAAATGCTAGATGAATTTCATTCAATAATTTTCAAAGAAGCTACTGTTACAACTTTTGCAAATCCTTAAATCAGATAAGAGAAAGTTGCTGTAGTAAGACACAATCACAACCATAAAATCAGCTTTAATCTATAAATCTGTTCTGCAGAGGTCATATGCTTAATTAAAAAAGAAACATGACTTATTAGTGGTCATATGGCTCATTTAAATGGTCACATGAATTATAACATAAAAGAATTAAAAGACTAAAATAGCAAGCATGTAAGTCACTCTGTCCCTAATTGTTAGTTCTCTATTCCATTATGGGATGTCCCAAAATAAAGTCCTCTTTGAAAAGTCAATAAATAAGTTTCATAACATACCTTTTACTTTATTTAAAAAGTCAGTGAGGGTAGTTTTGGAAACATGTACCTTTAAGACAATACATTAATATGCTTCCTTCTAGTGTTCCTTGGTGGTTGCTAAGTGTTGTAAAAAATCCTCTTCAACATGTTTTGCATTAGTTACACATTCATAAGACTTAGGATCTGCTTACTGAAGCTTAATAGAATACTCTGTTTGAATTTTAGTTAAATTAGATGATTAAATTCACAATTTCCTAATAGCTTAAGCTTTTGGGAGAATATGTAATATAACATTGTATGGGAATAGGAGGTCATGAGTTTGATCTCTGTCTCCACTCTACCTTCCATTTAAAATGTTAAAAATTCCACATGTTGGGCACCATTTATTAAGGACAGTTTGGGCCCACACGAGGGGGAGTGTTAGAATTATAATTGAAGGATTAAATTTATCATTTTCTAATAGCTTAATCTTTTGGGGGAATTGGTAATTTAACAGACTCTATATTGGTTTGGTTAATGCTGAACCATTTGTTCATGGGACCTTTTTTTGGCTAATCCCATTCATCCTAGTAGGTAGATATAACTTGTCTTCAACGCTGCGATTTTTTTTTTTTCTCTTTTTTGACAAGTACGTCCCTTCATTCAAAGAACATATTGACTATTGTTTTAGATTTCCCCCACTTCTGAAGAGAGAAATTTTGGTTGGCTGTGGAAAGTTGGTTTTTTTTTTTTTTTTTGGGGGGGGGGGGGGGGGGGGGTTTGGGTGGGGTGAGTGGGTGTTGTTGTTTTGCGAGGACCATGAGATTGGTAGTATTTTGCATTGCAAGAGAGTTGTCCAAATCCAGAACTGTGATTTACCTGTTTCTGAGTAAAAGGTTGATAGTGCCTACTATTACAACTATTACCAGCACTGTTATTGTTATTTTTATTGCTATATTTCTGTTGTTTGTGTACATAGCCTCTACTTCTTTCTAGAAAAAAAAGAATGGGAAGGAAAAAAGCCTATTCTAATTTTGTATACATTATTGGGCAAAATTGTTTTTTACGTGATTTGTATTTCATTATTTCTTGTTAAAAATTTGCTGCTAGCTTTTGTGGAAGCATTTTTAAATATAAAGATTTTCCTTTTATGTATATAAGTAATAACAATGGGTAGGATCTTTGTTTGGTGAGAAGCAGGTCAGACGTATGTGGGCTTAAAGAGGCCTATGAAGGGACATGGAAGAGAGATGATTCAGTTAGGCCTTCCAATTGCAGATGCACCTCCAGAAGAGGATAATGCAGTAGGAACCTCCAAAGGCATGTTCCATATTAAGAATATTTGTGTTGGATAGTAAAATTTTAAGAGCTCTGTTGGTTATCTTTTTACTTGAATATCATTTCTTGGATCTCTATAAATTTAACTTTGCAGATCGGAGAACAGAATCCATCCCTTCCTTGCTGCAAGATGTTATTGAACGCTTAGTAGGCATGCAGATTATGACTGTGAAGCCAGACTCTTGCATCATCGATTTTTATAATGAGGTTGATCATTAAGGTGTTTTCTTTTTGTAATTATAAGTGTGTAATGCGCCAACCAAGCCTAATTTTATGGTGATTACTTCCAGGGTGATCACTCACAGCCTCACATTTTCCCACATTGGTTTGGAAGGCCTGTTTGCGTCCTGTTCTTGACAGACTGTGACATGACCTTTGGAAAAACTATTGTGATAGAACAACCTGGGGATTTTAGAGGCTCTCTCAAGCTTTCTCTTACATCTGGGTAATCAATTTTAACCCTGAACTCTTTTCTTCTTGTTGCTTTATTTTTACTGGTTACGAGGTTGCTACTTTAAGGGTATGCTTGAATGGATGGATAGGAGATGGAAGGTGAAGGGAAGGCTTGAGTTTTGAGGGAAGGGGAACCATTCAATAGCCTTCTTTTCAATTCCTTCAAATTTGTGGAATTTGAATGGAGGGGATATCAAGTTTAATAAAATTACTGATTAAAATTTCAACATCTAAATGACACTATTTGTCATAGCACTCTATTGTTAATTTACACGATATCTTATCATTTCATCTTATTTCCTCCTTGCAAACATACAAAGGGGGCTTCCTGCACTCTCCTCTCCCTTGTATTTCTTAAAAGATCTAAAGGAGGGGTGGGATGACTAGTCCTTTTGACGCAGGACAACCCGGACAAAATGCAACAAAAGGAAAATAACAGGATATGATTTAGGAGTCAGCACCTAGGCCTGGCACCAAGTGGGAAAACCACTACGAGTTAGCACCAAATAAACCAAAAGGCCATTTTTTTCATTCATCAAAATATCTAATATCTCCAGAAGGAGTACAATAGGTTGTTTATATAGGGAAAACTAAACCCTAGTTCTAATTAGCAGAGGAAACTCTAATTGCCTTATTACAAAATTAAACTTGCATCAAAATATTAAAAATACTAATACCCTAATAAACTACTAGAACTTAAAACATAAAAATACAATTGGCTTGCAAACATAAATAATACTAAATAAAAATCTTCTTGCGTCTCTCGCATCACCTTCTCTCCCTCCAGACTCCAAAACCAAAATGTAGTTATAATACTTACCTATTATCATCTTTCTAGAAGAAAAGTTATTTCTGTGTAGGTTGATGTGATTGAAAATTTAGGCATGCCAAGGAGAAAATTATGGAAGAATAATTGCTAGTGTTCTGGTTTAGTGGTATCAAGGACTAACTGAAAAGAGCAGCTATTGTGGCTCCTTGGGAAAGTCAGTTGGGCTTTTCATACATTGAATTCTTAAATTTTTAAAATTTAATTTTAAAATAGCATCAGAAGGAATTTCCCCTGACATTACTTCCACATACCCTAAGACCCTATAACTTGCACCAAAGTCCATCCACAAACAATTGCTACTTTGTCATTTTTGTTTTCAAAAATTGTATATGGAGCTATTGGGAGCATCATTTTTTAATAAATGATGCAAAATGAGGCTTAAAATGAGCTTGCAACTTTTTAATGCATAAGGAAACATCTTACTTCTCATGGTGAATTGGCTTTATATAACTATTTACTTCCCAAGTTTCTTGCTTTTATTTTATTTGAGATTTAACTGAATTTTAAGATCTGCTTTCTGATATAATGTTGGTCACCATGACAAAAACAGATCTCTCCTAGTAATGCAAGGAAAATCCTCAGATGTTGCCAGACATGCAATTCCCTCCCTCCGCAAACAGCGAATACTGGTTACTTTCACAAAGTCTCAACCGAAGAAATTCACACCTAGTGATGGTCAGCGCCTTTCCTCACCTGCAGGAGCTCAATCACCCCACTGGGGTCCACCTCCCAGTAGATCTCCCAATCATATTCGTCATCATGTGGCTAACAAGCATTATGCTCCCGTTCCTACTACTGGTGTACTGCCAGCCCCACCCATTCGTCCACAAATCCCACCTCCTAATGGCATGCAAACACTTTTTGTGCCTGCCCCTGTTGCACCGGCAATTCCTTTTCCTGCACCAGTCCCCCTCCCTCCTTGTTCGACAGGATGGCCAGCTGCTCCACCAAGACATCCTCCACCTCGCCTTCCTATCCCTGGCACTGGAGTATTCCTTCCACCAGGCTCTGGTAATTCATCATCTCAGCAGTTACCAGGTACTGCAACGGAAGTGAACTTTTCTGCTGAGACAGCTTCCCTGCCAGAAAAAGAAAGTGGTTCAGGGAAATCTAGTCATAATACAAGTGCATCTCCAAAAGGGAAATTGGAAGGGAAAACACAAAGGCAAGACTGTAATGGGAGCATTGATGGAACTGGCAGTGGACATACAGCGGTGAACGAAGTAGAACAACAAAGTGTTGACAATGTGGTGGCAAGCAAGCCAGCCGGAGCAGTTTAGAGAGAGAGAGAGAGAGAGAGAGAGAGAGAGAGAGAGAGAGGGGGGTTAAAGGAAAAAGGAGGTAGGCTGCGAACTTCAAAGAGTTTGAAGCAAATGTAAAGAGCGGCAATATTCAAGACATGACATTTCATACTACCAAGGGGAACGAAGGGAGGGGGAAGAACTTTTCGGTTCTCTTTGAAACCCCTTGTGTCCTCTGTTCCTTTTTTTTTGTTGTCTTATTATATGAATTCTTACATTAGGTGGAAAACTCAGATTCTTAATTTAACTGTGGCTCTTTTGCTATCTTGATCAAAAGTTTTGGTTTGGAGTTGGTCGTAGATATGCAACCTATGCCTCTTGAAATCAATCCACGGAACAATCTGAGATTAAGCCAGGATCCCTTCTTTCAAAGTTTAACAAAAGGAGGCAGTTAATGGTCAGCTAGCAGGGTTATATCTGACAGATGAAAGTGATTAAAGCATGTACAAAATATTGTTTTGGGAGTAATTGATCAAAATTCTAGCATAGAAAATGTAGGCCTTTTGTCTCGCAATATAATCTGAAAGCCGAGTTTCTGTAGTCTAGAACTTTAGATTGGTATGTATATATATATGTGTGTGTGTGTGTGTGTAGTTTTAAAAAAAGGAAGGAAAAGTTCTTAAGGCAATAAAAATCTCATGAATACATACTGAACCCAAAGTAATTAAGATTTGGGTAATTATAGATGTCAAAAAGCTCCCATGATAAGAGCAAAAACATTTGTATTTGAGAAAAGAAATATAATTAGACCGGTGGATTTTGGTGTCATTATTTTTGTTGTGGACAACCAAGAGTTTTTATAATTGGTTTCAATGGTAGGAAGTGGAATCTCATGTAAAAATTGTCAGACAAATTTTAGGTACAAAATTTGTTGTAACTTTTTTTTCTTCAATATCATTAATATTAGTATATTTTTTTAAAATTTAACTATTGAATTACATGTTTTTAGTAAACATGTCAAATTTTGTGCCAATAAGATATTATTTACTATATGATATATAAAATTATATTTTATGCATAATTTTAAATTACAAAAACTTGCAATTTAAATAATTTATTGATGACATGGCTATTGATCTTTAATTTTCTAGAAATTTTATAAACATAGAGGATATAAGAAGAAAATGTAATCTAATGGTGAATTTGTCAAAATTCACTTTTAATAAAAAGATATTGAGTAAGGTTGTAATTTTATACTAGAACTAATTAAATGTAGCTAAATTTTGTTCAAAATTGTATCTAATCACTAGTTGAAATCCTGTGTGTTGCATGGTTTTGCTCATAAACATATATAATATAATTTATTTGATAAGTAAACGAATAGTTTATACTTCATAATTTTAGAAGTCTCATTAAACGTATTGTGTAGCTGCTTATAATAAAGTGTTTGGATCTATACTGCAAGTGAGACACTGTAGAGATTTGTGTTTCATTGGTGTAAATTTGGAAGATATAAAATTGAAAATGCAAAGCTATGCATGCACCTTGCGCGAGTACCACTTGTAAATTTTCTCACAATTGTTTTGAATATATATAGTTTTTCTATAGATACATACACATTCATTTCACTAATCATAACAATGTACTAAAATAAAAAAGTACAAAGTTTAACTATAAAATTGGTTGTAGTTTAAGGTTACAACCTTACTCAATATCTTTTTATTGGAAGTGAATTTTGAGAAATGCACCATTGGATTACATTTTCTTCTTATATCCTCTATACTTGCAAATTTTTTAGAAAATTAAAATTCAATAGCTATGTTATCAATAAATTGTTTAAATTGCAAGTTTTTGTAATTTAAAATTATGCATAAAATATATGTTTATAGATCATATAGTAAATCATATTTGATTGACACAAAATTTGACATTTGTACTAAGAGCGTAAAGAATATAAAATTCAACGGTTAGATTTTCAAATTATATATTAATGTTTATTTTATTAAGTAAGAGTTTTATAGCTAAATTTTGTCCTATAAAATATTAGGCTTACATGGTTAAAAAGTAGATCAGACTCTTATTAAAAAAAAAAAAAAAAAAAAAGTAGATCATACTTGGTAAAAGGGAAAATTTGTGATTATGTCTTTATCAGTGTTTAAAAATGGCATAACTATCTGCAAACAATCCATCATCTTTAGAGTTGGAACTTAGTTGGTCTAAAAATTAAGGGAAAATTAAAACTTACCCACCTATGGTCAATCGAAATTTAAGTTACCTATCTGTGGTTTGAAATTTGACACTTTACCCATTTGAGGTTAGCTTAGTTAGATTTTCGTAAACCAGATCTGTTAAAAATATAGCTAAATATGTAATTTTTCTCCACTTTTGTGACTCTCTCCTCTAAAAACACAAAAAAAAAAAAGATCAAATAAGAGAAAAAAAAAATCCAGTAGAACACTGAAATCATGAGATTTCAAATCACAGGTAATAAACTTAAATTTCGGTCAAACTTTAAGTGGGTAAAGTGTCAAATTTTAAATAATAAGTAGGCAACTTAAATTTTGGTCAATCCACGTGTAATTAAGTTGTAATTTGCCCAAAAATTAATTAAAAGGCACAACCCATGAATTATTGTAATATATCATACATAAAGAATGGGTAAATAATACTTCCATGATCTTGTGGTGTGTTGGGTGGGTCCAATTCACTAATTCTTTTTCCTCCAATTATGTTGAAAGCCATTATTTCAAGATGAAATTTAGAGAGAGAGAGAAAAAAAGAAAAAGAAAAAAAAGAGAGATTAATAATTGAAAACAAATGCATATGAAGGTTTTTGTTTACCGGATAGGTTGGTGGCTACAAAATAAAGAATGACTATGTTTGTCCTCTAATCTTGCCCACCCAATTTGTAATCCTCTTAAATATTTTGGTTGTTTTTCTTTGCGTGTAGAAAAAATGGCTTATGCAGTCACCGTTTAGAGAAAACAAAATGAATCATATAAACCGAATTAAAAACTTATTCATGGAAGCATTTAAATGAATTAATAGAGGAGATAATTAAAGATAATTTAGAACTGGTTCTTATTAATTGGAATTCAAATTCTATTGGGCGTTATTATGAAACACCATATCTATATGTGCAGTATAAATTTACCTACATTTTCTAATTTTATTAGAAAAAAAAATGTTGTGGCAATAGATAATTGCATAAATTAAAATTTTTTTTTTAATATCAACGATCTCTTTTAGTTCTTAATTAAAAAGAAAAAAAAATGATAATGCACTTGGACACGCAAATCTAAATAATTTTTTTTAGAGAGTTTTATCCTATGACGTCCGTTCTTGATGATGGTTCTTATTAATTGGAATTCAAATTCTATTGGGCGTTATTATGAAACACCATATCTATATGTGCAGTATAAATTTACCTACATTTTCTAATTTTATAAGAAAAAAAAATGTTGTGGCAATAGATAATTGCATAAATTAAAAAATTGTTTTTAATATCAACGATCTCTTTTAGTTCTTAATTAAAAAGAAAAAAAAAATGATAATGCACTTGGACACGCAAATCTAAATAATTTTTTTTAGAGAGTTTTATCCTATGACGTCCGTTCTTGATGATAGAACTTTATAATCAGACCAAGACATCAATTAGTTTTTGGTGTAGGCAGAGATTGAACTCCAAGTTTCTTATTCAACCATCAGAGACTTTACTAGTTAAGCTAACTGAAACTCATACAAATCTAAATAATTAGAAACCAAACAAAGTAGTTTTTGTAGGATAATGATTAAAGATAGTGATCAAGGTTTGTTCACTAATTCTAATTGGCACATCCAATACCAAACAAAGAAGTAAACTACCAAAAATAAGCATCCATTCCCTTTGAGCAAAGCCATTGACAAATGCATCAAGTATTCCGTCCCAAGGTATTGTATGAAGTACTGACAGTGACACGTTCATATCTATATAGAAAGAACATTAATGATACATTACCATCTAGATATATGAGAATTGAGATACAATACCTTTTTGGCGAGGTTTTGCATGCCGAAAATGTTTCTCTTAGGCTATTCTTGTGAACAATCACAATCTGTATTATAAGTAAAACCAATTTTTTTATACACACACAAACACACTATATAAATAAAATGAAGTAGAAATTAGATTGACCTTCTACGCGACTGCATCATTCATACTAACAAAAGATGGCCCAAAAGCAAGCAGAAAGCTACATCAAGATACATCTCATTATAAAATGAAAACCATCAAAAAAGAAGAAAATAATAATAATATAACCACAAAAGAAAAAAAAAAATTTGTCATGATGAAGCTTTTGATTACTTAACCACCAAATAAGCATAATTGAATTGCAGTGTTTGGATAGGGCTTCTATAAGATGAATAAATTATGCACAACATAAATAATATGAGAGTTTAATTAAAGATAAATATATGAACATATCATCTTTTTTTTTTTTTAATCTACATATTATTATATAAAAAAATGAGGGGAAAAAAAAGATGCTTGGACCTATAAATTGTCATAAGAACTAAAAATTAAACGATTGATAAAAAATTAACTATGCACATGCTTGCATTTGATAAGAACTCAAGTTTGAAGTAAACAAATACAATTGATCTCTACAAAGCCTCAAAAATGAAATCATCAAACTTTCATTCTATTAAATTAGAAACAAACATTAACGTAGCTAGCCTTTAGATTGAGGAAGATAGAAATTTACATTTTTGATGAGCAGATAGAAATTTACCTTGGTTTTTCAAAGAAAAGATAATATATATACTTCTTTTTTGCAAT
The DNA here is from genome assembly GCA_032727855.1 of Quercus ilex subsp. ballota. Classification (NCBI taxonomy): domain Eukaryota; kingdom Viridiplantae; phylum Streptophyta; class Magnoliopsida; order Fagales; family Fagaceae; genus Quercus; species Quercus ilex. Next base: position 37,046,344 of record CM064910.1, read on the forward strand.
TTAATTTATAGCCTTTCTTTTCAATGACTATATTTCCTTGTAGCAATGGAATTGAGTTACGTATTAGGATGCCACCAAATAATTTCAGGTAAGTTGGGTCTCGGTAGTTGTTAGGAGTCCAAGTACAGTTGTATTGATAATTGGTAATTAGTTACTGATATGGTTGTATTGATAATTGGTAATTAGTTACTGATATGGACTGATGTATGGATAATTGGTGTATGTTAGGTTTGTTAGTTGATGAGCTGTCATGTTAGTTAGAAAGTTGGTTAGCTTGTCAGTTTTGGAGGGAACGTAGAGTCATTTTTGTATATAAGCCTAGAGGGACATTTCAATAAGGAATAAGGAGAAAACTTATCCAATGCTCTCTCTCTCTCTCTCTCTCTCTCTCTTCCCTGTACCCAATTCTCTCAACTCAGGAGGTTAGCTACCCTCGAAGTAACTGCTTTTCCCTCTCAATAGTTCTTGATTGACCAAGAACTTAACAATAGTTTTTGATTGATTTTAGCAGTAAGAGAAGTAGAGTTCTAGCTTTTTTTTTTTTTTTTTTTTTGATAACAAGTAGAGTTCCAATTAAACTCTATTGTATAAAATCCCATCAAATTACTCCTTTCTCATCTACACTTGACAACAAATATGGAAATAAAAAAATTGTTGATAATTCATAAAAGGAAAAAACCTGATCCACCGAGGCTATCTTAGAATTCTGCTAATTCAAAATTCGTTTAGGATATTGTTGGAAAAATTGGTTTTGCATCTCATACAAAAACAACAGCAGAAGCAACAGAAGGATCTACTTCATTCATGAAAGATAACATATAACCTTGAGTTCTAGAACAAAGAACAAAAAGCGTACCTTGATGTAGTGAAATTTGAAAACAAGACTTGAGAATATCGTCAACCTTCATCCCAATTCCACATGGTGCCCAAGATGAGTGGTTTCTCAATCAGTTCTTAAGTACGTTGATTTTCCAAAAAAGAAAAATGTATTCAAAAGATACTACAGAGAAAAATTGTTTTCTCTTCTTATAATCATATGTACATATTAACTACCTTAGCAGTTACTTTATTTAATAACTCTTATTAAATAAAAACTGATTATCTAATTGGGTTAGCCTTTTAGGCCAACCCAATTGGGCTTAAGTGTATAGCTTATGATGGGACCAAAGGGAATAATAAGGCTCTAACTCCAATGGGCCTCAAACTTATCTGTCAACTCTTGACAAGCCCAAAGTTACCATTAATTATATAACAAGTATCACTATGGAAATATAATTGCACTCTAGGCCTTATTAATAATTATATCTCAAGACTCTAATATAATATCATTCAACCCTTCCATGAAATATCCATAGTGAACAAAGTTATAATAAACTGTCACTTTGTATACAACTATTTTATTCATTGAGTACTCGATTTAATCTTTTAGTTATTCATATTTATGAAATCTAATTTCAATAAATATAAACTTTAGTAACTCTTACTAAAGTGGCTGGCCCTAAATAACCAGTTCCTATTAAATTTATCTCAAGGAGATATTTCGTGTCACTATAGAAAGAGATTATGGAATCCATCTTGAGAATATGTGTTCCCTCAACACTACGTGTGGTTAGCCAACATACTGAGATTTTGACCGTTAAACTAGATTTCACTCATGATATATCAAAGTAACCTAAATTTCATGATCGGGTTCACTATCCTTTTAGGATTGAGAGTCTATGAAATTAGAAGTCATGAGATTAATTATTTAGGTGATAGTTGTTAATTGAATAATTAATCTCACAGCGGTCCAATTCAATATGTCTTATACACTTAAGACATATCAACACATCAATTAAAAGTCTCTACTTCCATGATCAAGACAAATCATCTTAATTGATGTATTATAGTCTTCGTAGATGAAACGCCCAATTTTCATCACCGACTATGAACTACATTTTGAGTTTACAAGGAACTTGTGATTTTTATTTTCTGTAACTAAATCACATAAATCACATATAATGCATTTCAAGGACTATGATAATGTCCAATTAGTTCATTTACAAATAGTCTCATATAATTAAACAATTTAATCATTTATAACGTGCCAATAAATTAGATTTTAGAGCATAAACCCTAACAGATACCATTGCGCACCCTTGGCGCGATGATCACTCTACAAGTATAAGTATTTGTGGGGTGTGGAGGGCAAGGACCCGCGGTTCAAGTTTCCATGAGGGAGCTTCACACATATATACACTTAGATTAGACTAGATTAGAATTTTTATCATGTATATATAAAAAAAAAAAAAAATCATTTAGGATAAATACTTGTACCATAACTCAAATATAATTGAAAAATTAATATCAACTTTTGTGTCTATT